>CM071924.1:66033812-66400008 GCA_016081115.2 Rehmannia glutinosa | reverse complement strand
CTATCCCACCGCGTAAAACAGCAGTGTGTGTGTGTAAATGTGATTCTCTTCACAATTTATAAAGACCATTATTGCAATTGAAAATTGAAGGCTCCGACAAACATTACAATCACCACTGCCTCTTTGAAGCTTCCAACAAATTATCCTAAAAAAATATTCGCAGCTGTTAAACTATTATTAAAGGCTCAAAACAGTGAGGGTGGTGAATCTTGAATTATTGTTGATTATTTTACTGTCCTTTTCTTTTTCTCTACTCTTCAAATCTGTTTTTGAGGAGGGCTATTTATTTGTTTTCAACCATAATTCTTGAAGCTAATTTGACCCATTCAGACTCAAAGGGCCGCATTAAATTTCTGGTTGATCAATACTTGACACAAATTCAAAGTATATCATCTTTCCCTTTATCTCCCACTTGCACTTTGGGGGATTCTACTTTTCTTGGATTCTAGCACATGGACACATGTATATATACTTATTTGAAGTGATTTGCATGCTCAAACTTGAGAGTTTTTTCTTCTGGTTTTGATTATTAGTTCTGAAATTTTTGTTCTCTATCAGTGTTATCTTTTGTTTGAATTTTTTGGAGTTCTTGAGTGAGTTCTGGAAGTGGGTTTAAGGATTCTTTGAGTTTGGTTGGGAAAGTTGAGAGCTTTTCCTTGTAATTTCGATTTAGGTGAGAATTTAGTTGAATTAGGATCTGTTTTGTGTAGATGCTGTTTATGTGCTTGTGATTGATTGCTGGATTTGCTTTCTCTCTCTAAAAATTGTGGTCATGATTAGTTATTCGTTGTGGTCGTCTTATTTAACTATTCTCTCATCTCTTTGTTTAATCACTAATTAAATATACTTAGACAAATTGTAAAATAACTTTTAGTCTCTTAATGTAATTAATTAGAGTTGTCATTGGCTTGACTTGTACACATACATAGACACTCTTCACTCCAGTCGAGTGTCAGAAGTTTATTGCATATGAATATATTTTGATTGTTTAGACATAGAAGAAGAACAAGAAATCTTGTTGAATTCTAATTCTTGGCATCTTATCTAATAATATAAGTATGTTATATATCTTTGTTCAAATTCATGTTCAATTAAGACTAAGTCTAGTTTTATACTCTTCAGAATAAATAATTAAAAAAAACTTAAAACTAGGAATGGCCTGAAGATAGTAAAACTGCTTGTGCAGGAAAGTCTTATTAAAGACTGCGATTATTGAGTGGAGAACTCACTAGCTAATCAGCCGCGAATGAGTCAACACAAAATTAAGCGCAGAATCGGAAAGTATGAGGTTGGAAGGACAATTGGTGAGGGAACATATGCGAAAGTTAAATTTGCTAGAAATATTGAGACTGGAGAACATGTTGCTATCAAGATCCTTGACAAGGATATGGTCCTAAAGCATAAAATGGCTGAACAGGTTCATTTTATTTCGCTCCTTCGTAAAAGTAGTCCTGTAATTGTGGGTGAAATAAACTTTTTCGTCTGGTTATGGATGACCTATAACATATCTCGTGCAAAAATTTCGGCAGATTAAGCGGGAGATAGCAACAATGAAATTGATTAAACATCCCAATGTTGTACGCATACACGAGTACAATTTTTATGTGTGATAAATTGTGCAGTTCTGCACATATGTCAATGTTCTATCCGTGGACTTCTGAATTTTTTTAGTCCGATCCGAAAAAGATGCTTAGTCTTAATATGCCGAATTTGTTGAATTTTTTCGGAGTTTCCTTCATGTCTAATGATCTTTTTCTGTCTTCAGGTGATGGCGAGCAAGACCAAGATATTTATTGTTTTGGAATTTGTCACTGGGGAGAGCTCTTTGACAAAATCGTAAGATGAAAAACTTTCTCCCCTTGCAAATATTATCTTATGAAAGCGTGTGTAAGAATCTTGATTCAAACTTTAAGAGTATTGTTTCTAACACATAAACACTGTTGATTTTGATATACTAAAGGAGTGTTTGCAATCTCTAAGAAAAAGCGTTTCTCATCTTTTGACTGAAAAAAGTACATTTTAGTGTTTGCAAATGCCAACTTCTGTTTTTTATTCTCTTCATTTAATTAGAATCTAAAAACAGGAGATGGGGTGCTTTAGATTTCGATTAACATACGGTTTGAGTACTTTTACAAACAAATAGCACTTTTATAACTTTTTGATCAAACACTCTCAACTTGATTCTATTTGCAAACACTACAAATTTCTAATTCTCAACCACTTTTACTTTGCTACAATAAATCACTTCTTCTAAAAAGCGAGAAGTTTTTGCAAACACTCCATAAACCTTGGTCCTGCTGACGTCTGAACCCTTGGATTTTTGACCATGGGGTTTTAGAGCTGTAAAGTTTACTGGCAGTTACTGTTTCTTAGATCTTGTGATCTGAATTCAAATATATGACTATGAAGGTAAATCATGGAAGGATCGAGAAGATGAGGCCAGAAGATATTTTCAGCAACTCATCAATGCTGTAGATTATTGCCATAGTCGGGGGGCGTTCACAGAGACCTGAAGGTAGTTAGCTTGGCTTTTTTAATATTCCATTAGAAGTTCGTGGAATATTTGCTAAACTTCAACAAGCAAAAATTTAGTTATGTTTATCCTGTTGCTTTACTGGTGCAGCCAGAAAACTTGCTGCTCGATGCTGCTGGAAACCTTAAAGTTTCAGATTTTGGATTAAGCGCTTTGTCCCAACAAGTCAGGGTAAATATCAGATCTTAAATAAAGAAATATGTCTCCTATTCAATGTCATGCTTTACTTTGTTCACGTGCTTTGATAGTCTTACGAGTTTACTTCTTACATTTATGGTTTGTAGATGAAAGTATAGTTCCTGTTGTTACATGAAGTGGTTAACGTAGAAGTATGTTTAAAATTTTCAAGAGTTGGCTTCATAAAATTAAAAAGGACCCATCCTTAAATTTGCCGGACATTTTTGAATTGTGCATTCACAAAAATGAAGGCTATGTATAGTTGTGTTTTCAAATGCTATTTTCTATTTTCCAACTATTCTGGAAATGAGTTTATGTTTATTTATTAAAGTTCTCATTGGAAATTAAGTCATTTTTAATTTTCACTTTTTTATGGAAATAGGATTTTGGAAACATAACCAAACAAGTCTTCACTTTAATCATGCAAATTTATGTGAAAACATACTTCAAAACTATAACCAAACAAGTCTTCACTAGTCACGCAAATTTGTGTCAAACATACACTTCAAAAACTATAACCAAACATATTTTCATTTCCAAACATGGAAATTCAGACAACAAACCAAACTTATCTACATTTTCCACACGAAAACCATTAACTTCTCAAAATTTATTTTCCAACAATAGAAAAAATGGAAATTGGACATGAAAATACATTCATACATTGTCCATCAATGTTTCATTTCTTGTCAGAAAATTGTGTGTGTGTGTGTGTGTATTTTTTCCAAGTTCCTTGTTTGTTTGAAAGAGTATTTGCTGGCTCCTTCCACTGCCTGTTTGATTGACTCACAAAACTCACCCTGCCTAAGATAACAGCATTTGTTGTTTCTGACATGATCCGTGAAATATTTCCAGCTAATCTGTCAATGAACTTAGTTTATACATTTCATAAGGGAATATGGTCAAACTGTTGGTTTAGTTACATTACCACAGAATTAAGCTAAGCTAGGAAACATTATCTCAATGTGAAACAGTAGTAAAATTATTGATGGAATCTATTGTATTTACTCAATAAACCAGTTCTATTTTTATGAAATGATATTTAGAAACATGAAAGCCGGGGCCTTAGGAAGAGATTGCTTGGCATCTGATTTCTTAAAAAATCTCTCTCTCAGGTAGAAGTGAGATAAAGTAGTTTTTGAGCAAACAAATGATTGTTTGAGAATGTGTTTGGATAAGGGTAAGTGCAATGATCACAATCGATATGACTTCAATTTTTTTTTTTTTTGGCTTTTCAAATGTAGGCGAATATCTGAATATTTTTTTGAGAATGGTACATAAATGAGACATAAAAGCACGATGATTACAGTTGAAGTTATATGATTTCTTTTTCTTTTTCCTTTCTTGTGGAAAAGTTTTTGGATGTGAATATATATTTTTAAAGTGGAAGACTGAATGGTTACTGGACAAGGAGTCGCCCGTGACGTTAGAACGTGTGCTGTGGAATTGGGAAAAACCACAAACAAATACATGTTGGTAGAAAATATATGTCCTGAAATTGATTTCTTTGGAATCCTCTCCTAAGCAATTGAAGTTTTTGAACTGATGGCTTTTGGATAAACCTTTTCTGTACGATTCTGGTTAACAGGGGATAAGTAATTTTAACACAAAACCATTGGTTTTGTGATGAGTCATTTTACCAAACCAATATTCTTTTGCATTCACTTTGAAATTTGAAGGTATTTATTACTTGAACTTATTACATCTTCCCTTTAAATTTATTATATCGAAAGCTCTGTTGACGGCTATTTTATCATTGTACACTTTAAATTGGTCCCTTTAGTGGAATCAAATATACAATCTAAAATATTAATTTGGCAGGATGATGGTTTGCTGCATACTACATGTGGAACTCCAAACTATGTTGCTCCTGAGGTATGGATATTAAATATCCAGCCTTGGTCTCGTTTTTGTTGCCCCTCCTCTTTTATCTTCAATGGTCTGATTGATGTGATTAAAATCTGCACAGGTCCTCAATGATCGAGGCTACAATGGAGCAAATGGCAGACCTTTGGTCGTGTGGAGTTATACTTTTCGTATTGCTTGCAGGTTACTTGCCTTTTGATGATTCTAATCTTATGAACCTATATAAAAAAGTGAGGATTTCACAATTTTTATAGTCCACCGTTTACAAGTTTTATATCTCTTCGGTAGTTTCACCAATTTTATTGTAACGTGCAGATATCTAATGCTGAATTCACCTGCCCTCCATGGCTTTCCTTTGGTGCCATGAAATTGATTACGCAAATCCTGGATCCAAATCCTGAGAAAGTGAGAATATGAGATACATATTATGAGCTTCTTTATTATTATCATTGTATACTACCTCCTTCCAGGGTTGAAGCAACTTTTAACTTACCATGGACTATTAATATTATTATTATCATTATCAATATAAAATATTGAAATTTTATGAGTTTTGCATTTGTGCAGCGCATCACAATCCCAGAAATTTTGGAGGATGAGTGGTTTAAGAAGGATTACAAATCGCCAGTGTTTGACGAGGAAGAAGATATAAATTTGGATGATGTGGAAGCTGTATTCAAGGATTGTGAGGTGTGTTTCGCGAGGATATGAATTTATTAGTTTTGACATTTGCAGATGCCACAATATCTTGTTGTAAACTGGTCTCATATAGTTCTGACGCGCAGGAGTATCACGTGACAGAAAAAAAGGAGCAGCCAGCTGCAATGAATGCCTTTGAGTTAATTTCCATGTCAAAAGGTCTCAATCTTGGGAATCTGTTTGATGTACAACAGGTTCGGCTGCTTTTTCCTTGTATATTTTCCAGCAATAATAATGTGACCGAAGTATTAGATATCTAGTGCAATATGATCATCTGATATGCGCCAATTGACTAAGGAGCAAAGAGCTAACACAAGACTCAACTCAAGCGGAGAATTAGATCGTATTAGATGCAGATTTAAGATTTCACTTCATTGTGGATAAAAATATGGAATAGTTACAAAAACACCCCTGAGGTTTGGGCTTATTACAAAAACAGTCAAAAATATTTCAAAATTATGAAAAATACCCTCAGGTTTGATTATGTCTTTAAGGGGGTAACTGTAATATTTTTTTAAATGTCAGGGGGTTTTTGGAACGTTTTTTGCTTATGAAAGGGAAAACGTATGACAGAATCAAAACTTACAGATTTTCTTTTTGCAATTTTCTGAAAACTCTTGGTTTTTTTCGCAATCAGCCCGAACCTCAGGGGGCTTTTGTAATTATCCTAAAAATATTGAAAGATGCTACAAATCTTGGTAAAATCTGGACACATGAAAAACCGCTTCTGTTCGGTTGTTGAAAAGAACACTGTATAATTAGTATTTAGAATACATTGTGAAGGCTCGAATAGAATACATTGTGAACACTCGAATTCATTTAAAACTGCAACTTCTTTTGACCTTCATTTACCCTTTTGATTGCCATGGCACTGGTTACAGGGATTCAAGAGGGAAACAAGGTTCACATCTAAATCGTCAGCCACTGAGATAATCAATAAAATCGAAGAAGCTGCAAAACCTCTTGGTTTTGATGTTCTAAGAAGAATTACAAGGTAATAGTGAATTTTCCAGATACTCGTTTCAGCTTTATGTTTTGTATGATCTCAACTGTCTGCAGAAGGCAATGAACCTGATGTTTTTGTAATAGCACATCAGAACCCCTATTAAACTTTTCTTCATAGTTATAATTTTCTTCTTTTTTTTTTTAGATGAGGCTTGAAAACTTAAAAGCTGGAAGAAAAGGCAACCTTAATGTTGCCACTGAGGTATGCTATCATAAAAATGTTGATCACCAGCTCTTTTTAAGATGCATTCCAAGCTTGAACCAATAGTTAATGCACATAATGTGCTTGAATCAGGTTTTTCAAGTTGCTCCTTCTTTACATATGGTCGAGGTCAGAAAGGCAAAAGGAGATACTTTGGAGTTTCACAAGGTACGCTAGTTTTCCGAAAGTCTATTTACATTATATTATTTGAAACATTTACCTAATTTTATTTTGACCTATGTTTACTGATTCCTTTAGATCTTTATCCTAAAACCTGAAACTCTTAACTGAGCAATTGCTCATGGTAAAAATCTCTAGATTGTCTCCCAATAGCATATATCAGCAAAAAAGTTGCTTGTTTTATCATTTAAATCGGCTGCATAGTTTCTGCCACAGCTCGCTTATACCGGCATATCAAGTATCATTTCAAGCTGAAATTAATGTTAAATGATTTCAAGAAATTACAAATGAAATGCCCTTGAAATCACCTGGTTACTTGTTGAAAAGTGGCTATTTGTAGTTTCTTCTTTGCACTTAACTTGCATATCTTCTGTCTATAGTTGTGCATTACATGTGACTTAAAAAAAAAAACTAGTTTCTTTTGTCATCAGAACTTTGGAAACTTCAAAAAGTAACTTTCGGACATTAATGTTTCTGTTTTTCTTTGTTGTTCATATGCAGTTCTATAAAAACCTTTCGACCTCCCTAGAGGATGTAGTTTGGAAAACTGAAGAGGACATGCAAGAGATGAAGAAATAGATGTGGTGTTGCTGTAATGAAGAGCAATAACACCATTTTCTGCTTACAATTTGTATAATATTTCTTTCAATTTTCTCTCTCGTGGGATATTTTTTTCTTCCGGGAGGGATTTAGCTTTGAACTGGTTGTCCTGTTGTTTCTTGGTATAAAAGTTGGGGAGTACTGTTGAGCTGTAATTTATATTGTATGTTTCCTGGCAAATGTACATGAAGACCTTTTATTTATTAAAGAAAAGTTCAAAAAATAAATAAATGAATAGAACAATAGAGGACTTTTTTATACCTATAGAACTCTGCAAGAAATTCTATCTTTTGTTGGTTGCACAATTAACTCAGCAAGAAAAGGTTGCACAATTCCAAGGTCATTAATCTTATCTACTGAGCTTGTGTTTATTGCATCAAAGCATCATTCCAAGCAGTAAAACTGTATATAGGGAGTGTTAACAATCACTAAAAAAGTGTTCCTCAGCTTTTGGCTAAAAAAACGTTTTAAATTTGCAACTCAACTTCTGGTTTTAATTCTGCTTCATTTAATCATAATTTAAAAGCACTAGATTTCTGATTTTGATTTTGGTTTGACTTTTACAAATAAATAAATACTTTTACAACTTTTTCACCAATTACTCTCAACTTCTTATTCCATCTAAACAAAACCAGTTTTCTGCCTTATCACTGATTTTCACACCAAGCAATTACATACTGCAAAAATATACAAGCAACAAAAAGGAAAACACCACCTCATTCTAGTTTATATGTTTTATATTTACCCAGGAGTTAATAAGCTACCTTGATTGCCTAATATCTCTCATTGTTCTATGAGGGCTGAATTTATCATTCATTTTGTTTTCCCTGTTAGCTTGACCTAAAATCCTCGGAGCGCTTCCCAAAGCTAGGAGTTGTTCAAGTGCAGCCAAAACCTCCGTCATGGGTGGCCGGTTCTTGGGATCGTTCTGGAGGCAGCGCAATGCAAGGGCGGCAGCAGTTTGTGCGCCTTTCTTAGAGTACTGACCTCCCAATCTTGAGTCCATTATTCTCAACACTTTTCTGCTGTCACTTAGAAATGGCTTTGCCCAATCCACCAATGTTTCTTCTGCCCCTCCAGCATTTTCATCGCCGGTCGCTCGTTTTCCGGATAGTAGCTCCAGTAACACCACTCCAAAGCTGTAAACATCACTCTTTGGAGTCAAGTGGCCTGTTCAAATTTCAATAGTTGTGATCTTGTTTAGTGATTTGTCTTATTTTCACACAAAGGAAGGGGGAATTACATGCTTGAACTTTAGCATAATTACAAAAACAAATACAGTTATGTTTCAAAATTATAATTATCCCCTTGAATTTGTTTCTATTTTACAGAATTCACTTTTTGAAGTGGGTATTTGTAAAATAAATACAAATCTCAATGGGGTATTCGTAATTATTTTTTTCTTTTTATAAATTGCACCTTTTTAGGGGGGGATTGTATATGAAATTTTGAATTTTTTTGTAATTAGGCCAAATCTGAGGAGCAAAATGAGCTATTAACTGAAGGTGACCTGTTGCGATGTATTCTGGGGCAGCATAGCCGCGAGTGCCAACAACACGAGTCGAAACATGAGTTCTATCTCCTTTAGGACCCTCTCTTGCAAGGCCAAAGTCTGAAAGCTTTGCATTGAATTCCTATATGAGCATGATCATAACAAGTGAGAAGTGATATTTGATTGTGTTACTTATCTTGATGTAATAATGCAGAGCGAGGGCGATGATTGTAAGTCAAAAATGCGCTGCCATACCGAATCAAGAAGTACGTTGGATGCCTTTAAGTCCCGGTAGATCACATTGGCATCTAAACTGTGTAAGAATGATAACCCTTTTGCAACATCAACTGCTATTCGCATCCGAATTGCCCAAGGCATAAGTTGCACCCCTTCTGCACAAAACATAAAGTCGAGAAAAATTTAACATTCATGGAAATAGCAGAAATAAACTAAAAGTAGGAATGTAAATGTGAAAAAAAGTTAGGGATAATTACAAAAACTACCCCCAAGGTTTGAGCTAATAACGGAAAAACCCAGAGATTTTTTAAAATTACAAAAATCCCTTGAAGTTCATAAGCAAAAATATTCGGAACACCCCCTTTACAATTGTAAAAATATTACTATTACCCCCTTACATTTAAGATAGAATCAAACTTCAGGGGCTTTTTGTCATTTTGAAATTTCTCTGGTTTTTTTTTTTAGTAATTTAGCCCAAAATTCAGGGTTATGTTTTGTAATTATCCCAAGAAATTATTAAAAAAAAAAAAGAAATGGTTAATGAAGCAGGGAATCCTCTCACTTCTAAATAAATGATTTTCCAAGCTTCCTTTTGGCATGTACTCATACACCAATAGCTTATTCTCAGATTCAGAACAGTAGCCAATTAGCTTCACAAGGTTTTCGTGGCTCAGCATGCCTAAGTAGTTAACTTCTGTCTGTCCAAAATAAGAGAGAAAATATAAGTCATCGCTACACTAGAAATTCGATCAACATAAAAAAAGGAATAATTACAAAAACAACCCTCAGGTTTTGGCTAATTACAAAAAAAACCAGAGATGTTTCGAAATTATAAAAAAACCCTGAGGTGTGATTCTGTCTTAAATTAAGGGGTAACTGTAATACTTTTATAAATGTCAGGCGGGTTTTTGAAATATTCTTTTTGCTTATGAAGGGGAAAATGTAAGACATAATCAAACTTCAAAGGGGTTTTTGCAATTATCAAAAAACTCTGGACTTCTTTGTAATTAGCCCGAACTTCAGGAGGGGTTTGTAACTATCCCTAAAAGAAAGATATCGATGATTTGATATACATACAAGCCATTCCCTGTGACCTTGAAAGCTTTCTTGCTTAAGTTTTTTGACGGCCACAACCATCCCAGTTCCCGGTTTGCTGGGGGCGAATGTGTGCTCGTCTATCCATCCTTTGAAGACATAACCGAAGCCCCCCTCTCCAAGAAGACTATCGGACCGGAAGTTTCTAGTGGCATTCTTGAGATCACTTAATGTAAAGGATTTGAGGTTGCTGGAAAGACCTTTTGATGCTAATACTGCACTACACAAAGTGCCTGAATGGTTTTGCTGGTTCGATGAAAACGAATAGTTCGATTCTGTATTCCCATTGGTGTGCTTGTTATCTGAAAAATGAAATATACTCATATAAGCAACACTAGAGATTCTTTTTATGTTGTTGGAAAGGCATGTACCATAAGAATGAACAAATGCCTTAGGTTTGGACAAACTTGTGCTTGCAGCAACAGAGAGAACAGAGGCACAGTAGATTCCTAAGCAAAGTGTCTCATAAATTAACTGGCATAATGAAATGTGTTATTGTTTCTCAAAGCAAGATCGAGATGACATATTCAACTTAACTCATTCTGGGGAACAAAATGAACAATTACAGATATTACCATTCTTGAGGTTTAGCGTAATTAAAAAACTTCAGTTAAACCAACTCCAACCCAACTTCAAATCCCACACCAAAACACCCAACTCTAAGCATTACACCAAATTTGGTGTAATAAATAGTGTTACACCAAATTTGATGTAACACTATTCCTTTACACCAAATTTGGTGTAATACAAATATTCTCTATTTGCTTTCTCCAATTTCTTCTACTTCAAACTTTTAATCCTATTATATCCTATATTTGATATATAATTCATTTGTAACATGATTTTAGTTATTTAAATTTTGTATATAGTTATTATTTTTGATGAACAATTATAATAACTAACAATAGTTAATATTTATCAATAAATTATTATAAACTAAACTTAAAATTTTCTATAAGCTACAATAATTAATAAATAAAATTACAATTTAACTAAAAAGCATCAAAGTCTATCATAAAATATTTATTTTTAAATATTTGTTTTGTCAATCATAAAATACGTGTGCAATTTAGTATTTTTATTTATTGTGATATTAGTTGTAATATTTATTTTGCAATATAATTAATTAATGTAATATTAGTTAAATATAAGTTTTTATTTAGTTACATTAATAGTAATAAAATATAAGCAAAAGAAATAATCGCATAAATTTATTTTGTTATTCCAAAATGAAAAGAAAATATTAAAATACTCATTTGGTGTAAGGTTTAGTGTAGTGGGTTGGAGATGATTTTTGAAAAATTACACCAAAACACCGAATTTGGTGTAATTGGTTGGAGATGCTTCTTATCTTTCAAAATCACAAATACCCTTTAAGGTGTTACAAACATCTCTTTGAGTTTTGTATTTATCTAAAACTACCCCATGGTGCTATTTGTAAAATAGAAACAAATATTAACGGGTACTTGTAATTTTTAAAGATGACTGGATTTTTTTGTAAAACACAACAATTTAAAGAACAAAATGCAACAACTGCAGAAACCATATATAAAATATATGTGAAAAATAAAACACCTACTAGTTTTTTTTTTTTTTTGAAAATAAACACCTACTAGTTAACTAAGCTCAACTTGCTACATCCTAATTCATAGAGATAATTACAAAACTACCCCGAGGTTTGGGTAATTACAAAAAATCCAGAGTTTGATTTTTTCTAAATGAGTAACTTAATTTTACAAATGTAATGAGGGTGTTGAAAACGTTTTAACTTATAAAGGTTAAAGTTTAAAACATAATTAAACCTCAAGGGATTTTTGTAATTTTCGAAAACCTCTGAATTTATTTGTTATTAGCTCAAACCTTGGGTAGTTTTTGTAATTATCCTAATTCATAATACATAGTTTCCTCAAAAAAAAAAAAAAATCATAATAAGCAAATAACTAAATACCCAAATAATGTATATCACTAAACTAAAGCAGCATTCAGATATGATATCTAGGGTTACCTTCTCGGAAGCCGTGAAGGTAGATGAAAACAGTAAATTCACCCCTCTATAAATACTAGTGCAAATCATCGACAGTAAAAACCCAAGCGAAGATAAAATAATGTAGGCTATCGATAAACAGGAATGGAAGGAAGTTTGGAAAAGCTAGAGGAAATGGGAGGTTTGGCAAGCTAGCTACTCTTAGATCTCACCACAAATTTTTGCCTGCTTGCCGATTCCTCCCATTCCACTGGCTTTTCTAAATCTTTTTCCTTTCCTCTAATCTCCATTTTTTCTCAGCTTTTGCATTTAGTTTTCTAGAAATAACATACACAGATCTGCAAAGAAGTTTTGGACATGGGATGGATGAGGAATGATTGAGGATTTTTTCCTTTTATTTTTATTTTTATTTTTCCGTTTCCCACAAGGCCACAACTTCCATTACTATGGGTTGTCTTGTTTTTTCTTATTTTGATTGGAACTTTTAATTTTTTTTTTTGGAACTTTTAATTGATTTTGTTTTTTGTTTTTGAACCTTTATTTTTTTTGTGGGTGGTTTTAGATCTATCCTATCTTGATAATCATAGAGCATCTTCAATTCATTAACAATAAATTTATTCAATTTTTCACACCAAATTTGATGTTTTTGTGTATTTTGAAAGATTTCCAATCTACCAGTATTTTATAATTTTTTGTTAAATTTTATTTATCCCCAATTTATTTATTAATATAGTTATTTAAGTACTACTAATTTCACTTGTTATGTAGATATTTCAGTTATTACGTGTATTTTATGACTACTATGTTGATCTAGCATACTATTTTATTCTTAATATTGAGGCTCGACATATGTATTCAGATGAATTCATTATTAGAGTTTCTCTTTTTTTTTTTTTTTTTTTAAGCTTCTCTGCTCTACACAATCTGTACTAAGCACAGAGTTTCACAAAACAGACACCCCTAAGAAAAACTATTATAATGAATAATCAACTCTGCAAAACTTCATTAGAATTCAGAAAACCACCAAGAAAAACTGAAAGATGTTTATTAATGTCATAAACATAAAGACACCTTTAAAATTTGCAGTAATAAACCAACTTAGTAATGAGCATTGCAAGAGGAATATAGAGTTCATACTACCAAGTACATAACCATAAATTCCCATTCAAAATCAATACCATGAAAAACTATATACATAACATAAATAAACAATTTTGGTGCAGGAGTGATCGATCATACCCAAGAATTGACCAGAAGAAGCATGAGCAAGTTTAGCAGGCTTTCCAAAGCAAATCCCCATGACAAAAAGATGGCAAAAACTGTCTCCTTATATTATGGCAAAAGAATTAAGAAAAATAAAAGAGAAGGAATTAATTTGCTGAAAATAGAAATTTCAAGAATATTAGTGAAAGCCCATTATTTTGCTGGAGAGGTGAAGAAGAAGGCAACCCTGGTGGTCTTTAGTCAAGGGTGACGAAAATCTTCATTGAAAATGATGACATTGACTATCATTTTGGTTATTGTCTTTTATGGTCCCAAACTAATATGAAGAAGCTTATTTATATTTGAATTATGGTTAGCAATAACTTTTGACTGTAATTTGCTTGGAATTGAGAATGTTCAACATGCTGACCATTCTAAAACCTGTAGAGACAGGACATCCTTAACTTGGTTTATACTTGGTATTTGGAATGTGCATCAGTTTCATTCAAATCATGTATCTTTTTTTCACATTCATTTCTATTCATTTCGTAGTTTAGGATTAAGTTTGCCTCTGGGACAGGACTTCTGCAAGCAAACTATTTAATTTGTATGATAGGGTAGTAAAGTAATTGAGGGGCCATTTAGCATATAAGTCAATTGTTTATTGCATGGTTGAATTGGTACCCACTGGTCGAGACTCGAGACCCTAATGGGATGGGTAGGGATGGGTATGGTAGGTTTTTTTTTTTTTTTTTTTTTGTGTTGTGGATTTGGGGTGTCTAAGGAATGGAAAATTACTACCAATTAGTAGGATGTTCATCGAATCGAATTAATTCTTGACTTCCTCGAATCGAATTAATGGAATGAAATTTTTAAAACCTTAATTCAAAATTTGATTAATTTGAATTGGATTTGTTGATTTTCGCGTCGAATTGAGTCAATCCAAAAATCCATATTTGTCGATAAACCGGACATGGTTGTGTTTCGACTCATATTTTTGGATCCAAAACCCTTATATTTCAAGTAAAATATCAATTTTATTTTTAACAAAAGAATTCTATAATGAAACAAAAGCATAACCAAACCATATAAATTATCAAACTATATTGTTACTTTAAATATATTACAAAAACTAAAGATAAAATACTTTTAAGATCGAATCTATTAACTCAAAAGCATATTGTTCTTTTTTTTTTTTTTTTTTTGAGATATAAACATATTCTTTTAAGTTTAAACACATTATAAGACAATTCAAAAACTACACAAAAATCTTTGAGACTTTGAAATGGGATTGAGTTGTGAAACTAGCTATGACCAATGCTATAATTCTCTTTGCAATAATTTTATTATAATAGACATGTGAAATTAAATATTATTTATACATCGACTAATTATATTATTTCTATTCGCATATGCAATTAAGATATGTATGATGTTTAAAATATAATATACAAATTAAATTTAATTCAAATTGAGTTCGAATCATTACACGAATTTGAATTGAAATATGAAAACGAATCGATATTCGAATCAAATTTACTCGAATTTCACATCGAATTAGGATTTTTCGAATAGATCTCGAAAAATTCTCCAATTCGTTATTCGATTCGAATATTCATATTCAAAATTCGATTCAAACTTAAAAATCCTAATTCGAAATTAAGATTCAATTCAAGTCGAGTCAATTTTGAATTGATTCGAAAAATGAACACCCCTACCGATTATTATACGGTAGGGTTTGATTTACCCTTTAGGATACCCACTACCCGAACTCGTTATCGCATAACCTCCACCTATTGTTTTTCGATTGGTATTATATATTTCTTTTGAAATCCTAAAGTATAAATAAGATATGAAGTTGTTTTCTTTGAATCTATGATCCTATCAATTCTATTTTATCTTGTTAAGCTTGATAATACTTCAAGTTTGGTGATGTAGTTATATGGATTAAATTATGTATTAGTGTTGAGTCTCTTAGTTTTAAAGAATTTATTGGTTGCATTTATATTTATGTATTGTTTTCATTTAGTTGATGAATGATGATAATTCATACCGACTTGTAAAACTGAACGTGGTTAATTATTACAATTATTGAACTTAACATATAAGATATTTTCTTATATAACAATTAATTTTTGTAGGGTACCATTTAAATAGCTATTTAAATATTCATAGTATTATAATTTTTTATATAAAATAAATAGATTTTGGGCTGGTATTATATTGGGTAGTATATGTTGATATCATCGATGGATTTGGGATGGAGTGCGGGTAATAACTAATAAGTGTAATTTTTAATTGGGTTTGGGGACGGATATAAGTAGTATTAATATTATAAGGTTCAAGTATTGATACTCTTAAATAGGTGGACATCCTACCCATTGATTGATTAATTTTCAAGAAAGTTACGTATTCGACCTTTTTAGTATTAGCAGTTTGAGAGATTGTTGCGCTATAAATGAGAATTTTCAAATGGATTCTTCGCACATTAGCTATGGGGATTTTCAAAAGATACGTATTCGACCTTTTTAGCATTAGCTATTGGGGAATTGTTTTAGAAATTTAAAATATCATAATGTCTAACGGGTCATGAAACACTGTGTTATTGTCTTATTGATCCTAACCATCCATGAAATTTCAAATTTTGATGTGACATACAATGTGTGTAATGTTTTTGTTCTGCAGTTTTGATATATCTGTAGACTTTACGTACAAAAGTCTTGTAAAATTGTCAAAATATCATATATTAATTGAGTATTCCAAAAGGCTTTCAACCTGGAAAAACAATGTCCAAAAGCAAGTTGGTTTTTCAAACTTCCCTGTCATTCTTTGAACTTTCTTACTTTTTAGGTTATTACCATTATCTGATAAGGATTCCTCTAACAAGTAATAAGTTCCATTTATTTGGGATATTGTGCTTTTAAACCTTAATCATATATTAGTACTTTATAAGAGCAGCCCATGATTTTTAGGATTCGGGAGTTTGACTAAATTATAATGCCACTACAAGAAAAATGCTCAACAACACCACCCCAAAGACAACGGATTTTAGCAAAATCGTTGTCCTTACAAGCATTCACAACGGATTTCGCTAAACCGTTGTGGATGAGCGGATTTTTTTGTTAACGACAACAGTTCACTCAAGCCTAAGACAATACTTTCTTGAAGCGTTGTTGATTAGCGGTCTTTTTATTTTTTTACAACGTGTTTCTTGGGTCTTCGACAATGTTTTTGTAATCCGTTGTCGATTAGTGCCTAATCTTTTTCAAAATACAATATTTATTCATCCTTTTCATCAACGGTTGGTTATACCATTGTAATTAGGGTCATTTGTTTTCCTTAAAAACAATAATTTTAACAACAGTTATAAACCGGAGTCGATATGCATTTTCATGTCCTTATTTATTATTTATATTAATGGTATAACTAGCACTTTTAATTAGTTTATCACTTTTATTTTAGCAACTTTAGCAAATTTCTAAAAGTACTAAGAGTTAATTTTTATTTTGTTATCAATTTTTTATCTCATGGTATAACTATCACTTTTAATTAACTTATCAATTTTATTTTAGCAACTTTAGCATAATTCTAAAAGTGTTGGGAGTTGTAAATATTTTTTTTTATCAAATTTTAATTTTAATTCATTTGAAAAAAATAATAATCAAATATAACTAGCAAGGTTAAACATTTTGGTTTAGCAACTTAAACATAAGTCTAAAAATATAACTAGCAACTTTAAAGTTAGACTTTTTACTTTAGCAACCTAAACATAAATATAAATAAAAAAGACTAGCAACTTTAAGTTGAGTAATAGACAATCTAATTAAAGTTATGTACATAATAGCAACTTAAACAACTCAAATAACTTAATAAAAAAAAAAGAGAGAAACGATACATCCCCTGATATCAGCTATCACCGTCGTCTGAGAAGTGAACGAGAAGAGTACGTCTACCGCAAAGCTCTTCACCGCCGTCCACCGCGCAAATAGGAGCTCGACCGTTGCATCTCGGAGTGATTTCTTGGTGAGTTTTTCCCATCCACTAAAATCCCCAAATCTTTTAAAACCCTAATTTTTGGTCTCTAATCGTATTATACCAGAAAGTTATCAAAGGGTAATTATATATTTGTCTATGTATCATTAAGATGTAGAATCCCTTTGACCGTTTGAAGAATGATTTCATGTGTATGATGTTGTGGTAGGAGGAGGAAAACAGGTGCAGCTCTCCGAGGCAGAGATCCGACGGCTCTGTGTCAACGCCCGCCAGATTTTTCTCTCTCAGCCTAATCTCCTGCAGCTTCGTGCCCTATCAAGATCTGCATGATTTCTTTATGTTTTTTTTTTTTTTTTTCTCGTGATGTTTCGATAGATGAGTGATATGTGGTATTTGCATGTTAATAGTAGGATGAATATTTGGGATTGTTACAAAGGGTGTGGATTTTAGGTTTGGTGTGTTTTTTGTAGGGACGAAAGGTGTTTGATGTTGGGGATTGATAAATTTGGGTTTTTTGGAGAGAATAATTAATATGGATTTCAGAATTATGAAGTGGGATTTACGGTTGTGTGGTGAAATTCAGGTTGTAATGTATTCAATCTGACCAAATTTTTATGATTTTTATGCTTCTGGTTTATAACAATGGATTCATGATAATGAGGTCAAAATGTAAATGGTTTCATTCTTGGTCACCTGGTTTTACCCGATTGAATTAGATGTTTTTGGTCTTGGTAGTGTTTGATTCTACATATTGTAAAGAATTCTTATATTGTAGTGTTGATAAGATTATGATATATGATTAGGCGATTTCTGAGTGAAATTCAACACTCGTGTCATTTTTATTAACAGATTATAGAAGTTTAGTAATTGCCTAATTGAGAACTTATAAATTAGTGACAATCTTGATATTTTTTTACTACGATAGTGCCGTTTGTTTCAACATATAGATTTAATAATGATAATTTTTGTAGTGCATGGATTTGTAATCTTATATTTATACTGTGCATGTTTCTTCACTGGGGAAATGTAGTCTTAAGCTTAGATTATGATGTCTTTGGCCATGATCGTACACTTTATGTCAACTTGGAATACATCATTCCTTTACACGATTAAAACCAATTTCCTACACGTGTATCTCTATCTACATATGGTAAGAATTGTATGGTTTTAAAATTTATATATTATGCATTTAGTTTTGTACTAATCAATATTAGTTTTGAAATGATTGGTAGGCACTTATACAAGAAAATAGTGCGGGAAAACAAGCTTGATAAGTACAGATTCGTGGATCCATTGAATATAGGGCATGTACCATCAACAAGAGACGATAAAGGTTTTCTTGACAAATAGATGGAACGGAGGGCACATGCTTCAGCAAATAGGCTGAATGGTACTCGCCTAACCAACTTGTGTTAGCAACATGTAATGTAGGGTAAGTATTTATTTTGGTATCACCTTCGAGTTGCATACTTTAATAACTTGATTATTTCTCTTCACTAACTCTGTTTATATTATGTAGTGAACATTGGATTTTGACGGTTATTAACCCTCACAAGGGGGTTGTTTATTTGTTGGATCCTCTTTTTCGTCGGATGCACAACCCACTTTGGAAACAAATTGTGGATTTGTATGATTTCATTTTACTTCTCTTTGATTTAGTTTTATGTCTTAATTCATGCCTATTGCGATAATAATGAATGAACTTGTGAATTTAGGGCCATACGAATGTTCAATACGGAAATCCACAAGAATGTGAAGAAGCTACCTATTTGGGACATACTTAAAGAGGTATTTTTGAATCGTCAATTTTACATGTTTCTTAATATTGAATTTTTAAGGCTTTATCATTCCATTTTACATGTATGATATTTGCTTTAGGATGCTAAAACGACCACTCTTAGTTTGTGAGTATATTATACTTGATTCATCGTGTCTTTGCTTTATGTATTGTTTCTAGATACTTTTTAATCACTTAAGCTAATCTGCGCGTGGGACTATACTTGAAAATGTTCTAACTACCTTGATAGTTGGAAAAATAAATAAACAAAATAAAGTCCTTTTTTTCAGGACCCTGTTGGTTTCGCCTGGATTTTCTTGGTAAATATGTTGGTTTGTTTTAATTTTGTTCAGCTACATTTTTTTTTTCGTTATGTCTTTTTTGGTGTGTTTCTTGATTAGTATGATGGTTTTGTTTTTCGTGAATTTTGGATTTTTGATAGAGATATTTGTTGTATGAATTATGTTTTAACGATGTATAGGTGTGTTTGCATCACTAAATTTCATGGAATTTGTTGGTAATTTGCAGAACCTCTAATTCTTGAGGATAATTGAGTGTTTTGTTGAACAAAGTTGGTTTTTTTGCTGTATTATTATTAGTGTTTTAAGTTAGAAATTCTGATGCCTGTTCAATCTTGTGGCTGAGGGATCAAACTGTAGTATTATTGAGGTTGTTTAATGGGGTTTTATTGTCAATGTTATTTATTTTAAAGATTTATACTCTACCTTCATATCAACCATTTTGTCCATTCTGATGTATAGGTGTGTTTGCATCACTAAATTTCATGGAATTTGTTGGCAATTACATTTTGATTAAAATCTTGGCATACCACATGATCTCTAAATTGGGTGTGGGACTAACTGCAAATTTTTCTGTTGAGAATATGTTTTGAATAAGGATTCTGTGAGGAATAGGGATAACTGGTTTGTTGATATTTTTCATTCAAGTGCTATACTTCTGTTGTGTTTTGGTTTCGTATTTGTGAATTTATAAATTTAGCTTGCTACTCATGTCATTTAAAATTGTTTTAAACATAGTCTCCTATTCAACCTGATGCATTCCAATGCGATTATTTTGTGATGATGTACATGAGGCAAATTGTAGAAGATTCAATTGCAGACATGACTTCATTGCGATCAATGGTAAATTATATTAAAATTTGGCGTTCTCATGTTTTTTGAAAATATTTAATAATTGGAGCCAATTATAATACCTATGTTTTTTTCTCACAGTTCTCAAATGTGGAGTATTCTCAAGTTCAAATTGATGAAGTGCGATCGGAGTGGGCAGAATGCGTCCAAGACCATATACATAAGTGAATAGGTATTTTGTTCATAGTATATGCAAATTTTCATAGTTATAAAGAATGCACATCCCGTAATTGAGTGAATCGATTTTAATGTAAATTGATGTATATACTTCTTATTTGGAGGCATGAGCTTAAATTATGTAAATTGATGTATATACTTATTATTTGCAGGCATAATATTGGAGTGCTTTGCAGCTGCCCTCAATGAAAGAATTAGTGTAACTTTGAGAACACTTGTTAGACGTTTTGTTAAACACTTGTTAGATATATTTCCGATATATTTGTTTTGTTAAACTTTTGCAGACATGTACTAGATACAATCACTTGAATATCATGTTTTGTTTTAGTTAGTTATATGTTGTTTTCTTGTATTGTGTTTGTTTTTTGCATATATGAAATCAAAATTTATATTACCACAGTGAAAAAAATAATAGACACCAAATATAAAATACATTAGCCATGGTCTAAAATTACAATGGTTTTTACGGCTTGTTAAACTGTTGTAATTACTTCAAAACCACAACGGTTTGATCTTTGTTGAAATAGTTACAAAGTACAACGGTTTCTGACGCTTGTAGAACTCTGTTGTGATACTTCATAATCACAACGGATATTAATCGTTGTCCAATCCATTGTTGTATCTCATAATTCAAAAACAAATACCAGCCGTTGTCCCATTTGTTGTCTTTCAGCATTAAAAGACAACGAATTATAACCGTTGACTGCTTATTAACGACAACGGATTGTAACTGTTGTCGTTGAGCGGATTTTTTTACAATACCATCTACTACAATGGGTGATTATTGTAATACACAACAGATTATATCTGTTGTTGTTGAGCGTTTTTCTTGTAGTGTGCTCCTTTTTGTTGCAAAGTATCCAAAAAGGCTATAGTAATATAATAATGACATTGACAGTTCAAAGTTCAAACATCCATCTACCTCTACATGTATATATTTTTTAAATGGATAAATTAATAAGTTCACTTAAAAATAAAAAAAAATTGGTTCCAATTTGGATTACTGTATTAAACTAATAATCTCGTTAAAATAATAATTTTCTTTGCAAATCTTTAGAGCCAGAACGATAGTATAAATTAGTATTCTGAAATATATATATATATAGGAATAGGATCAAATGAGACCACATAATTAGAGTGAGACAGTGTGGACTAATCCTGTCCACAAATCTGTAATTTTAGATAGTTGAGATTTACCCAATTTAATAAATATTTTTGATTTATTTTAATTCTGAAAGGGCAACATTGTAATTGTGTAATTACATAAATATAAATACACACGCATATTAACTATCCGCTACTTGTGTATGCATTCGAATCAAATCACTCTTCTCCATCCACCTCTTTGCCTCTCCCCCGCGCCCCCCCCACTTCGAGGATTCGACGCCGATGAAGATGATGATTTCTCCGTCGGAGACCAGAAGTGCGATGGCGTTGCTCCTTCTCTCCGCTCTTCGCCGTCGTCCATCTCTCTCTCCAGTTCCTCTCCCGAGTCTCACGGGCGACCAAGTTTGCCGCCAGTGACTCCATTTTTGACAACAATTTTAGTTTGTTAGGAATAGGGGAGACTAATGACTCGCCTCTGTTGTTGAAGGAAGGACAAAATGTGTTTAAGTTTTATGCGTGTGGGAGAGGTTCTCCTCGGGTTTACTGGCAACCATGGAGCTCAAGAGTAGACATGATTTAATTTCGAGGTTGTACAATATGGTGGTGCCTTGTAAGGACTATTTGATAAATGTTTTTATCATGATTTTGATGATTTTGTTTTAAAGTGTTTATACACCAAAACAATATTTCAAAATATTGTCCAAATACTCCCAATCGACATAAATTTTTTTTACTAATTTTTCGGAGTATTTCTTGAAGCTTATTTTCGACAAAAATTGGACAACACTTCTGTATTGTGTTCGATCGGTCGCCCTATAGGGCATCCCGTACCTGAAGATGATTTTAGAAACAGAAAACACGACGAACACAAAAATCAACAGGCCGACCGGTCGACCTAGAGGCCGACCGGTGGCGTCGACCGGTGCCTGTGCAATGCCTTTCTTCTCTGTATTGCAATATCTACCAGGTGGACCAGTCCAACACAGGGTCAACCGGTCGGACCCCCCATCGACCGGTTGCCCTGTGTAAAAAAGAGAATTTATTTTTCAACGTCTATTTCTACGCGACCGGTCGCCCCTACCGTTTGACAGCAAAATTCTAGTCGTTGACAAAGAGACGGTTCTTCCTTAATTTGTGGAATTGATTTCTAACAGCTATATTCTTGATTTTAATTGTATTTTTCTATAGATTTTCAATCCCCAAGAGGAGCTTATCCATGATCAATCATCTCCTATAAATAGAGGAAGATCTGAAGAGAGAATACAACACAACAAGAAACATTCAAGCATACACGTTGTTCTTACATTTTCTATATTCTTGTTGTAATAGCCTAAGGTCTTTCACTTTAACATCTTGACATCTAGGCTTTATTCTTGATTGCACTTGCACTCAAAATTGTATTATTCATTATCGAGTTGCAATCTTGAATTTGTGGTCATCATTCAACACAAGATATCCTTGTGAGTATTCTTGTGGTAAGAACACACTTGGGTGATCCAGGTGTTAGGTGTAAGAAGATTGTGGTAATCTTCTTATTGAAGAGTTTGGTGCTCTTTGAGGCGTTGAAGAATTTGGTGTTCTTCAAGGTTGAAGATTGTCGTGATCTTCATAAGGTGCCGTTGAAGGAAGATTGTGGTAATCTTCTAGGGAGATTGTGGTAATCTCCAAGGTGGTGTTGAAGAAGAGTGTGGTGCTCTTCAAGGTGATGCTATAAGGTGTTGTTGTATTAATTGTGGTAATTAATAAAACCTTTTTTCTTTTTGAAATCCATCCCGGAGATACTGGGGTAGTAGAAGATTAGGCCCTAGGTGGGTTAAACCTCTATAAATCGACGCGTGTTATTTATTTCCAGCACCTTTATTATTGTCTTGGCTTGTTTGATTCGAAAAAGAGGGCATAATCGAGAAAATAGAGATAATCTATTCACCCCCCTCTAGATTATCGTAGCCGCTCGGACTTACAAGTGGTATCAAAGCCAAACTCTTTGGCAAGCTCGTTCCACATCGCGAGTAAAGAGGAACGATCATCGGCTACGAATGAAGTCTACCTTTGATAAGGGTTTTTTTGTGCATGTTTTATGTGTATATTTGAGTAGAATTCGAGTTATTTTATTGTTAGTTTTGTAAATTATTGATTGTGCATAGTTCATATTACTCCGAGGTGCTTTTATTGATGTAGATTGACCGTTCGGGGCTAATTTTGGTGAATTTCGGACCATGGATTCATGTCAAAACATGCAGGGGAGTTTAAGGATGCAAAAATGCTCGAAATCCCAAGCCAAACGCGTCATTTCGGGGCCTTTTTGGTCCAACACGGGCAGGGGGTATTGGGAAACACGACCGTGTCCTGCCGGGAGCCAAAAACTCAAAATATTCACACAAAACAGCTCCCAACACGGCCTGGCCGTGTTGGGCAACACGGCCATGTCGTGTCGAAAGATGGCATGGGTGTGTTCTGCGACATGGCCATGGCGGGGACATCCTTTTGCAATTTTTCTATGCAAAAATTATGGAAAACTCCACAACCAAGCTTTTTGACCACTTTTGTACACCTTTAACACCCAATTTTGCTCCACCATGTCTCCATATTCCCTCAATCATCAATTGAGTACAAGAATTCACCAACCAACAATGAAAGTGGAGACAATTGTTTAGCAAAAGATGGCACCATCAATGTATTATTATACAAAAATGGTGTCTATAAAAGCCAAGAGTTGAAGTTGGGAGGAGGATGATTCATAATGCATTCATGTATTCATATACTCATTCAATAGTTTCATTGTATAAACATTTTAAGTAGAATTGAGATCAAGGGGTCTTGGAGGAGTAAGCTTGTAGCAACATTGGAGAAAAAGGCTTGGAGCAACATCATCAATCAAGAAAGAAGTCAATTGAGATTTTGAGAAAGATAAGTACACCATGTCTACAATATTTACATCTTCTTGTGTAATTTACTCTTTTGTCAAGATCATGAGTAGCTAAACTCCTAGTGTTTGAATGTAATGAACTCTAGAATGGATTTGTGATTAAGGTGTGTATGTTTTTAATAAAATCTTCATGTTTTGTGTGATTTACTTATATTATGCTTTATTCATTTGAATTGGTATATGCGCAATATTGATTTGAAGTTTATTTTTCATCCGGAAATTGAGAGATTCATGGTGAAATAGAACATATATAAGTGAAAAGAGTTGCATGCAATCCTAGATACGGGGACGACATAAATCTTCGGATTAGGGTCAAACCTAATATGGGAATTCACAAATCTTTATAATGCAATCTTGGGGTTTTAACTAGAAAGAGATTTCGTTAATCAACTTGAGATTAGGAGTTTTTCACCTTGAGAAAGAGTTTAACTTAAATCGGGAATTTCTATGGTCCACATAACATGAGATTTTATTAAAAGAGGTTAGTTTTTGCTTAAGGGTTCATGGTTGTATTTTTAACTTGTTAAATCACAAAAATATTCTAGTGGGATTTACATTCAAACACATCTCTATCTCTTGATTTCTTATTTTACAAATCATTCTTCATTTTTTTCTTTACATATTGTAGTTTATTAAATCAAACAAAAACTCGAAAATTAATTAGATTAAATAACAAAAAGACGGCAATTATTAGTACTTACAATCCTCGTGGGAATGACACTCGGTACTCAATAATCTATACTATAAAACGATAGGTGCACTTGCCTACAATTTTTTAGAGTAGCTTTTGAGCCATCAAGTTTTTGGCGCCGTTGTCGGGGATTGTAATATTAAGAACGCTTTATTTTTGTTAATTTAATTATTTTTTTATTTTTTATTTTTTATTTTACCATTATCTTTCTTTTTATCTATCTTTGTAAGTCTTGGTTTATACTTATCCCCTTTGTTTACGGCAACAGTATGCCTACTCGCCGCCGAATTTGGAAACGCCGCGACACGCTAGTAGCAACACAAAGGAAAGTACTAACACGGACCCACGAAGAGGATACTAACGAAAGTAAAGATTTCGTCATGGCGAATGAACAAAGAACTATGTATGACTATGCCAAACCATCCATGGACGGCACGCGTCATCTAGCATCGTAAGGCCCACATTTGTTGGAGCCAATAATTTCAAAATCAAACCGAATGTCATTCAAATGGTGCAACAATTCTTCAATTCGACGACCTACCAGGCGAAGATCCGAATAATTATATTGCAAATTTCCTCGAAATTTGCGATACATTAAAAACAATGGGGTCTCTCGATGATGCCATACGTTTACGCTATTCCCATTTACTCTTGGGGGCGGGCTAAACAATGGCTAAATACTTTGCCAAAGGGAACGATTACAACGTGGAACATCATGGCCGAAAAGTTCCTTCAAATATTTTCCACCGCCAAAATCGCACGATTGAGGAATGAAATCTCTTCATTCACTCAAGAAGATGACGAGACCTTGTCACGACACTTGGGAGAGATTCAAAGATTTTTGCGGAATGCCCACATCATGGTCTTCCTATTTTGATGCAAGTCCAAACATTTTACAATGAGCTACTCTCGTCAACAAGGCAAATGATTGATGCGGCGGCCGGGGAACTTTGAACAATAAAACACCGAAGCGCCAAGATCTCGATAGAGGGAATGGCCATGAATGGATATCAATGGCAATCCGTCGAGGTAAACCTAACGAACAATGGGTGTTTATAATGCGGATGCAGTGGTTACACTAGCCGCACAAGTCGAAGCTTTGACCCAAAAGATCGACGATCTAGTGGCTCCTAAACCACCACCACCGCATGTTTTATCTTGTGAAACTTGTGGAGGATTGCATAATCATCAGACTCGCCCACACACAATACCTCACGCCGAACAAAGCTAATTATGTTGGGAATCAAGGCGAAATTACCCAAGTAATCCTTACAAAGAACACATATAATCCTGGGTGGCGACAACATCCTAATTTCAGTTGGGGAAACCAAGGCCAACCACGACCTAATCCCAATCCTGATGTACACACGTCTCCCGGATTTCAGCCAAATCAAGGTAAGACTAACTTGGAAGATCTTATAACAAAGTTTGTGCAATCAACAGATACTCGATTCCAGGCGGTGGAAACATCCTTGAGAAATTAAGAGGCATCTATCCATAATCTGGAAAATCAAATAGGCCAGATTGCGAAGATGATTTCTGAAAGGCCACAAGGTAGTTTGCCGGGTAATACTGAGCCAAACCCAAGGGAGCATGTAAAGGCAATCACCATCAGTTTTCCACATGAGCATGATTATGCGAATGCCGCCATGCAGAAATACGTGTAGGATGACATGCCCAAAGAAAAGCTCATGAAAAAGAAGATTGCAGAATACAAGCCCAAGATCCCTTACCGAAGTCTAACCGAAGAAGATAGAAGGGAGGACAAATTTGGTAAGTACCTTGATTCTTTCAAACAATTACATGCCAATATTCCATTTGTTGACCCTCCTTCAAAGCATGTTAGGGATCTTAATGACATCATTCCTAGTGAAAATAAGCTTAACAAATTATCAAATGTGCAATTGAATGATAAATGTCCTTCCAATGAACTACCACAAAAATTTAATGATCCAGGAATCTTTATTATCCCTTGCACAATTGATGATTTACCTGTTGATAGGGCACTAGCCGACTTGGGAGCTAGTATCAACGTGATGTCTTATGAAACATTCAAGCATGCGGGATTAAGTGAACTTAAACCTATTAGGATGGACATTCAATTAGCCGATAAATCGATTAAACATCCTAGAGGTATTATTCATGATGTGTTAGTCAAGATTGATAAATTCATGTTTCGATCGATTTCGTTATTCTTGACATGCATGATAATATAGAAGTTCCCTTAATTCTAGGGCGTCCTTTTTGGCTCTTTGCAAAATCTCTCATTGATGTGCATGATGGAAAATTTATTTTGAGAGTAGGGAGTGAACAAGTTATCTTTAAAATTCCCTTGAAAAATCACATAGATGATACTTGTTTTCCTATAAACTTGATTGGGAAAAATGATCCTTTGCTTGATACACCGTCTAATAAACCCTTGAAAACATGTGATGTTCAGTATTTAGAAATACCCACGAAAAGTTCATATTTAAAGATGTCGTGCGTAAAAATGGGACCGTCAAGGTAAAATTGTTCAAAAATTTGACTTAGGTGGCGATGTTAAGGATTTTCATAAGTTCAAGGCTCCGCCCGATTAAATCTTCACATTTAGGTGACATAGTCCAGCTATACGACGTTAAAGAAGCGCTACCCGGGAGACAACCCGATGTTTGTGTGCAATTGTTTTCATTTATTTTTATTTTTATTTTATTTTATTTTCTTTCAAAATAATCACAAGTCCTTAGAGTCATTTTCAAATCATAAAAAAACTCTTGAACATCTTCTTGGTTGTCCTAATTGGGAATATTTGAGATTTCACGATATTCGAGTTGTGCGTTGCTTAACTTTGATTAGGTATGAAGATGTCGTTGAAGGTCCCGTGCATCAAAACAACCCAATGATCGCTCAACACCAATTCCACTATTGTAGTAAGGTCATATTTTTCTTTTTCCACCTCTTTTATATCATTCTAATTTCTTTGCGTTTTGAGTGTTTGGTGTGTGTTTATCCATTTATTTCTTTCACATTGAGGAAAATGTGAATCTTAAAAGTTGGAGGTGGGTACAATAACATTTTCGAATGCTTGTATGCTTGTTTGTGAGAGATGTGATTTTTTTAACAAATTGAATGTTTGCTAGTCAATAACTTGGCCCAATTATACCTATATTAACTTGTTAATTTGTGTTTTCAATGTGAAGCAATTGATTGTCTAGGATAGATTGACGTGGATGCAAAGCAAATTTTGACGAGATTTCCAACACCATAAATACTTGATGTGTTAAGGCATATACGACGATACTTAGTGCTATGAACGTCCGAGAACTCATGATTTAGTAGTGGTTAACTAGTTGTTAAACCAAGCTTGAAAAAAAAGAGAAAAATGAAAAAAAAAAAAAAAGAAAAAAGAAAACCGGACCAATTGAGATTATACTCCTCTTGTTGTTGCTTAGTAACTAGGAGCATTCATGAGCCCCATGTTTGTCTTTTTACGTAAAACGGCGACACGAATATGAGTATGGGAAACCACCTTAGGAGTGTTTGAATAGAAATTCAAAATATAAACCTAGTGGAAGCATGCCTCGAAAGGTCCTAAAAAAAAGGAGAATGTATACTCCTTGACTTCTCATTCCAATAAAGTTCAAGAAGCTTAAGCTTGGTTATATGACTAGTAGGCTAACTACAAAGATCTATTTGGTTCTTGTATTTTCATAGCATTATTGAATTGAAGTTGTTTAACTATCGATATTCGTGGAGTGATGATTTCAAGTCGAATAATGCCTACCGATATTACGGTCTTTCTTAACAATCGATCGCTTTGCAAAACTATGTTTTTACTTGAATGGTTAATTCGGGTTGAGAAAGCTAAGAATTTGACTACTTGTGTTCAATGTATTTAAAAAAACAATCTTCTTTGTATGTTATGATTTATTAAATCACTCTTTTTTGATTTAATGTTTTACTTGAGGACAAGCAAAGTTCAAAGTTGGAGGTAATTTGATAAGGGTCTTTTTATGCATGTTTTATGTGTATATTTGAGTAGAATTCGGGTTATTTTATTGTTAGTTTTGTAAATTTTTTATTGTACATAGTTCATATTACTTGAGGTGCTTTTATTGATGTAGATTGACCATTGGGGGCTAATTTTGGTGAATTTCGGACCATGGATTCATGTCAAAACATGCCGGGAGTTTAAGGATGCAAAACGCCGAAATCCCAAGCCAAACGCTCATTTCGGGGCCTTTTTGGTCCAAAACGGGCAGGGGTGTTGGGCAACACGGCCGTGTTCCGCCGAGCCAAAACTCAAAATATTCGCACAAAACAGCCCCAACACGGCACGGCCTGGCCGTGTTGCGCAACACGGCCATGTCACACAAAGATGGCCAGGGTGTGTTCTCAGTGACATGGCCATGTCGGGGACATCCTTTTGCAATTTTTCTATGCAAAAAATTATGGAAAACTCACCAACCAAGCTTTTTGACCACTTTTGTACACCTTTAACACCCAATTTTGCTCCACCATGTCTCCATATTCCCTCAATCATCAATTGAGTACAAGAATTCACCAACCAACAATGAAAGTGGAGACAATTGTTTAGCAAAAGATGGCACCATCAATGTATTATTATACAAAAATGGTGTCTATAAAAGCCAAGAGTTGAAGTTGGGAGGAGGATGATTCATAATGCATTCATGTATTCATATACTCATTCAACAGATTCATTGTATAAACATTTTAAGTAGAATTGAGATCAAGGGGTCTTGGAGGAGTAAGTTTGTAGCAACATTGGAGCAACATCATCAATCAAGAAAGAAGTCAATTGAGATTTTGAGAAAGATAAGTACACCATGTCTACAATATTTACATCTTCTTGTGTAATTTACTCATTTGTCAAGATCATGAGTAGCTAAACTCCTAGTGTTTGAATGTAATGAACTCTAGAATGGATTTGTGATTAAGGTGTGTATGTTTTTAATAAAATCTTCATGTTTTGTGTGATTCACTTATATTATGCTTTATTCATTCGAATTGGTATATGCGCAATATTGATTTGAAGTTTATTTTTCATCCAGGAAATCGAGAGATTCATGGTGAAATAGAACCTATATAAGTGAAAAGAGTTGCATGCAGTCCTAGATATAGGACAACATAAATCTTCTGGATTAGGGTCAAACCTAATATCGGAATTCACAAATCATTATCATGCAATCTTGGGGTTTTAACTAGAAAGAGATTTCAGTTAATCAACTTGAGATTAGGAGTTTGTCACCTTGAGAAAGGGTTTAACTTAAATCGAATTTCTACGGTCCACATAACATGAGATTTTATTAAAAGAGGTTAGTTTTTGCTTAAGGGTGTATGATAAATGGTTTTATCATGATTTTGATGATTTTGATTTTACACCAAAACAATGTTTTTAAAGGTTGTCCAAATACTCCTAAATGATATAAAATGGTTTTAATATTTTTCGGAGTATTTCCTCAAGTTTATTTTCGATATAAAATTGGACAACACATTTAATGTTTTTAAGTCAATGGGTTTTTACATTGAAACTATGTTGTCCTAATACTCCCAATTGATCTAAAATGTTTCTACTATTTTTCGAGTATTTATTGAATTTATATCGACAACACTTTTTGTGTAAATGTTTTATTTCTTCAAAACTATATTTCTAATGTTGTCCTAAATACTCCCAATCGGTTTAAAATGTTTTTACGAATTTTTCGGAGTATTTCTTGAGGTTTATTTTTGATAAAAATCGGACAACTTGTCATTGAGGAGGTCGATCGGTCGACCAAAGAGGCGACCGGTACCTGGGAACAAGTTTCGTGAAACAGAAACTTGAGAACTCTCAAAATTGATCAGTGCAACCGGTTGCACATAGGCTCGACCGGTCGAGGTGCACTTCGACCGGTCGCCCGTGTTAATTTGGTGCTATATGTTTCAAACTTCTATTTCTCGTGCGACCGGTCGCCCTATGCTTTGACAACAAAATTCTAACCGTTGTGCAGCAGACAACTTTTCCTTAAATTGTGGAATTGATTTCTAACAGCTATAATCTTGATTTTAATTGCAATTTTTTTGTAGAAATCAGATTCCAATAGGAGCCTATCAAGTATCAATCATCTCCTATAAATAGAGGAAGATTTGAAGCACAACAATAAGAGAGAAAACTACAACACAACAAGATACACTCAAGAATACACTTGTTCTTACATTGTCTTATTTCTTGTTGTAATTTGCCTAGCTATTCACTTTCACATCCTTGAGGTCTAGGCTATTCTTGATTACACTTTGCACTCAAATTGTAATATTCATTATTGAGCTGTAATCTTGATTTTTGGTTATCATTCAAACACAAGATATCCTTGTGAGTGTTCTTGTGGTAAGAGCACACTTGGATGATCTAGGTGATAGGTGCAAGAAGATTGTGGTGATCTTCTTATTGAGGTGTTGAAGAATTTGGTATTCTTCAAGGTTGAAGATTGTGGTAATCTTCACAAGGTGCCGTTGGAGATTGTGGTAATCTTCAAGTGAGATTGTGGTAATCTCAAAGGTGGTGTTGAAGAAGAGTGTGGTGCTCTTCAAGGTGTTGTTGTAAGTTGGTGTTGTATTAATTTGTGGTAAATTAATAAAATCTTTTTTTCTTTTTGAAATCCATCCCGGATATACTGGGGTGGTAGAGGATTAGGCCCTAGGTGGGTTGAACCTCTTTAAATCGACGTGTGTTGTTTATATTCCGCACCTTTATTATTGTGTTTGAGCATTCAGTTATAAAAAGAGGCCTAAATCGAAAAGATGGAGATAATATATTCACCCCCTCTAGATTATCGTAGCCGCTGGACTTACTAGTGGTATCAAAGCCAAACTCTTTGGCAAGCTCGTTTCACATCGCGAGTGAATAGAAACGATCGTCGGCTACTCTGAAACGGCTCATCTTTCCGGCACCTCCACCACCAAGCCACCTCGGTTTGATTCCAAAAATTTTATATTTTGGAAAGAAAGAATGGAATGCTATTTACAAGGTTGCGGGTTTGATATTTGGAACACCGTCATCAATGGAGAATCCATTCCGATGAAAGATACACCACACACCTCAAAAGGCTTCAAAAAGCTCAATGATGAAGAGAAGAAAATCATCTCCTTAAATGGTAAAGCTCTTAATATTTTACTTTGTTCACTTACCACTTTGGAATTTGATCATGTTGTAGGTATTCAATCGGCACATGAAGTATGGCAAAATTAGAAGCCATCTATGAAGTATTCGCAAATGAAAGGAGCAACTCAAAAGCATCTACTTCACAAATGGATACAACATCAAATCCAACAACATGGGATAAGCCTTCTACAACCTCCCATGATGAACAAGTTGAAAAATGCCTCATGGGCATCGAAGAAGAAAACGAGGTAAGTTCTAAACCCTCTACTTCTTATGACAATGAATTGCAAAATGAATATAGTGATTTGCAAAATGATTATGATGGGCTACAAGATGAATTCCAAAACTTACTTGTTAAATACAAAAATTTGAAAAAGGAATTCATTGTTTTGAAAAATGATAAGGATAGTTTATTTACTTCCTATGAATCACTATCATGTCCTCACACCACCACTCTTGACAAAGTTAGAAACCTTGAAAAAGAAAATAGTTCTCTTGTTGAGAATATTAAATGCATGAAAAAGGATTTATTAAAATCCAACTTGAGTACTAATAGAATGACCGATATTGTTGATTGTTGTGGTAATTCAAACTAGAACTTGATCATAAGCCTAAGGGTGTCAATCACACGAAAAAGAATCAAGTCTCTAAGCACATTGGTCATTATGCTCCTAGAATTATTACATGCTTCTATTGCGTAAAAAGGGTCATACGGCTAATACTTGTCGGGCTAGAAATAGCTCTAACCATTATTGGAGACCTAAAAGTCTCAAAGCTAATCCTAAAGGACCCAAACACTTGAGGTACCACAAAATAATTTCTTGATAGGTACCCGAAATAATCGGAGAAAATTCATACCGCTAAAAAGACATCAAATGACCAATTCATTTGATCAAATGAGAAAACATTTTCAACAAAGCCAATTTCCAAGAAGAGGAAATAATCAAAAATGGGATGAACAAAATCCTTGGAAATGGCAAAGTTCGTTAGATGTTTGACTTGCCAACGAGTAAAAGTCGAACACCAACGACCATCCGGTTTATTACAACCGTTGAGAATTCCCGAGTGGAAATGGGAACACATAACGATGGACTTCGTGATGGATCTACCAAGGACCAGGCGAGGTGTTATATGGGTAGTCGAGACCCGACTCACGAAATCGCACATTTCTTACCCATGAAGAAAAACCGACACTTGCGAAACTTGCGCAAATTTACATCTCGAGAGATCATCCGACCGCATGGAGTGCCGTCGACATAGTGTCGCATCGAGACCCGAGGTTTGTCTCCGTATTCGAAATGCTTACATGAGGAATTGGGTACCTCGCTAAGTTTTAAAGACAACAAAGACATCCGCAAACCGATGGCTAGTCCGAGCGAACAATTCAAACTCGGAAGACATGTTGCGAGCCTGCACATTGGATTTCCAAGGAAGTTGGGATTCGCACTTACCATTGGCCGAGTTCGCTTATAATAACATTTATTAGGACACGATTGGGATGGCACCCTACGAAGCCTTGTATGACGACGAAAGTGTAGATCCCCTCTACACCGGGAGATTGATGACCAATGGACTCCGAAGGAAAATGGAAGTCACCTCGATTCCAAAGGTCGACTTAGTTCGGAAGCTATGGAGAAGGTCAAGTTGATCAAGGAACGGATCCGCATGCACTCGAGCCGCCAAAAGAGTTACGCGGACAAGAGAAGAAAAGACTGGAATTTGAAGCGGAGATGATGTATTTCTCGGACTCTTGCCACGAAAAGGATTGATCAATCCAAGAAAAGGGGGCAAATTGAGTCCGAGATATATTGGACCTTACAAAATTTTGCGGAGGATCGGAAAGTTGGCCTCTCGAGACTTGAGTTACCGGCACGATGCGGGAATGCACGATGTATTCCATGTGTCGAGATTGAAAAAGTATCAACCAGATCCCGAGCATATCATCACTCGTGATGCTCCTCCTTTAATGGAGAATTTATCTTACACCGGAACCAATCGAATCATTGACCAAATAGATATGTCGGTTGCGTAACAGAGAGATTCCAATGGTTAAAGTTGTATGGCGGAACCACAACCGAGACGAAGACGCAACATGGGAGATGGAAGAAGACATGAGAAATCAATACCTTAACTATTCTCAAGAGAATTTGGGGACCAAATTCTTTTAAGGAGGGGAGAATGTGAAGCCCTCGATTTTTATTCGAACATGTACTTATCACGTATCGTCTTTGTACTATTTGACAATTCTACCGCGTCGCTTTGACGAGTAAATATTAATGATAAATATATTTCGTCTTTAATTTCCCTTATTTATTTCTTGTGATCATAATCATTTATTAATTTTATTTCACAATTATCATCACTCGATCGATCATCATTATTAATATTTGTGTACTCATTAGTCACCCTAGAATTTTTGGAGACTATTTATTTTAGAGATTTATACCTTATAGAATTAAGAATTCGATTAGATTAAGCGATCATGAGACTTATAAGTGATCAAGGAAATCACTAATTATTTTGGAGATTGATATTATTCATCTATTATCATCAAATTTGGGACAAAAAAAAATGGAAATACCACAAATACCCCTTGAGTGGGCGGTCATAATGGGAATTTTAGTGTAGAAATATCTCCCAACTCTTGTACACATACACCTTGTGTATTAATATACCATTAATTCAAATCTTATACACAATACCTTATACACCAATTCTTTATTATAAACTTACCCAACATTTTGGAGGCTTCCCAACATTCCATGCCAACATCCCCCAATCCCTTCAATTTCATCCTCCCATGCAAGACCACACTTTGACCAATGCCTTTGTCCCCATGCTAGAGACAAGTTGGAAGACATAGAATTTGACCAAAAATTTGTCTCCTCTCCTCTCCACCTCAATTTTCATCCATAACACCTTGAGGATCAAAAACATTTGATCAAAATATCATTTTCATCCAACACATTCATAATTCAAGCATTTTCTCCAACTTCTCTCTAAAATCTCCAACATCTCTCTAAGTATATCTTCATCCACTCCTTCATATATTCAAGAACACTTCTTCATATCTTCAAATCTTCAAACAACATATCTCCATATCTTCAAATCTTCAAACACCATCCCTTCACATCTTCAAATCTTCAAACACCATATTTTCAAATCTTCAAACACCATATCTTCAAATCTTCAAACACCATTCTTTCACATCTTCAAACCTTCAAACAACATATCTTCATATCTTCAAATCTTTAAACACAATTCCTTCACATCTTCAAACATCCTTCACAACTTCAAGAACATCTTCTTCATATCATCAAACACTTCTTCTTTCTTCAAACAACTAAACAAAAACAAACATTCTTTCTTTCAAATCATAAAAATTCGAACCATCACTACTAAGGTAAGGAAAATGTCTTTTCAACCCATTTTTGATATCACCTAACTCATCTCTTTCACCTTCTAATTTAAGTTTGATTTTTGATTTTGAGGTATACCTAGAAAACCTTTGAAGTTGTTAAGAGACTTGTCATCTTGAAGAAAATTGTGAAGAAGTTGGACTATAAGGTAAGAAATGGAATTTTTGTACCTTTTCTTCTTCTCTTTTTATTTTCCAAACTTTGACACTCCATTTTCATTTTTGGAGTTTTAGGGGCTGACTTTGGAGGTTAACATTAAGGGTGACCAAAATCTTGCACTTGGAAGCCATTACTAGTCACACTTTATTCACTACACAAGGTAAGTGTAGTAATTCCAATTTTCTCACTATCTTCTTCTCCCCTTAAATTTTAACCACATTCTTCTAACTCCTATATTTTTTGATATTCCTTGACTTAGGTCTGACCTAAGTCACTCCTTCATCGAGAGAGATTTATTTCATTTTTCCCAACAAACCGAACTTTAAGGTGGGTGGAAAAATCCTTTCAACTCCTAGGTGTTTTAATTCATAAAAATGCATGTAGTATTTTGTTATTGAGCATTTGAGATATATATTAAGTATTGCATGCTATTTTCTTGTATCAAGTTGAAAAATTTCTCAAGTGTTGCTCAAAATGCGATTTATCGAAAATTAGGACATACATGTACACTTTATTGTCATATTTGATAAATTCTTGTATGAGATGGTTATGTATGTGTATGACTCTTGAAATATATGTTTTGTATGACATATAACCTGGAAAAGTCGAGCATAATTGATTAAAATTCGATTTTGGACTTAAAATGCAAAAAATGGAAAGTTGGTGGACTTAATTGCAAGAAAATAAAACTTAAGGGACCCCTCTGTAATTTTCGACTTTTGGGACTGAACTCAGGTTCAAAAATTATATTTTGACATTTTAATAAAGTCTTAAGAGTTTTTATATAAATAAAATCAACCCTTAAAAGCCCAAGGACTAGATTGTAAAATTTTAGAAGTTTAAGGGCTATTTTGCAAATTTCGAAACTGTACCAGACCCAAATTTTAAAATTTGAAATTTTAACTCTTAAGGGACTGGAATTAACATATTTTAGGTATATTCCAAAATCCAAGTGTTTAGAGCTTGGAAAGTAATTTTATAAAACTTGAGGGGCCAAATTGTAAAAGATTAAACTTGAAGACCCAAATGAAATTTCCAGGACTTATACAGCCCATGTACCTGGAAATACTAATTTACCTATAACATAATTATATTTTGGACCCAAGGTTCAAATTACATAACAATTGGACCCCTAAAAGCCTTAAAGGCAATTATTTCAAAATGGGACAAAAATGAGATTTTCAAAAGTTAAGGGACCTATACTTATGACGTTTTAAAACTGTTTTTGTTCCAATATCCCACTAAACTTAGTGACATTTTCCAACTGGAATCACATTAAAAGCCCTTCCGGTTTGTGAGTTCCGATTATTTTAAACTTAGGGCCCGAAACGACAATTTTAACAAATTTGGGGCCAATGTGAGAGTTTTATAAAACCTCGACCTCAAAACTTTAAAAACCTGAATCTCTGAACAATTTAGAGAATTTAGGAACTTACCTCATAATTTTTCAAGGTCGGGACATTTATTTATTTAACTTTTCACCCCAAAAGTATTGGTTTTTACAAAGCGGGGCTAATTGAAAATTTTATTTTTATAAGGACCTAACTCAAATTATTTTCCTTTACTAAAACAGCCCTGGAACCTCTGACTTCAATTCTTAATTAAAATGTTTTATTTTCTCAAAAACCCCTTGACCCTTCGGACCGCCTTGACCGATTAATACGCGATCGCGGGGCGACTTCCTCGTCTTGCGATTTCGAATCTATAACGGGACTTATGTTCCACCTAATTTTCAAGATACCAAAGATTGCTTATCCTACCGATAATCATCTTCATCCAAATAACTCCACCAACGCCATAATTACCACTCGCGATTTTCAAAATTTTTCATGAACTGCTTCCCGAATCAATATACTCGACTGCCTGGTTGACTACCTGAACGTGTATTTAATTTCCTGCCTGAGTCAACTTGGTGTGTCGAGCTCACAGTCGGAATGGATACGTCGGGGATGGAACCGGGCAGCTCGGCTGCTATTCCACTCTCCGGCCCCATCGTCCTAATCCCGCAACTGAGGGACGGAGTTTGTCCAAGGGAAGCGGGTCGTAGTACTTGAGGTATAATCATGATTATGACAAATCCGAGCCTTGCTAGCTCCACTGTGGATTTTGTCTTTGCCTACGGAGCGATAAGGTGACAGGTCTTGGACCATCTTGCTCGGGGAGTTACAAGGAAGAACGAAGGAATCGCCGTTGCGATCCACATGATTCCGGAGTTAATCGGACCCGCTTTGGTTGGCGCTACAAATCCGTCACGCGACCGCTTACTTGTATTGCATAGGTTGGCGCTACAAATCCGTACGCAACCGCTACTTGTCTTGCATAGGATTGGCGTTACAAATCCGTACGCAATCCTCCTGTCTGCTTGAACCATAGTGCCTGCGTGACCACGAACTATTTTCTTAAAACTATATAAGTATGCTACTTAATATATTTATCACGACGCTTGTGGATGTGTGTGAAATCATGCATCAACTCTCACGCGTTTTCATACACTAAATTTCTCGCATTAACTATTTATATCGCCACACTTGCACACGATCACCCCATCCACTGAGATTTCTGTCTCATTCCCTCCTGTTTTCTAACCTTTAGATGAAGAGTTCGCTGAAGACATCGAACCTACCGCAGATTGAATCCCTATCCGTGATGTGGAGCGACGACAATTCCTTTTACTTTTATTTGTTGTTGGACTCCTTCATTTATTTTTGTTTGACCGTAAGTTAATTCGTATAATCTTTTGGGTTGTATTCGGATACCGCCGACTTTAAGATTGTAACTGTGCACGTGTTTATTTTAATTCCACGCATTAGACTCTATTTCACTTGGAGTTTGGTATCTTTGGTTTAGATCGTTGATTTATTTCTGTTTAAGTGATTGATCGTTGTCGCGTCACGTTTGGGCGTGATGGTTATGGTATCGAGCTCGGCTGGTAAGATGGAAACTTACACCGAGCTGACCCAGGATAGACCCTGGATTGTGTTGGGTAGTACCGCAACTTGACTAATTAAGTGTGAAATTGATTTCAATAATGGCATAGAACCGTATTCTCGATGTTTATGTTAAGTCGAATTTATACTTGGAGAACCATAGTCGTACTTGATTTGACTTAGTTGACTCTTGACTAACTTTGCTTAGTCATTCTTTTCTTGTTCTTCCTTATCTTTTCCTTACATTCGCCTAATCCGCCTTAGTTTTGTTTGACCAGGATAGGTTCCTCTGCCTTGGATTGGGTACCACTACTAGGTGACCTAAGTTGAATCTTGGATGAATATTTGAATTCTTTTGGGCTATTATAGTGTTAAGATATCCGGATATTCCTCTATTTGGACGTTAGGTGGTTTAGAAAATCTGTGATTTAGAGATTATAATGCCCGATATGGTGAGACTCAAGAAAATGAGGATATCTCTTGAGAAGTATATGATTTGGATGTGATATATTATGGGATCTAGACACCTAATGATATTACTTTGGGAAAATGATAGTAGGGGAATCACTAAGTATATTGATCAATGATAATACCCTTGTGTTATTCATTCTCAAGTACTGCACAAGCTTAAGTAAGGGAATTTAACTTGTGGTTTAGGTATCACGGATAAGATATATTAAGGATGTGACTATTATATGATCTTGACTAGATGTTACCACTAAATATCCCCTCCCGAGGATAGACGAATTGTTTCATCAACTTCAAGGAGCGGCGGTGTACTCAAGTTTGATTTGCAACAAGGATATTATCAATCAAGATCCGTGAAGAAGATGTTTCCAAAATGGCATTTCAAACAAGATATGGACACTACGAGTTTGTTGTGATGCCTTTCGGTCCGACAAACGCACCAACGCGTTTATGGATCGATGCATCAAGTTTTTCAACCTTATTTGGATAAATTCGTAATGATATTCATTGATGACATACTCGTATACTCTAAGTCTAGAGAAGAGCATGAACGCGTCATCGAAAATTGTTTTGGAGGCACTACGGGAGCACAAGTTGTATGCCAAATCCGGCCAAGTGCGAATTTCGACTTAGTGAAGTCGCATTCTTGGGACACATAGTATCCGACACGGGATCGCCAGATCCTTTGAAGATACGCAGTGGTTGAATGGAAACAACCCGAGTGCAGAAGGAGATCGAAGTTTCTTAGACTAGCCGGATATTATCGAAGATTTATCCAGGATTTCTCCAAGATAGCCGGACCACTCACTCGGCTAACCTGGAACCTGCAAGTCAAGTTTGAGTGGAATGATAAGTGTGAGACTAGTTTCCAAGAACTAAAGAAACGACTTATTACGACTCCATTCTTAGCCCTTCCAAAGGGAACAAAAACTTTGTCGTCTCAATGATGCATCAAAGGAAGGACTAGGAGCGAGTGCTCATGCGGGAAGGAAAGGTCATTGCTTATGTATCACGGAAACTCAAGCCTTATGAAGCCAATTACCCAACGCATGACTTGGAATTGGCAAAGAATAGTGTTGGCGTTAAAGAAATGGAGGCACTATCTCTACGAGCAACATTCACGGTTTACACAGGATCATAAGAGCCTAAAGTATCTATTCTCTCGATGGAACTCAATTTGAGGCAAACGAAGATGGATGGAGTTAATAGAAGATTATCACTTTGATATTCAATACCATCCCGAAAGCTAACGTAGTAGCCGACGCCTTGAGCGGGAAGGCGAGTTTAGCTGGACTAATGATTCGAGAGTGGAGATCATTAGAAGAATTGAGCACTTGGAATCCGATGAGAACCAAGATTTCGAATTTCATGTGCTAATATTTCGATTAAACCCGATCTATTGAACGAGATCAAAGTAACACAGGGGATTGACGTGCAACTTCAAAAACTTAAAGAGAAGATACTCAAAGGAGAAAGATCGGAATTCTCGATACAGGGAAGATGGGATCATCGATTTGAATAGAATTTGTGTACCGAGTGATGAGCAACTTAGGAAATGTAATCCTTTCGAAACACACCGTTCGAAATACACTATACATCCTGGAGGAAACAAGATGTATAAGGACTTGAAACAAAGATTCGGGTGGGTAAACATGAAGAACCAGGTAGCGAGTTCGTTCTAAGTAGATGTTTGACTTGCCAACGAGTAAAAGCTTCGAACACCAACGACCATCGGTTTATTACAACCGTTGAGAATTCCCAGTGGAAATGGGAACACATAACGATGGACTTCGTGATGGATCTACCAAGGACCAGGCGAGGTGTAATATGGGTAGTCGAGACCGACTCACGAAATCGCACATTTCTTACCCATGAAGAAAACCGACGGCGGCTTTAAACTTGCGCAAATTTACATCGAGAGATCATCCGATTGCATGGAGTGCCGCGACATAGTGTCGATCGAGACCCGAGGTTTGTCTCCGGTTCTGGAAATGCTTACATGAGGAATTGGGTACCTCGCTAAGTTTTAGACAAAGAAGACATCCGCAAACCGATGGCTAGTCGAGCGAACAATTCAAACTCGGAAGACATGTTGCGAGCCTCGCACATTGGATTTCCAAGGAAGTTGGGATTCGCACTTACCATTGGCCGAGTTCGCTTATAATAACAGCTTATTAGGCCACGATTGGGATGGCACCCTACGAAGCCTTGTATGGACGAAAGTGTAGATCCCCTCTACACCGGGAGATTGATGACCAATGGACTCCGAAGGAAAATGGAAGTCACCTCGATTCCAAAGGTCGACTTAGTTCGGGAAGCTATGGAGAAGGTCAAGTTGATCAAGGAACGGATCCGCATGCGGCTCAGCCGCCAAAAGAGTTACGCGGACAAGAGAAGAAAAAGACTGGAATTTGAAGTCGGAGATGAGGTATTTCTCGGACTCTTTGCCACGAAAAGGATTGATCAATCCAAGAAAAGGGGGCAAATTGAGTCCGAGATATATTGGACCTTACAAAATTTTGCGAGAGGATTGGAAAGTTGGCCTCTGGACTTGAGTTACCGGCAAGATGCGGGAATGCACGATGTATTCCATGTGTCGAGATTGAAAAAGTATCAACCAGATCCGAGCATATCATCACTCGTGATGCTCCTCCTTTAATGGAGAATTTATCTTACACCGAGAACCAATCGTAATCATTGACCAAATAGATATGTCGGTTGCGTAATGAGAGAGATTCCAATGGTTAAAGTTGTATGGCGGAACCACAACCGAGACGAAGACGCAACATGGGAGATGGAAGAAGACATGAGAAATCAATACCTGAACTATTACAAGAGAATTTGGGGACCAAATTCTTTTAAGGAGGGAGAATGTGAAGCCCTCGATTTTTATTCGAACATGTACTTATCACGTATCGTCTTTGTACTATTTGACAATTCTAACGCTGCGTCGCTTTGACGAGTAAATATTAATGATAAATATATTTCGTCTTTAATTTCCCTTATTTATTTCTTGTGATCATAATCATTTATTAATTTTATTTCACAATTATCATCACTCGATCGATCATCATTATTAATATTTGTGTACTCATTAGTCACCCTAGAATTTTTGGAGACTATTTATTTTAGAGATTTATACCTTATAGAATTAAGAATTCGATTAGATTAAGCGATCATGAGACTTATAAGTGATCAAGGAAATCACTAATTATTTTGGAGATTGATATTATTCATCTATTATCATCAAATTTGGGACAAAAAAATGGAAATACCACAAATACCCCTTGAGTGGGCGGTCATAATGGGAATTTTAGTGTAGAAATATCTCCCAACTCTTGTACACATACACCTTGTGTATTAATATACCATTAATTCAAATCTTATACACAATACCTTATACACCAATTCTTTATTATAAACTTACCCAACATTTTGGAGGCTTCCCAACATTCCATGCCAACATCCTCCTCAATCCCTTCAATTTCATCCTCCCATGCAAGACCACACTTTGACCAACGCCTTTGTCCCCATGCTAGAGACAAGTTGGAAGACATAGAATTTGACCAAAAATTTATCTCCTCTCCCTCTCCACCTCAATTTTCATCCATAACACCTTGAGGATCAAAAACATTTGATCAAAATATCATTTTCATCCAACACATTCATAATTCAAGCATTTTCTCCAACTTCTCTAAAATCTCCAACATCTCTCTAAGTATATCTTCATCCACTCCTTCATATATTCAAGAACACTTCTTCATATCTTCAAATCTTCAAACAACATATCTCCATATCTTCAAATCTTCAAACACCATCCCTTCACATCTTCAAATCTTCAAACACCATATTTTCAAATCTTCAAACACCATATCTTCAAATCTTCAAACACCATTCTTTCACATCTTCAAACCTTCAAACAACATATCTTCATATCTTCAAATCTTTAAACACAATTCCTTCACATCTTCAAACATCCTTCACAACTTCAAGAACATCTTCTTCATATCATCAAACACTTCTTCTTTCTTCAAACAACTAAACAAAAACAAACATTCTTTCTTTCAAATCATAAAAATTCGAACCATCACTACTAAGGTAAGGAAAATGTCTTTTCAACCCATTTTTGATATCACCTAACTCATCTCTTTCACCTTCTAATTTAAGTTTGATTTTTGATTTTGAGGTATACCTAGAAAACCTTTGAAGTTGTTAAGAGACTTGTCATCTTGAAGAAAATTGTGAAGAAGTTGGACTATAAGGTAAGAAATGGAATTTTTGTACCTTTTCTTCTTCTCTTTTATTTTCCAAACTTTGACACTCCATTTTCATTTTTGGAGTTTTAGGGGCTGACTTTGGAGGTTAACATTAAGGGTGACCAAAATCTTGCACTTGGAAGCCATTACTAGTCACACTTTATTCACTACACAAGGTAAGTGTAGTAATTCCAATTTTCTCACTATCTTCTTCTCCCCTTAAATTTTAACCACATTCTTCTAACTCCTATATTTTTTGATATTCCTTGACTTAGGGTCTGACCTAAGTCACTCCTTCATCGAGAGAGATTTATTTCATTTTTCCCAACAAACCGAACTTTAAGGTGGGTGGAAAAATCCTTTCAACTCCTAGGTGTTTTAATTCATAAAAATGCATGTAGTATTTTGTTATTGAGAATTTGAGATATATATTAAGTATTGCATGCTATTTTCTTGTATCAAGTTGAAAAATTTCTCAAGTGTTGCTCAAAATGCGATTTATCGAAAATTAGGACATACATGTACACTTTATTGTCATATTTGATAAATTCTTGTATGAGATGGTTATGTATGTGTATGACTCTTGAAATATATGTTTTGTATGACATATAACCTGGAAAAGTCGAGCATAATTGATTAAAATTCGATTTTAGACTTAAAATGCAAAAATGGAAAGTTGGTGGACTTAATTGCAAGAAAATAAAACTTAAGGGACCCCTCTGTAATTTTCGACTTTTGGGACTGAACTCAGGTTCAAAAATTATATTTTGACATTTTACTAAAGTCTTAAGAGTTTTTATATAAATAAAATCAACCCTTAAAAGCCCAAGGACTAGATTGTAAAATTTTAGAAGTTTAAGGGCTATTTTGCAAATTTCGAAACTGTACCAGACCCAAATTTTAAAATTTGAAATTTTAACTCTTAAGGGACTGGAATTAACATATTTTAGGTATATTCCAAAAATCCAAGTGTTTAGAGCTTGGAAAGTAATTTTATAAAACTTGAGGGGCCAAATTGTAAAAGATTAAACTTGAAGACCCAAATGAAATTTCCAGGACTTATACAGCCCATGTACCTGGAAATACTAATTTACCTATAACATAATTATATTTTGGACCCAAGGTTCAAATTTCATAACAATTGGACCCCTAAAAGCCTTAAAGGCAATTATTTCAAAATGGGACAAAAATGAGATTTTCAAAAGTTAAGGGACCTATACTTATGACGTTTTAAAACTGTTTTTGTTCCAATATCCCACTAAACGTAGTGACATTTTCCAACTGGAATCACATTAAAAGCCCTTCCGGTTTGTGAGTTCCGATTATTTTAAACTTAGGGCCCGAAACGACAATTTTAACAAATTTGGGGCCAATGTGAGAATTTTATAAAAACTCGACCTCAAAACTTTAAAAACCTGAATCTCTGAACAATTTAGAGAATTTAGGAACTGACCTCATAATTTTTCAAGGTCGGGACATTTATTTATTTAACTTTTCACCCCAAAAGTATTGGTTTTTACAAAGCGGGGCTAATTGAAAATTTTATTTTTATAAGGACCTAACTCAAATTATTTTCCTTTACTAAAACAGCCCTGGAACCTCTGACTTCAATTCTTAATTAAAATGTTTTATTTTCTCAAAAACCCCTTGACCCTTCGGACCGCCTTGACCGATTAATACGCGATCGCGGGGCGACTTCCTCGTCTTGCGATTTCGAATCTATAACGGGACTTATGTTCCACCTAATTTTCAAGATACCAAAGATTGCTTATCCTACCGATAATCATCTTCATCCAAATAACTCCACCAACGCCATAATTACCACTCGCGATTTTCAAAATTTTTCATGAATCGCTTCCCAATCAATATACTCATTGCCTGGTTGACTACCCGAACGTGTATTTAATTTCTGCTGAGTCAACTTGGTGTATCGAACTCACAGTCGGAATGGATACGTCGGGGATGGAACCGGGCAGCTCGGCTGCTATTCCACTCTCCGGCCCCATCGTCCTAATCCCGCAACGAGGGACGGAGTTTGTCCAAGGAAGCGGGTCGTAGTACTTGAGGTATAATCATGATTATGACAAATCCGAGCCTTGCTAGCTCCACTGTGGATTTTGTCTTTGCCTACGGAGCGATAAGGTGACAGTCTTGGACCATCTTGCTCGGGGAGTTACAAGGAAGAACGAAGGAATCGCTTATGTCCATCCACATGATTCCGGAGTTAATCGGACCCGCTTGGTTGGCGCTTACAAATCCGTGCACGCAACCGCTACTGTATTGCATAGGTTGGCGCTACAAATCCGTGCGCAACCGCTACTTGTCTTGCATAGGATTGGCGTTACAAATCACGCAATCCTCCCGCTGCTTGAACCATAGTGCCAACGTGACCACGAACTATTTTCTTAAAACTATATAAGTATGCTACTTAATATATTTATCACGACGCTTGTGGATCGTGTGTGAAATCATGCATCAACTCTCACGCGTTTTCATACACTAAATTTCTCGCATTAACTATTTATATCGCCACACTTGCACACGATCACCCCATCATCCACCGAGATTTATGTCTCATTCCCTCCTCGTTTTCTAACCTTTAGATGAAGAGTTCGTTGAAGACATCGAACCTACCGCATGATTGAATCCCTATCCGTGATGTGGAGCGACAATTCCTTTTACTTTTATTTGTTGTTGGACTCCTTCATTTATTTTTGTTTGACTGTAAGTTAATTCGGATAATCTTTTGGGTTGTATTCGGATACCGCGGACTTTAAGATTGTAATCAGTACTCGTGTTTATTTTAATTCCCATTGCATTAGACTCTATTTCACTTGGAGTTTGGTATCTTTGGTTTAGATCGTTGATTTATTTCCTTTTAAGTGATTGATCGTTGTCGCGTCACGTTTGGGGCGTGGCATTGTTATGGTATCGAGCTCGGTGGTAAGATGGAAACTTACACCGAGGCGACCCGTGATAGGACCTCGGATTGTGTTGGGTAGTACCGCAACTTGACTAATTAAGTGTGAAATTGATTTCAATAATGGCATAGAACCGTATTCGATGTTTATGTTAAGTCGAATTTATACTTGGAGAACCATAGTCGTATTTGATTTGACTTAGTTGACTCTTGACTAACTTTGCTTAGTCATTCTTTTCTTGTTCTTCCTTATCTTTTCCTTACATTCGCCTAATCCGCCTTAGTTTTGTTTGACCAGGATAGGTTCCTCTCGCTTGATTGGGTACCACTACTAGGTGACCTAAGTTGAATCTTGGATGAATATTTGAATTCTTTTGGGCTATTATAGTGTTAAGATATCCTGATATTCCTCTATTTGGACGTTAGGTGGTTTAGAAAATCGTGATTTAGAGATTATAATGCCCGATATGGTGAGACTCAAGAAAATGAGGATATCTCTTGAGAAGTATATGATTTGGATGTGATATATTATGGGATCTAGACACCTAATGATATTACTTTGGGAAAATGATAGTAGGGGAATCACTAAGTATATTGATCAATGATAATACCCTTGTGTTATTCATTCTCAAGTACCGCACAAGCTTAAGTAAGGGAATTTAACTTGTGGTTTAGGTATCACGGATAAGATATATTAAGGATGTGACTATTATATGATCTTGACTAGATGTTACCACTAAATATCCCCTCCCGAGGATAGACGAATTGTTTCATCAACTTCAAGGAGCGACGGTGTACTCGAAGTTTGATTTGCAACAAGGATATTATCAATCAAGATCCGTGAAGAAGATGTTTCCAAAATGGCATTTCAAACAAGATATGGACACTACGAGTTTGTTGTGATGCCTTTCGGTCCGACAAACGCACCAACAAATTATGGATCGATGCATCAAGTTTTTCAACCTTATTTGGATAAATTCGTAATGATATTCATTGATGACATACTCGTATACTCTAAGTCTAGAGAAGAGCATGAACGTCATCCGAAAATTGTTTTGGAGGCACTACGGGAGCACAAGTTGTATGCCAAATCCGCAAGTGCGAATTTCGACTTAGTGAAGTCGCATTCTTGGGACACATAGTATCCGACACTGGGATCGTCGTAGATCCTTTGAAGATACGATGCAGGTGGTTGAATGGAAACAACCCGAGTGCAGAATTGAGAGATCGAAATTTTCTTAGACTAGCCGGATATTATCGAAGATTTATCCAGGATTTCTCCAAGATAGCCGGACCACTCACTCGGTTAACCCGAGAAGCAAGTCAAGTTTGAGTGGAATGACAAGTGTGAGACTAGTTTCCAAGAACTAAAGAAACGACTTATTACGACTCCATTCTTAGCCCTTCCAAAGGGAAATGAAAACTTTGTCGTCTACAAATGATGCATCAAAGGAAGGACTAGGAGCAAAGTGCTCATGCGGGAAGGAAAGGTCATTGCTTATGTATCACGGAAACTCAAGCCTTATGAAGCCAATTACCCAACGCATGACTTGGAATTGGCGGCAATAGTGTTGGCGTTAAAGAAATGGAGGCACTATCTCTACGGAGCAACATTCACGGTTTATACGGATCATAAGAGCTAAAAGTATCTATTCTCTCGAGATGGAACTCAATTTGAGGCAACGAAGATGGATGGAGTTAATAGAAGATTATCACTTTGATATTCAATACCATCCCGGAAAGCTAACGTAGTGGCGACGCCTTGAGCAGGAAGGCGAGTTTAGCTGACTAATGATTCGAGAGTGAGATCATTAGAAGAATTGAGCACTTGGAATCCGATGAGAACCAAGATCTCGAATTTCATGTGCTAATATTTGATTAAACCCGATCTATTGAACGAGATCAAAGTAACACGGGATTGACGTGCAACTTCAAAAACTAAAAGAGAAGATACTCAAAGGAGAAAGATCGGAATTCTCGATGCGGGAAGATGGGATCATCGATTTGAATAGAATTTGTGTACCGAGTGATGAGCAACTTAGAAACGTAATCCTTTCGAAGACACCGTTCGAAATACACTATACATCCTGGAGGAAACAAGATGTATAAGGACTTGAAACAAAGACATTCGGTGGGTAAACATGAAGAACCAGGTAGCGAGTTCGTTGCGAGATGTTTGACTTGCCAACGAGTAAAAGTCCGAACACCAACGACCATCCGGTTTATTACAACCGTTGAGAATTCAGAGTGGAAATGGGAACACATAACGATGGACTTCGTGATGGATCTACCAAGGACCAGGCGAGGTGTAATATGGGTAGTCGTGAACCGACTCACGAAATCGCACATTTCTTACCCATGAAGAAAACCGACTTGCGAAACTTGCGCAAATTTACATCTCGAGAGATCATCCGATTGCATGGAGTGCCAGTCGACATAGTGTCAGCATCGAGACCCGAGGTTTGTCTCCGTGATTCTCGAAATGCTTACATGAGGAATTGGGTACCTCGCTAAGTTTTTAGCACAAAGAAGACATCCGCAAACCGATGGCTAGTCGAGCGAACAATTCAAACTCGAAGACATGTTGCGAGCCCGCATTGGATTTCCAAGGAAGTTGGGATTCGCACTTACCATTGGCCGAGTTCGCTTATAATAACAGCTTATTAGGCCACGATTGGGATGGCACCCTACGAAGCCTTGTATGGACGAAAGTGTAGATCCCTCTACACCGGGAGATTGATGACCAATGGACTCCGAAGGAAAAATGGAAGTCACCTCGATTCCAAAGGTCGACTTAGTTCGGGAAGCTATGGAGAAGGTCAAGTTGATCAAGAACGGATCCGTGCAGCTCGAGAGCCGCCAAAAGAGTTACGCGGACAAGAGAAGAAAAGACCGGAATTTGAAGCCGGAGATGATGTATTTCTCGGACTCTTGCCACGAAAAGGATTGATCAATCCAAGAAAAGGGGGCAAATTGAGTCCGAGATATATTGGACCTTACAAAATTTTGCGGAGGATCGGAAAGTTGGCCTACTGGACTTGAGTTACCGGACAAGATGCGGGAATGCACGATGTATTCCATGTGTCGAGATTGAAAAAGTATCAACCGAGATCCCGAGCATATCATCACTCGTGATGCTCCTCCTTTAATGGAGAATTTATCTTACAGGAACCAATCGAATCATTGACCAAACAGATATGTCGATTCGTAATAGAGATTCCAATGGTTAAAGTTGTATGGCGGAACCACAACCGAGACGAAGACGCAACATGGGAGATGGAAGAAGACATGAGAAATCAATACCCATAACTATTCTCAAGAGAATTTGGGGACCAAATTCTTTTAAGGAGGGAGAATGTGAAGCCCTCGATTTTTATTCGAACATGTACTTATCACGTATCGTCTTTGTACTATTTGACAATTCTACCGCGTCGCTTTGACGAGTAAATATTAATGATAAATATATTTCGTCTTTAATTTCCCTTATTTTTATTTCTTGTGATCATAATCATTTATTAATTTTATTTCACAATTATCATCACTCGATCGATCATCATTATTAATATTTGTGTACTCATTAGTCACCCTAGAATTTTTGGAGACTATTTATTTTAGAGATTTATACCTTATAGAATTAAGAATTCGATTAGATTAAGCGATCATGAGACTTATAAGTGATCAAGGAAATCACTAATTATTTTGGAGATTGATATTATTCATCTATTATCATCAAATTTGGGACAAAAAAAAATGGAAATACCACAAATACCCCTTGAGTGGGCGGTCATAATGGGAATTTTAGTGTAGAAATATCTCCCAACTCTTGTACACATACACCTTGTGTATTAATATACCATTAATTCAAATCTTATACACAATACCTTATACACCAATTCTTTATTATAAACTTACCCAACATTTTGGAGGCTTCCCAACATTCCATGCCAACATCCTCCTCAATCCCTTCAATTTCATCCTCCCATGCAAGACCACACTTTGACCAATGCCTTTGTCCCCATGCTGTAGAGACAAGTTGGAAGACATAGAATTTGACCAAAAATTTGTCTCCTCTCCTCTCCACCTCAATTTTCATCCATAACACCTTGAGGATCAAAAACATTTGATCAAAATATCATTTTCATCCAACACATTCATAATTCAAGCATTTTCTCCAACTTCTCTCTAAAATCTCCAACATCTCTCTAAGTATATCTTCATCCACTCCTTCATATATTCAAGAACACTTCTTCATATCTTCAAATCTTCAAACAACATATCTCCATATCTTCAAATCTTCAAACACCATCCCTTCACATCTTCAAATCTTCAAACACCATATCTTCAAATCTTCAAACACCATTCTTTCACATCTTCAAACCTTCAAACAACATATCTTCATATCTTCAAATCTTTAAACACAATTCCTTCACATCTTCAAACATCCTTCACAACTTCAAGAACATCTTCTTCATATCATCAAACACTTCTTCTTTCTTCAAACAACTAAACAAAAACAAACATTCTTTCTTTCAAATCATAAAAATTCGAACCATCACTACTAAGGTAAGGAAAATGTCTTTTCAACCCATTTTTGATATCACCTAACTCATCTCTTTCACCTTCTAATTTAAGTTTGATTTTTGATTTTGAGGTATACCTAGAAAACCTTTGAAGTTGTTAAGAGACTTGTCATCTTGAAGAAAATTGTGAAGAAGTTGGACTATAAGGTAAGAAATGGAATTTTTGTACCTTTTCTTCTTCTCTTTTTATTTTCCAAACTTTGACACTCCATTTTCATTTTTGGAGTTTTAGGGGCTGACTTTGGAGGTTAACATTAAGGGTGACCAAAATCTTGCACTTGGAAGCCATTACTAGTCACACTTTATTCACTACACAAGGTAAGTGTAGTAATTCCAATTTTCTCACTATCTTCTTCTCCCCTTAAATTTTAACCACATTCTTCTAACTCCTATATTTTTTTGATATTCCTTGACTTAGGGTCTGACCTAAGTCACTCCTTCATCGAGAGATTTATTTCATTTTTCCCAACAAACCGAACTTTAAGGTGGGTGGAAAAATCCTTTCAACTCCTAGGTGTTTTAATTCATAAAAATGCATGTAGTATTTTGTTATTGAGGATTTGAGATATATATTAAGTATTGCATGCTATTTTCTTGTATCAAGTTGAAAAATTTCTCAAGTGTTGCTCAAAATGCGATTTATCGAAAATTAGGACATACATGTACACTTTATTGTCATATTTGATAAATTCTTGTATGAGATGGTTATGTATGTGTATGACTCTTGAAATATATGTTTTGTATGACATATTGCCTGGAAAAGTCGAGCATAATTGATTAAAATTGGATTTTGGACTTAAAATGCAAAAATGGAAAGTTGGTGGACTTAATTGCAAGAAAATAAAACTTAAGGGACCCCTCTGTAATTTTTGACTTTTGGGACTGAACTCAGGTTCAAAAATTATATTTTGACATTTTAATAAAGTCTTAAGAGTTTTTATATAAATAAAATCAACCCTTAAAAGCCCAAGGACTAGATTGTAAAATTTTAGAAGTTTAAGGGCTATTTTGCAAATTTCGAAACTGTACCAGACCCAAATTTTAAAATTTGAAATTTTAACTCTTAAGGGACTGGAATTAACATATTTTAGGTATATTCCAAAAATCCAAGTGTTTAGAGCTTGGAAAGTAATTTTATAAAACTTGAGGGGCCAAATTGTAAAAGATTAAACTTGAAGACCCAAATGAAATTTCCAGGACTTATACAGCCCATGTACCTGGAAATACTAATTTACCTATAACATAATTATATTTTGGACCCAAGGTTCAAATTTCATAACAATTGGACCCTAAAAGCCTTAAAGGCAATTATTTCAAAATGGGACAAAAATGAGATTTTCAAAAGTTAAGGGACCTATACTTATGACGTCTTAAAACTGTTTTTGTCCCAATATCCCACTAAACTTAGTGACATTTTCCAACTGGAATCACATTAAAAGCCCTTCCGGTTTGTGAGTTCCGATTATTTTAAACTTAGGGCCCGAAACGACAATTTTAACAAATTTGGGGCCAATGTGAGAATTTTATAAAAACTCGACCTCAAAACTTTAAAACCTGAATCTCTGAACAATTTAGAGAATTTAGGAACTGACCTCATAATTTTTCAAGGTCGGGACATTTATTTATTTAACTTTTAACCCCAAAAGCATTGGTTTTTACAAAGCGGGGCTAATTGAAAATTTTATTTTTATAAGGACCTAACTCAAATTATTTTCCTTTACTAAAACAGCCCTGGAACCTCTGACTTCAATTCTTAATTAAAATGTTTTATTTTCTCAAAAACCCCTTGACCCTTCGGACCGCTTTGACCGACACGCGATCGCGGGCGACTTCCTCGTCTTGCGATTTCGAATCTATAACGGGACTTATGTTCCACCTAATTTTCAAGATACCAAAGATTGCTTATCCTACCGATAATCATCTTCATCCAAATAACTCCACCAACGCCATAATTACCACTCGCGATTTTCAAAATTTTTCATGAATCGCTTCCCCGAATCAATATACTGATTGCTGGTTGACTACCCGCGTGTATTTAATTTCTGCCGAGTCAACTTGGTGTGTCGAGCTCACGATCGGAATGGATGGATCGTCGGGATAGAACCGGCAGCTCGGCTTATTCCACTCTCCTACCCCATCGCCCTAATCCCGCAATCGAGGGACGGAGTTTGTCCAAAGGAAGCGGGTCGTAGTACTTGAGGTATAATCATGATTATGACAAATCCGAGCCTTGCTAGCTCCACTTTGTGGATTTTGTCTTTGCTACGGAGCGATAAGGTGACAGTCTTGACCATCTTGCTCGGGAGTTACAAGGAAGAACGAAGGAATCGTTTGTCCTCATCCACATGATTCCGGAGTTAATCGGACCCGCTTGTTGGCGCTACAAACCGCACGCAACCGCTACTTACTTGTATTGCATAGGTTGGCGCTACAAATCCGTGCGCAACCGCTACTTGTCTTGCATAGGATTGGCGTTACAAATCCGCACGCAATCCTCCTCGTCCGCTTGAACCATAGTACTGCGTGACCACGAACTATTTTCTTAAAACTATATAAGTATGCTACTTAATATATTTATCACGACGCTTGTGGATCGTGTGTGAAATCATGCATCAACTCTCACGCGTTTTCATACACTACATTTCTCGCATTAACTATTTATATCGCCACACTTGCACGCGATCACCCCATCCACCGAGATTTATGTCTCATTCCCTCCTGTTTTCTAACCTTTAGATGAAGAGTTCGTTGAAGACATCGAACCTACCGCAGATTGAATCCCTATCCGTGATGTGGAGCGACAATTCCTTTTACTTTTATTTGTTGTTGACTCTTCATTTATTTTTGTTTGACTGTAAGTTAATTCGGATAATCTTTTGGGTTGTATTCGGATACCGCCGACTTTAAGATTGTAATCAGACTCGTGTTTATTTTAATTCCGCCGCATTAGACTCTATTTCACTTGGAGTTTGGTATCTTTGGTTTAGACAAGTTGATTTATTTCTGTTTAAGTGATTGATCGTTGTCGCGTCACGTTTGGGCGTGACAAAATATGCATTTTATTTTATTTCTATGCATGATTTTACTTGTGTCTTAACTACAAAATGAGTTTTCATGTATTTAATTTTAAATTAAGGTCTTCAAAACTTATTTGTATTTTTAAAACCTTTTGAAAAAGGAGACCTTACATGTTGTTTTTTTTTTTAAAACTCTTGTGCATTTTTGTAGACTAAAGTGTATTGTCATCTCTTATGGATTTTTATGGCATGAGCTTACTTGTGATATCTCTCAGCCTACACCTTTATCATTATGATTTGTGCTAGATTTGTTTTAAGAATTGTGTAGATTTACATATTTTCACAAATGGCCATTTACGTCATTATTTGTCAAGAAAGGCATAAATTATCGAGGTACGTTTACTTGTGTTATTCTTACTCTTATAGACTCGATATATATTGCCATGTGCCTATGTGCTTATTTTTCATAATATTTCATACAAGTGCCATTAAGAGGATTTTTCTTTGAAAGGCACTATTCGATATTTGATTGCACATATTTGCTTTGTCAACTCTTGTTCAAATACTTCATTTAAATGAAGTCTCAACTATATGCTATCGGATTTTCAAATTTCAAAAGAGACCTTTTTTTTTTTTGTAGCTTTCTTAAGCTTATTTGAACTTGCATGATTTATTAGACTCTTGATGATATTCTAAATGCATAGTATGTGTTTCTTGCTTCATGGTCTATATATATATAGCATCTATTTCTACTATGCTCTTATGCAAGATATTTTGTGATTGATGATTGAAGCATGTTTTTACACTTGGGCTATTTTTTTCTGCTTATATAAGCGATGCCGGTAATGAGTTTGTTAAGTTGTGTAGATGAGAAATGAAGTACTCCAAATATTATTACCTCAAAATATTTGGATGTAAATGTTCTATTATGAACACCTTAGATCAATTGGATGCCCTATGATGATAGTGATGAAGAAGACAAAAAAGGGTATTCCTAACAAACTTGATGACCAAGGCAACATTGGTCGAACTAAGGCGAGGTTAGTAGCTCGAAGGTATTTTCAAGAAGAAGGTAATTGATTTTGGTGTAACATTTGCACTCATAGCACATTTTGTAGCTATTTGCATTTACTTGCCCATTCTTGTTTTAAGAAAATTTCAAGCTTTACCAAATGGATGTTAAATCCAAATTTCTAAATGGTTTTATTCAAGTAGAAGTCTATCGGGGTTTAAAATTGTTTTTTCTAGGCCAAATTTTTTTAAAAAAGGCCTTCTACGGTTGATAGACTTAGCTATTTTTGCTAAATGATTTTACAAAAGGTAAAGTTGATACTACTCTTTTATTTTTAAAAAAGGGCAAAATTATTTACTTGTGCATATTTATGAGAATATTTTTGGTACTACTAATGAATATTTGTGCAAGATATTTTTCCAAGTTGATGCAAGATGTACTTGAAATGAGCATGATGGGGAGCTCAATTTATTGCTTGGACTTCAAATTATTCAATGCCAAGAAGATGGTTATATTGAACTCTTGAAGGAGTTAGGCATTGAAGAAAGAAGAAATATCTCAACCTCTATGACTAAAGATTGACAAAGGTTGAGAAAGGCATGTCGATCGACAAACAAATTCGAGGTATGTTTTCTTGTATTATTCCTATAGACTCGACATTCCATATGCCTTATGTCTATATGCTCGACTTCAAAAACTATCCCAACGAATCTCATTAAAAGTGTCATTAAAAGAAATTTTCAAATATTTGAAAGGCACTTCTTCGTATGACTTGTTGTATCCAAAGCTTTAAAACGTTCTTATTTTTTCAGACAACAAGTTCGGTATCTATTATACGGTTATTCATATTCAAAATTTGGTTCGTCATAATCGAACTAAACATATTGAGATTCGATATATTTTTTAAGGGATTGTGATTTTTAACAAAAACTTGAGATGTGTTTAATTCCTCTCAAGGATAACTCGCGACTTTTTGATCGTTAACCGCCGAGTATTTTACCTCATTTCGAGCTTGATTATGACATAATGTATATTGAATGAGGTCTACGTTTGCATTTTGCACGTTTTTAAAACTTAGGGGCGAAAAATCGGATTTTTGGTTGAAAATTCGGATTTTGGAAAAACCGACGACAGGTGGGTGAAAGGGTTGAGGGCAACCGGTCGCCCTCAACGCCGACCGGTCTCGCTCAACGCCGACCGTCGCCGCCTCAACTCGACCGTCGCCTAGGCTATAATTTGGATTAAAATGGTTGTCTTCGATTCGTCACTTTGACACATTTTGGCCATTTTTCGTCCCCTTTGCAAATTTCACACACAATTCACTTCAAATGAGTTTTGATGAATGAATTATATATTTTGGGGATTATCTAGCTCGACTATCATCATCATTGCTCATCTTTACCGATTGAATGGTAAGAATTTCACTATCTTTAGCTCAAATGGGTTGAACCCTCGAGTTTGTGGCTTATATGTATTTTTGTTGATGGAAGTTTCATAAAAGTTTGATGAGCTTGTCATTTATGATGTATTGTTTTGTGTTTGAACTGATTTTGGTGATGAAAAACTTGGCTTGATTTCATTTACAAGGGCTATATATATCTTTCTCAATTTTTGACGCCCGCCAAGTGTTCGATAAAACGTTTCAATGAAAAAAAAAAATTCATCACTTACATGATTCTCTCTGTTTTCAAAAGTCTTATACATTTATAGAGATCATGTTTTGCTTATAAAATGAGTTTTCCTAAACCTCTACAAGTCGTATGTTTCGACTTTTCCCTCCTATTTGGTTTATAAGCTTCAATGCTCAAATAGCTCGATACATCGATTTAGTTGCGCACTTTGATATGAATATATGATGTATTTATCGTGCTAACATTCTTTTTGATGATTCCAAAGGGGAGAAACAGGTTATAAGCTCATTAGCTCATAAAAGCTAAGATAAGCTTAACGAAAAGAAGCTATAAGCTATGGCTTCATAAAGCCATAAGTTGTGGATCATATTTAGTCCACTTGGTGCATTACGGTTATGTATGAATCATGGTCCATTGGTTGTAGTATGGACTTATATACTGTTCTAATGATGTATCTTTGACAGGGGGAACTTTTAAGTTAGTGATACTTAAGCTCTATATCGAAAAGCTAATATTTTAGCTTATGTTTAAGTTGCTTATATATAACTCTTGTTGTGCATGTTGATAGGGGAGCATTGCTATATGTGTTTGAATATCTCTACTCCCATCCTTGTGTTTTTATTGCATGAAATGTTGTCGCTCACAACGGGTAGTTCTCTTTAACCGGTAAAATTGTTTTGTTTTCAAAATCGACCTCGTTAAAATTGTTTTGGTTTGTAATCATCAAAAAGGGGGAGATTGTTTGATAAATGGTTTTATCATGATTTTGATAATTTTGATTTTACACCAAAACAATGTTTTTAAAGTTGTCCAAATACTCCTAAATGATATAAAATGGTTTTAATATTTTTCTGAGTATTTCCTCAAGTTTATTTTCGATATAAAATTGGACAACACATTTAATGTTTTTAAGTCAATGAGTTTTTACATTGAAACTATGTTGTCCTAATACTCCCAATTGATCTAAAATGTTTCTACTATTTTTCGAGAGTATTTATTGGAATTTATATCGACAACACTTTTTGTGTAAATGTTTTATTTCTTCAAAACTATATTTCTAATGTTGTCCTAAATACTCCCAATCGGTTTAAAATGTTTTTACGAATTTTTGGAGTATTTCTTGAGGTTTATTTTTGATAAAAATCGGACAACTTGTCATTGAGGAGAGGTCGACCGGTCGACCAAAGAGGCGACCGTGCACTGGAACAAGTTTCGTGAAATGAAACTTGAGAACTCTCAAAATTGATCGGTGCAACCGGTTGCACATAGGCTCGACCGGTCCGAGGTGCAACCGACCGGTCGCCTGTGTTAATTTGGTGCTATATGTTTCAAACTTCTATTTAAATGCGGCCGCCCATGCTTTGACAGCAAAATTCTAACCGTTGTGCAGCAGACAACTTTTCCTTAAATTGTGGAATTGATTTCTAACAGCTATAATCTTGATTTTAATTGCAATTGTTTTGTAGAAATCAGATTCCAAGAGGAGCCTATCAAGTATCAATCATCTCCTATAAATAGAGGAAGATTTGAAGCACAACAATAAGAGAGAAAACTACAACACAACAAGATACACTCAAGAATACACTTGTTCTTACATTGTCTTATTTCTTGTTGTAATTTGCCTAGCTATTCACTTTCACATTCTTGAGGTCTAGGCTATTCTTGATTACACTTTGCACTCAAATTGTATTATTCATTATTGAGTTGTAATCTTGATTTTTGGTTATCATTCAAACACAAGATATCCTTGTGAGTGTTCTTGTGGTAAGAGCACACTTGGATGATCTAGGTGATAGGTGCAAGAAGATTGTGGTGATCTTCTTATTGAGGTGTTGAAGAATTTGATATTCTTCAAGGTTGAAGATTGTGGTAATCTTCACAAGGTGCCGTTGGAGATTGTGGTAATCTTCAAGTGAGATTGTGGTAATCTCAAAGGTGGTGTTGAAGAAGAGTGTGGTGCTCTTCAAGGTGTTGTTGTAAGTTGGTGTTGTATTAATTTGTGGTAAATTAATAAAATCTTTTTTTCTTTTTGAAATCCATCCCTGATATACTTTGGGGTGGTAGAGGATTAGGCCCTAGGTGGGTTGAACCTCTTTAAATCGACGTGTGTTGTTTACATTCCGCACCTTTATTATTGTGTTTGAGTATTCGGTTGTAAAAAGAGGCCTAAATCGAAAAGATGGAGATAATCTATTCACCCCCTCTAGATTATCGTAGCCGCTTGACTTACAAAGGGTTCATGGTTGTATTTTTAACTTGTTAAATCACAAAACCATTCTAGAGGGATTTACATTCAAACACATCTCTATCTCTTGATTTCTTATTTTACAAATCATTCTTCATTTTTTTCTTTACATATTGTAGTTTATTAAATCAAACAAAAACTCTGAAAATTAATTAGATTAAATAACAAAAAGACGGCAATTATTAGTACTTACAATCCTCGTGGGAATGACACTCGGTACTCAATAATCTATACTATAAAACGATAGGTGCACTTGCCTACGGTTTTCTAGAGTAGCTTTTGAGCCATCAACCTTACCGGCGCCTCCACCAACAAGCCATCTCTATTTGATTCCAAAAATTATACATTTTGGAAAGAAAGAATGGAATGCTATTTACAAAGTTGCGGGTTCGATATTTGGAACACGGTCATAAACGGAGAATCCATCCCAATGAAAGACGGACCATTCACCTCCTAAGTCCTCAAGGAGCTCAATGATGAAGAAAAGGAAATTCTCTCCTTAAATAGTAAAGCTCTAAATATTCTTCATTGTTCACTTACACTTTCGGAATATGGTCATATTCGAGGAATACGATCAACACACGAAGCATGGGAAAAATTAGAAGCTATCTATGAAGTATATGCAAATGAAAGGAGCAACTCAAAAGCATCTACATCTCAAATGGATACAACCTCAAATCCAACAACATGGGATGAGCTTACAAACTTCCGACGATGAAGAAGTCGAACAATGTCTTATGGGCATCGAAGAAGAAAACGAGGTACGCTCTAAACCTTCTACTTCTTATGATAATGAATTACAAAATGATTATAGTGATTTGCAAAATGATTTTGATGAGCTTCTTCCAAAGCTTGCTTGTTAAATACAAAAATTTGAAAAATGAATTCCATGTTTTGAAAAATGATAAGGAAAATGTATTTTCCTCTTATGAATCACTTTCATGTTCTCACACCACCACACTTGATAAAGTTAGAATCCTTGAAAAGTAAAGTTAGAATCCATGAAAAGGAAAATAGTACTCTTGTTGAGAATATTAATTGCATGAAAAATGATTTATTAAAATTCAACTTGAGTACCGATAAAATGACCAAAATTGTTGATGTTCATAATTGTGACAACTTGAAACTAGGACTTGATCATAAACCTAATGTTGTTAATCATATGAAAAAGAGTCAAGTCTTTAAGCATGCATGTTTGTCATTATACTTCTAGAATTATTACTTGCTTTTATTGCGGTAAAAAGGGTCACACAAAGAAATTCTTGTCGGGCTAGAAATAGCTCTAATTATTGTTGGAGACCTAAAAGTCTCAAACCTAATCCCAAAGGACCCAACACTTGAGGGTACCACAAAACAATGTCATATTAGGTACCCTGGAATAACAATCAAAGAAAATTCATACCGCCAAGGAGGCATCGAATGAATGTTTCATTTGATCAGAGGAAAAGACAACATCAAAATAAATTTAGAGAAAGACACTATCAACAATGGGAAGGACACAATCCTTGGAAATTGAGAAATTGGAAAAGCTATCATCAACAAGATGATTTTCAAAGAGGAAGATATCATCAACAATGGGAAAGACACAACCCATGGAAATGGCGTAATTGGTAAACCGTATCTCCCTATTTAAAAATGCATCTTATTTTGTTCTTATACATGTTTTTATTTGTGCCTTAATTGTCAAAATAAGTTTTCAATTTTTTTTAAAATAAAGGTCTTCAATAAATATTTGCGTTTTTAAAGTCTTTTGAAAAATGAGACCTTGCTTGATGTTTGTAAAAACTATTGTGCATTCACTTAGTCTAATATGTTTTATTATCATTATGGATTTATATAGAATAAGCATACTTGTAATATCTCTTTGCTTTAGCCTACACTTGTATCATTATGTGTTGTGCAAGAATTATTTGAGAATTGTGTAGGATATATATATATATATATATCTTCATCCTCATCGAGAGATGCATAAACTATCGAGGCACGTTCACTCGTATTACTTTTTGAACTCGATAATATTCATGTCGTATGACTATGTGCTCTTTTTTCAAGTTATCTATATATTTTTTTCGATGTTTTGAAAGGCACTATTCGAAAAATCTTGTTTAATCCGAGTCTATTATATTTCTTGGCTCGTATATATTGGATATAGTCTCGGTTGCATGTTTGCACGTTATTAAAACTTTTGGGGTATAAAATCATATTTTGAAAAACTTTGAGAAACTACAGACAGGGGACGGTCAAGGGGATCGACCGGTCGCCCTGCATGTCGATCGGTCGAACAGCACCACCCCGACCGGTCGCCTTGTTGATTTTGGTTTTGATAAAACTCGTCTGCCACAGTTTACAAAAACAGACTCAAAATACCCCAAACCCTTATTGAGCGATTTTCTTTCTTTTTTCTCCCTAAAATCTTCAATTCTTCACTAAATCTTCAAATTGTTGGTACAAATCTCCTCTATTTTGCAAGTATCTCATATCTATGGCTCCTCCAAGGAATTCTACCGATCGTAATCCAAACCCCAAGCGTAGAAGGGCCGGAGAGAGAACTTCGAATAATCGCCAAGATGAGGCCGAACAATGTGAAATTAGAGCTACCCAAAGGAATGTGGCTCAAGAGCACGATGAAAATAAAAATCCCCAACTTACCCGGGTCCAAATTGCTGAGCTCCGCGCGGCACTATCTCGGTCAACAATTGTCGTTGGGCCAAGAGTAAGAAATCTCTTATTTCTCAAGCTCCCGTTCCCGCAAATGTGTTTAATTTTGTCAATAAATATGCGGAGTATTATTATGATAATTTGGACTTTAGAAATAAATCGATTGGGCGTCTAAGACATGTCAATTTGGCACTTTTTCGGGAGAATATCCGACTATTAAGAGATTTTGAGCATCAAGGATGGATGTATTTATGGGAGCATCCGTTTGTTTTGTATGATGATAGTGTGATTTTACATTTTTATGCGAATTTATGGATTGAGTATGACGATCAAAGAAAGCCCGTTGCTATGAATTCGTTTGTTTTAGGTCGTCACTTTAGGTGGACTCTGAATGATATATGTCGGTTATTGCATGTTCGGGAAGGAGGATGGGATTACTTTGGATGCACTCATTGGAATTATGATATGTTTGGTGTCTCGATGGAAGAAATTAAGATTTATTTGGGTGTATAGCCGAAGTATTCATTGTTGTCTATGACTCTTGAGCATAGAATTATTTCTACAATTGTAGCCTATTGCATTTGTGGAAAATCTGTGAAATTGCCGAGTAATATGGATTTCTTCTTGACATACAAAATCGCAAAAAGGGAATTGCTCAATTTTGGTGCAATTTTAATTCAATGCGTCATTGAGTCGATCACGCAGGGGACTAAGAAGTTTGCTATGGGAAATTGTATTTGCAAACTTCTCTTGCATTCGGGCTTACCGTCATCAGAGTTTAATTCTGAAGTTATTCATGATGACTTTGATATCGACAATATTTTGCAAATTGTCTGAATGCGTAATAGTATGCCTATTCATCCTACAAAGACGACAAGAGGGAGACACCAAGGATCGTCATCCCAAAATCTCGATGATATCTTTGATGATGAGGAAGCCGCAAGATTGGCTTCGGGTGAAGAACAAGGCAATCCGGAGGGTAATACCGGTGCCCAAACTTCTCGGGGATTTTTTCAAGACCAACTCAACGAACAAAGGCTCTACCATGATGCTCGTTATGAGGCTTTAAGCCAAAAAATTCTAAGTTAAAGAAGTCGGTTGGAAAGTTGAAGAAGTTCATCAAAGACCTCCCCCAAAGCTTGCTTCTCTTCCGATGAAGAGTGACACCTTTATTGCTCTATCATGCTTTATCCTCATGTCTTTTATTTAAATGTTGTAATGAACTATTTTGACTATTTCTCCTATCTTGCTAGTGAAATTTGGTTGTTTGTTTTTCTAAGGAATGAACTAGCAAGAGCACTAGTAGTGATTGCTTATGGCTCGTATTGACTATGGTTTTGATGGAGTATTTGATGGTAAAAATGCTCTTATTTGTGCATGATGACATTGTTTTGTTGTTTAGGTTGGTTATTGGTGAAGTACTTGATGGTAAAAGTGCTTCTTTCATTTTTGCTTGGTGGCATTTGTAATGCCTTTCTTATATTGCTTAGTTGGATAGCTTTATCTCAATTAGGTTGAACCCTTGAGAATATGTTCATATCTTGATATTTTGATGAAATTCATGTATCTATGAGATGTTTATGTTGTTGGTTGAATGATGGTTTGTTGCATTTGGTGATGAAAAATTTAGTTGGACTATTTTTACAAGGGCTATATACATCTTCTTTATTATTTGATGCCTGCCAAGTGTTCGATAAAAGGTTTCAAAGAAAAATTCATCACCCGCATGATTCTCTCGATTTCAAAAGTCTTCTATATTTATAGAGATCATGTTTTGCAAATCAAACGAGCTTTTACAAATCTTTACAAGTCATTTGATCAACTATTCCCTTAGCTTTTGGAATTTGAAGCTCAATGATCTAAAGCTCGATAAATCGGTAACATTGCGCACTTTGATATGATAATATGATATTTTATTGCGCTAACATTCTTTTTGATGATTCCAAAGGGGGAGAAATAGGTTATAAGCTCATTAGCTCAAAGAAGCTAAAATAAGCTCACGAAAGAAGCTATAAGATATGGCTCTTTAAAGCCAAAAGCTTTGGATACAAACTAGTCCATTGGATATATCTTGGACTTATAATATTTATTTTATGTTTGTCTTGGACAGGGGGAGCTTCTAAGCTCGTGATTTTTTTGGTTACATTGTAAAAAGCTAGAGCTTTTAGCTTTTATATGGTTGCTTATTTACTTATCTTGATGTGCATGTTGATAGGGGGAGCTTTTACAAAAATATTTTGAAAATCTTTACTCCCTTCCTTGTGGCTATTTTGTTTGAAAATTTGTTGCTTCAAACGACTAGTTATCTTTTACCGAAAAAATCGTTGTTGCTTTTAAAATCGACCTCTTAAATTTTCATAAAATTGTTTTGGTTTGTAATCATCAAAAAGGGGGAGATTGTTTGATAAATAATTTTATCATGATTTTGATGATTTTGTTTTAAAGTATTTTTACACCAAAACAATGTTTCAAAATATTCTCCAAATACTCCCGTTCGACATAAAATATTTTTACTAATTTTTCGGAGTATTTCTTGAAGTTTATTTTTGACAAAAATTGGACAACACTTATGTATTGTGTTCGACCGGTCGCCCCTATAGGGCATCCCGTGCGTGAAGATGATTTTAGCAAAAAAACCGGACGAACACAAAAATCAACAGCCAACCGGTCGACCTAGGGCCGACCGGTGGCGCCCACCGGCGGCCGACGTGCTCAATGCCTTTCTTCTCTCGTAATGCAATATCTACCGGCGGACGGTCAACACAGAGTCGACCGGTCGGACCCCGTCGCCCGGTTGCCCTGTGTGTAAAAATGAGAATTTATTTTTCAACGTCTATTTCTACGCGACCGGTCGCCTACCGTTGACAGCAAAATTCTAGCCGTTGACAGCAGACAGTTCTTCCTTAATTTGTGGGATTGATTTCTAACAGCTATATTCTTGATTTTAATTGTATTTTTCTATAGATTTTCAATCCCCAAGAGGAGCTTATCCATGATCAATCATCTCCTATAAATAGAGTAAGATTTGAAGCAACACAACAAGAGAGGATACTACAACACAACAAGAAACATTCAAGCATACACTTTGTTCTTACATTTTCTATATTCTTGTTGTAATAGCCTAAGGTGTTTCACTTTCACATCTTGAGATCTAGGTTTTATTCTTGATTACACTTGTACTCAAAATTGTATTATTCATTATCGAGTTGTAATCTTGAATTTGTGGTCATCATTCAACAAAAGATATCCTTGTGAGTGTTCTTGTGGTAAGAACACACTTGGGTGATCTAGGTGTTAGGTGTAAGAAGATTGCAATAATCTTCTTATTGAAGAGTTTGGTGCTCTTTGAGGCGTTGAAGAATTTGGTGTTCTTCAAGGTTGAAGATTATCGTGATCTTCAAAAGGTGCGTTGAAGGAAGATTGTGGTAATCTTCTAGGGAGATTGTGGTAATCTCCAAGGTGGCGTTGAAGAAGAGTGTGGTGCTCTTCAAGGTGATGTTGTAAGGTGTTGTTGTATTAATTGTGGTAATTAATAAAATCTTTTTTCTTTTTGAAATGCATCCCGGAGATACTGGGGTGGTAGAGGATTAGGCCCTCGGTGGGTTGAACCTCTATAAATCGACGCGTGTTATTTATTTCTCGCACCTTTATTATTGTCTTGGCTTGTTTGATTCGAAAAAGAGGGCATAATCGAGAAAATGGAGATAATCTATTCACCTCCCCTCTAGATTATCGTAGCCGCTTGGACTTACAAGTGGTATCAGAGCCAAACTCTTTGGCAAGCTCGTTCCACATCGCGAGTAAAGAGGAACGATCATCGGCTCACGAGTGAAGTCTACCTTACCGGCGCCTCCACCAACAAACCACCTCTATTTGATTCCAAAAATTATACATTTTGGAAAGAAAGAATGGAATGCTATTTACAAAGTTGCGGGTTCGATATTTGGAACACGGTCATTGACAGCAGACAGTTCTTCCTTAATTTGTGGGATTGATTTCTAACAGCTATATTCTTGATTTTAATTATATTTTTCTATAGATTTTCAATCCCCAAGAGGAGCTTATCCATGATCAATCATCTCCTATAAATAGAGGAAGATTTGAAGCAACACAAAAAGAGAGAATACTACAACACAACAAGAAACATTCAAGCATACACTTTGTTCTTACATTTTCTATATTCTTGTTGTAATAGCCTAAGGTGTTTCACTTTCACATCTTGAGGTCTAGGCTTTATTCTTGATTACACTTGCACTCAAAATTGTAGTATTCATTATCGAGTCGTAATCTTGAATTTGTGGTCATCATTCAACACTAGATATCCTTGTGAGTGTTCTTGTGGTAATAACACACTTGGGTGATCTAGGTGTTAGGTGTAAGAAAATTGTGGTAATCTTCTTATTGAAGAGTTTGGTGCTCTTTGAGGCGTTGAAGAATTTGGTATTCTTCAACGTTGAAGATTGTGGTGATCTTCACAAGGTGCCGTTGAAGGAAGATTGTGGTAATCTCCAACGTGGTGTTGAAGAAGAGTGCAGTGCTCTTCAAGGTGATGTTGTAAGGTGTTGTTGTATTAATTGTGGTAATTAATAAAAAAATTTCTTTTTGAAATCTATCCCTGAGATATCTTGGGGTGGTAGAGGATTAAGCCCTAGGTGGGTTGAACCTCTATAAATCGACGCGTGTTATTTACTTCCCACACTTTATTATTATCTTGGCTTGTTTGATTCAAAAAGAGGGCATAATCGAGAAAATAGAGATAATCTATTCACCCCCTCTAGATTATCGTAGTCGCTTGGACTTACAAGGACGAGATCACATTCGAGGTTTATATGAATGAAGATGCCATGGATCATGGTTTTTGCATTCGAGACGATTAGAATTCTTCGTACACTTATATATTTTTCGATGTATACTTAGATGTGTTTTTTGTATAAGTAGTTAATTTTTTATGTATGTATTTATGTTGTTGTATACTTATTTAATTTTTGATGTATCCTCCCTATATATATATATATGGGGGATCCAATGAGACCACATATTATAGTGACACAATGTGGACTCATCTCAACCCTCCCTTATCTATATCAATGGCTAAGATAAATAGGGGTTAAAATTACATTAAACATTTAATTAAGGCAATATAAGGGTATAATTATCAAAATAAACATGTGAGAAAATCACGCATGTGTTCTGCCATGCAGTATGATGTACATTTATCATATATTTGTGGTATACTTAACATTATTTTAATGTATGTTTAACATAATTTTACTGCATATTAAAATGGTCAAACAAAAACATGTGGAGACCGTGAATCAAGAAACCATTATAGAGAGAGAGAGAGAGAGAGATCACGCGCTCATTAACATGCGGGGACCGTGTATTAAGTAAAATCAATTATAGAGAGAGAGAGAGAGAAAAAATCACGCTCATTATTGTATTGTATATTTAACATATATTTACTGTATATTTAACACTATTATGATGTATATTTAACATATTTGTACTGCATATTACAATTGTGAAACAAAAATATAAGTATACAACAAAACACATATAAGTATACATCAAAAGACATATAAGTATACAACAAAAAACATAAGTATACAAGAACATAAATACATACATAAAAATTAACTACTTATACAGCATAACACATCTAAGTATACATCGAAAAACATCTAAGTGTACAGTAATCCATCCATATCAGCATCGTCTTCTTCACCAATCATCCATCTACCATAACAGTTACACCACTCCATCAACCAGAAATAGAAGTCAATAGCCTCTTTATTAACAAGACGACCGTAGCCGCCTCCACCACCACCTTCACGGCGAGGTCCATGGAATCCACCACTGCCACCACAGGCCTCCGCTATTTCCATGGGATTGAGCCTCGTTGACAGTGATGTTGCGGCCATCGAGCTCTTGGCCATTCATCGCATCGATCGCCTCCCTCATGGACTGCTCATCCTTAAAGGTCACAAATCCGAAACCCCTGGATCTTCCAGTCTCGCGATCGTTAATAATCTTCGATTCGATGACTTTGTCGTACTGTGAAAAGGCCTGCTCGAGGGACTGATCGGTGGTGGCCCAAGCCAATCCACCTACGAAACATCTAAATTCAAAATCTTGTGTGTTGAGGTTTAGCCATCCGCAGTCTTTGGCAGCAGAAGGAATGTTCTCTTGGGCTGCTGCAAATCAGAGAAAGTGTATGATTCACGAGAGTTTCCTCCGCATACAAGCACTTCGATCTCGACCAGGTTTTGATCCTCGATGTCGAGGTTGATCAGGAGAAGGGCTGACATACCGGAGGGGAGGAGGTTGACGAAGGGGTAGAGATTGTCTTCTCTGCCTCCGTCTACAGAAGAACTGATTTGGGGGACCACATAATTGGGGGTAAAAACTTAAATGACCAATCTGCCCTTTTCAGATTTAAAATAAATAAAAAATATTTATTAAATTGGGTAAATCTCAACCATCCAAAATTACATATTTGTGGACAGGATTAGTCCACACTGTCTCACTCTAATTATATGGTCTCATTTGATCCAGTCCCTATATATATATAGGATTTGGTTCAAATGAGACCACCATCCCTAGGTGGGACAGTGTAAACTTATCTTACCCATTGATCTTAAAAAATGAAAGGATGTAATTAATTCAGTTTTGTTAATTATTTCCTAATTTTCGCTAATTTTAAGGGTAAGATTGTAATTTTGTAATTCAAATTAGTGGTCCCAGCGGATTTTATGGGCTGAAATTGACACTGCCGGATTTTGTGGCGGAATTTAAGGAACCCTGTTTTCTTTCCAAATATTTTTATTTTACAACACAGTTAGGGTTATTCTACTGCATAATTAGACATCAAATAATGCATATTTAGTTATTTTGTTGGCACTGTTTTACGAAAACAAGACATAATTGAATATAACGTCTTCGCATATGTAGTTATACTACACCACATAAATAGTTCAATATAATGTATATTTAGTTATGAAAATGGGATGTTGCTTTTGGAAATTATAAAAATGAGATGTTACATAATGTCTTTGCATATTTAGTTATTCCACAATGCATAGATAGTTTCTAGATAATACATAGTTAGTTGATTTTGTTGCATAGTTTATGACGTCTTGCATAGTTGGATATACTGTACTACATATTAGTTTTTTACACTGCATAGATAGTTTTCAGACAATGCATATTTAGTTGAGTTTTGTTGCATATTTAGTTTTCGAACTCACCGTTCGTTATTTCTCTGTAATATTGCACCGATTTTTCTTGTTTTTTTCTCTGTAATTTTCATGAATTGTAATTTTCGAGTTCTTCACATTTTTCTTTATTTGCGTTAATGGAGGAATGAGAGAGAGAGAGAGAGAGAGAGAGAGACGTGAGATTGGGGAAATTGGGAGATATATGAGAGAGAAAGAGATTTGATTCCATTTTTGTAACTAACTTGTTATGTTATTTTACCCTACTACCCTTATATTAATTATATTAATATTTTAATATATTTTTTATCCATTAAATCATACCCATTGATTAATAGTGGGGGATGGTTGAGATTAATCCATTGTGTCTCACCTAAAGACATGGTCTCACTTGATCCTCCCCTATATATATATATATATATATATATATGATTTGGTTCAAATGAGACCACCCTCCCTAGGTGAGACAATGTGGACTCATCTTTTCCATTGATCATAAAAAAATGAAAGAATGTGATTCTAATTCAGTTTTTCTAATTATTTCCTAATTTTTGCTGATTTTAAGGGTAAGATTGTAATTTTGTAATTCAAATTAGTGGTCCCAACATGATTTTATGGGTTGAAATTGACATTTGTTGCTTATATAGATTTTTGATTTTGATTTTAAGGAACAAATCCATTTTTTTCTAAATATTTTTATTTTACTGGATATAAAGTTAGTTAGGGTTCTTTTCTTTGTATAATTAGACATCAAATAATGCATATTTAGTTATTTTGTTGGTACTATTTTACAAAAACAAGACATAATTGAATATAGCATGAATATACACTACGCATATGTAGTTATACTACACTCAACAAACTCATATAAATAGGTTCAATATAATGTATATTTAGTTATGCAAATGAGATGTTGCTTTTGGAAATTATAAAAATAGGATGTTACATAATGTTTACTATATTTAGTTATTCCACAATGCATAGATAGTTTCTAGATAATACATAGTTAGTTGATTTTTGTTGCATAGTTTATGACGTTAAAATAGAATAAAAAAAATAAAAAAAAAAGTACATAGTTGGATATATTGTACTACATATTAGTTTTTTTAAATCTCAATAATTTCTAGATAGTTTTCGGATAATGCATATTTAGTTGAGTTTTGTTGCATATTTAATTTTGAACTCACCACCGTTATTTCTCTATGTAATATTGCAACGATTTTTTTGTTTTTTCTCTATAATTTTCATGAATTAAAGTAATTTTTTCTTGAGTTCTTATATTTTCTTTATTTTTTAATGGAGGAATGAGAGAGAGAATTTGAGAGAGAGAGATCTTACTCCAACTAAACTGAGATTGGGAAATTGGGAGATGTATAAAAAAAGAGATTTGATTCCATTTTGAACTAACTTTCAATGTTATTTTACCCTACTACCCTTATATTGATTAAATTAATATTTTAATATATTTTTATCCATTAAATCATACCCATTGATTAATAAAATTTAATGGTTGAGATTAGTACTCATTGTGTTTCACCTGAGATACTGATTCACTTGATCCTCCCCTTGTATATATATATATATATATATTATACATGCATATTTAATCTCACTACTTAACATTTCATTGATAGATTTCCTCCCATTTACGAGAAGAGGTTTGAATGGTTTTGAAATCAAATAGGCAAGTTTGATGGGTTGTTCTTCTTTTCGTTATTCGATCTCTAAATTGCTAAATATCTTTCAAGTTGGCATTGTTGAAGAATCAAACTTGAAATCTCCACTGGTAAAGGTTTGTCTTTGTCTAATATGTTGTATGTTTGTACTCTCTCTCTCTCTCTCTCTCTCTCTCTCTCTCTCTCTCTCTCTCTCTCTCTCATCTATTTCTCTCTCTCTCTCTCTCTCTTTCTCTCTATTTACTCTCTTTAGTCTCTCTAGAATATTCATCTCTAATTTCTCTCTTTAATTTGTTTATATATTGATGATGCCCGAGCAGAGCTGGATAGACATGCACACGTGGCGATTGAAGACTTGCATACATGGACCGACCAGAGTATAAATACCAAGAAGAAATTCCAATTCAACCCGGGTCAGACGGAGAAGAAAACCACTGAACGACTTGGACAAGCTTCACCCAGAAAAGTCAACGATGACCGAGATAAAGCCCAGTGGCCGACAAACTTGTCACCTGGCGATGCCGTATAAGGACAGCATAGGGTATTTTATTAAATAGTTGTCATCCATGCAGGTCATGGAGGATTTAGGAATAACAAGTGTCCCACTAGGATTATAGATATAATGATTGTTGCCCCACTCAATGTAATAATATAAATAGAGCTCATTTATTAGGAAAAAGACAACAGAAAAATACTATATAATAGCTTTTTAATTAATATTCGCCAGCAGACAACCGACTAGGTGTCCTGCTCGGTCATTAATAAAAATACACCTTTCTTTTATCCCTTTTTATTTTCCAAAGAATTAAAAAGTAACTAATTCTTGTTGAGCGAATCACAATCAATAAATTGGCGCTAGAAGGAAGGCACCGTTAGTCCAGTTACGAAATTATTAAATTCCCTATAATCTTCTAAGAGATCAACATGAGTCAAGAGGAGAAACCCACAATAGGGAACTTATATTGAATAGCATCCGTGTGATTTTGATTCAGGGGGAAATCAACTAAATTTTGATTTGGGGGGCCGAATATTCTTGTTATCTTTATGTTAGAGGATCTCGGTTGTCGTCGTCGGTGACCCATCAAAGACGCCGCTTTGTGCACATGTCGCGGTTTAATTGGTGGTAGTGATGAGGGGACCGGAAATGCCGCCTCGGGCGTAAATTTCTGGCGATTAGGAAAAGAAAAAGGTAATTTTGTTGTTCATTCTCGGTTTAGTCACACCAAATAAAGAACATTTAGATTTTAATTTAGAGCGTTAATCCCTATTTCCCTCACCCTCAATGGGTGTTTTACACACACACACACAAAAAAAAAGGATTCTTGATACAGAAGAACATTTAGAGCGTGACAATTTTGAATCTTTGAATTCAAAAAGAGTTATTATCTAAAAACATTTGCAGTCATTTTCACAATACAACTTCCTATACAAGAACCCCTCACTCAGAGAAAAATAAAAAATATATTAAAACCCCATAAGGCTCAAATTGAAGCTCCACAGCTTGATTTTCAGTGAAAAAAGATCAGTAGATGATTTAAAGTATTTTTCATATTCATATTCTCTCCCAATGTGTTTAACATGAAATAATTTTCCATCGTACAATAAAACATTATCCATAAACCAATCAACATTCACCACAAAGCAAAACTCGAAATTTGGTTATGTATAATGGCAAAAACTTTATGCGTGAGAGGTCTCACGGATGTAGATCCGTGAGACGGAGCCTTACACAAAGTTTTAAAGGTTTTTTTTTTTTTTCATTTTATTTTTCTTAGGGTTTATATTTGTTTTTTTAGGGTTTATTTTGTTTCTTGGTTTATTTTTAATTGATTTGGGTTTTTAGGATTTTTAGTTTTTTTAGGGTTTATTTTTTATTTTTTGGGTTTATTTTTATTTTTCGGGTTTATTCTTCATGGTTCATGTTTTTAGGGTTTATTTTTGTTTTTTCATGGTTCATTATTATTTTTAAATTTATTTTCATGGTTCACGTTCTCAAGAAAAGGAGGTCCGTCTCACGGATTTAGATCCGTGAGACCGTCTCACAAGAGACTTGCTCATGTATAATGGGGTGTGATTACATCGATGATTCACATACACTTGAAAAGATTGGTCACAATCAGAATTCTCTTCAAATATCAGTATTACAATAAGAGATTGGAAAAGAGAAAAATAAATCAAGAAAAAAAAAATCAGATCAAGGCAACTAAAAAAGGCCTAGCAACTGAACACAAGAAAACAAGGAGCAAAAAGGGTAAGAGTCGCCTACAAGTCAGACAGCACAATCAAAGAATTCCATTTTCACTGAAAAAATAAAAATAAAAAATAAACTAAGAAATGTCGATGTTTACAATTTATGGGCTATGGTTATGTTGATATATATCAAGATCTTGAAGAAGATCTGTCATCTGGCCCAGCAAGCGTAATCTGTTATAATGAGGATTAGTCATCATTAAGGTTCCTAGTTAGTTTTCAGAACATACTTTTTCTTGAAATAAAAGAATTGAATTTGTGTGCAATTTATTTGATACTTACATTACAGTCAAATGCAAATCTTCTTGCCAGCATGATAGCTGCATTTCTTTCTCGCTCTGATTCAAATGCTAATACAAAGGAAAGTCCGACTTTTGCCTGCCAATATACTGCCTGGGCTGCAGCATTCCCACCACCTCTAACTCCACAAAGCTGGGGATAAAAACTGTTAGAGTTGACTTATTTGGTCAAAACTCTAATAATTTAATTTTACAAACTGCACCCTCAAGAGGGTTTGAAAGGTAAATACAAACTTCAAACGGGTGTTTGTAACACTTTAAGGGGGTATTTGTGATTTTGAAAGATGATTGGAGTCTTAAGTTTTTTGTAATTAGGCTAAACCTCAGGGGCAGGTATTGTAATTATCCCTTAATAAATATTTCATGATTCAGTTAAAAACAGAAAGTATCTGGCTTGGAGTCTTCTGTGGATCAATATTTTGACATTGCATTTTCGTGATACCATCAGAACTTCTAGCCACCCAATAGTTCAGAGTTTTTTCAATAAGGTCGTTTCTCATCGCAACCTCTCAAACTCCGTTATATGTGTTTCACCATCTTTGTTGTTTTAAAATTATATACAGATAGTATAATTATCACCAGAATACCTACATCTCTATGACACCAAAAGACGAATGTCTCATTTCTTAACAGGAGTCGACCACAGGCGCTCCACTAATCAAATTTTATCTTTAAATAGTTATTTTGGAGTGCTAGTAGTGTACTTTGGAGTGGCGATATCAACTCCCACTAAGCCGACAATTTATTAACAGTGAACAAACCCAAAAAAGCATACTGGAAGAGGGAAAACGGACAAATACCTGCATTGAATTGGAGTAATATTCCTTTGCCATTGTTGTTTTCCCTCTGCAAAGCTTTATTCTCATCTTTCCTATATGCAGTTCATGGATAGACTGCGATGGATGATCTACTCCATTCATCTGGATAATAACCACCTGCAAAGCTTTTTTATATTACAAATGTGAACATATGGGGGAAAGAGAGAGGACAGTTGCTTGATGGAAGTTCATAAAAATTAGGGATGATCGAAGGTTGGCCTACTTACAAAAAAATCCAGAGATGGTTCAAAATTACAAAATACCCCTCACGTTTGATTTTGTCTTAAATTTACCGGGTAATTGTAATATTTCTACAAATGCTAGGTGGGGTTTTGAAATGTTTTTGCTAATTTCAAAACCTCTGGATTTTTATAATTAGATCGAACGTCAGGTTCTTTTTGTAATTATCCCTAAACAATAAATGTGTTATATCTGAGAGGGAACAAGGAACAAAATTCTTATGGAACATTTGTTACCATTTTTTGCTAGAGTAAAATTTCTTAGAGAGATTAATCTAACAACATTGTTAAAATCAGATCATCTACAGAAAGTGTATCAAAAGCAATACAATGGAGGAATACACAGAAACAGTATTGTTGATTTCTTGAAATGTCCACCAGTGCATACACAGGCGAATACAACCCTAAACAACACACAAAACAAAAGAAAAGAAGAGTAACTAACGATGATCCTACAAATATATCTTTAACATAAATTAAAGATAAAATTTTAATAATATCTTATTTTGTATGAAATATTTAACTGCATTATTCAAAAGATTTGGCTTAAAAAATAGTGAATAGTTTAATCTAGTAAAAAAATAAAAATTTATCTTATCTGTTTGTTTTTCTGTTTCTATTTGCGAAAGTTGTGTACGAAGAAAAAGAATCGAGAAGTATCATTTTCACATTTCTGAGTTAATCATATATTGTGTTCAAATATGAAAGACCAGAGAAGTAACTAGGAGTAAAAGAGCACCCAGGAAATAATTGTCTGGTAGACGTCATATGAACACATATCGCCTGAAAGTCAATTTTTTATATAGAGCAAGAATAACATACATTGAACTCGGTTTCATGCCTTCGCACCAATGCTTCTACATAGTTCCCCAATCCTGCAGCTGTAGACAAAAACTTATTCAGTTTTTTAAGATATAAAACTCCATAAAAATCTAAGAACACAAATGTTAGTACCAACAAACCTGGATCAATAGGCCCTGATGTAGTTACTGTTATTGTCTGATTATCAGTTGAAATATCAGCTTGCAGTATTCTTCCAACATCAAAAGGCTCGGGAGCATATACAGATTTGGTGGCCCCTGGCATTGTAGAAAGGCAATTAACATTAAAAGCACTCAAATATGAGAAATACGATTTAATTATCACAAATGTGCAACAATAATTTTTATATACCTGATATAAGCTCCTTCTTGCCACCCTCAGGTGATGAACGATACCATTGGATTGTACATTCAGAAAGTTCTGGAGCACCATCAGAACATTGATATATCCACAAAAAGGAACCCAATGCCTCAGTACCATCTATGTCATACAAATGGGGTGTGTTTTTATCACCCTTCTTCGTTATCGCAAGCTGAAAATATTCATTGAATTGAATGTTTTAGATGCAAACGTGATATATACTTCATAATTCCTTAATTTTTATTTTTCAAATAAGCACTTTACAGAATATAATCCCAACAAATCAAAGATTAGCAAAAGAATAGCATATCAGTTATTATTATGTAGATGATGCATCAGCATATTGCAGATTTATCTGCATCGAATTTTCCTCTGTCCAAAGTTATCAAAGGCCTTAAATAAGTTCCGTTTCCAAAAACTGCATTTTTTTAAACCACCCCCTCAGTTAAACCAGTAATGTTACATTAATAACTCCCGACCAGTATTTGTGAGGGTAATTTTGAGAGTAATAGTGTAAACGTACACAAAACTCCTACTTTTCAAACTCACCTAAGACTCTGTGTCAGGTCAAAGTCAAATGGGATCGATAATATTGGAAATAATGAGTATTTAATTGCATTATTACAAAATATATTTTCATTCTTCAGAAATAAGATTATTAAGATTGAGTATTATAAGCTCCCCCTTGAAAGGTCTTAAAAAGAAAGATCATGTACCAAATCTTCAAACCTTTATTTTACAAAAGTATTTCTTACTCTCTTGGACCATAAAACATATAACATCTCTTCATCGTCTACAATTAACTCCCTCATCATATCTATTCGTTTGTTATTTATTATCCTAAAAAAAAGGAAAGGTCTTAATTTTGGTGGAAATAACCACATTTTAAAGGTAGAGAGCACTCACATTGTTTTCAAGGATCTTAAACAAATTTTAACATGAAATAAAAGGGCATAACATTATCAAACATGACATGCTACAATGTATATGAATTCAAGTTATTACTGTTGTTTCATTCTTGCAGGCAGCATCATCTCTCAACAGAATTCTTATAGCTCAATGCGGTGATTAATGTTAGCAAATTCAGGCCTAAAAAATAAATCCTCGGACCGCCAATAAGAAGACATACCATAACTACTACTGTATTGAGAAATAGAACATAGATGAAAAAGATGCAGAATAAGAGATAAACCTCCTTCTGGAGCTGTAGTGAATGCTTTGACTTTTCAGCAAGTTGAATCCTTAATGCTTGAAGCTCATGTTCCATATCCATGACCTGAAAAGGAAAATTTGTCTCAAGATGAGTATGTGAAAGAGGAAAAATTGATTTAACAAAACCAGAAGACTGATCTTTACAAGAAACAGAATGTCATTAAAGGTATTCTAGTTATTGCTTAAATTGAATCAGTAATGTATCCTAATATGTATGAACCAAAAAATATGGCAGTACCATTACAGAATGGAATAAAGGATAAAGATGTAACTACCCTGCTAGGCTGATGCAACATTTTGATTCGTCTAGCCTCTTGAACCTCCTTCTTCAATTCTTCCAAGTCCTGAATATGAAAGCAAGAGAAAATAGCAGAAATCAGTGCTACAGGTTGAATTCATAATAGAGCGGGATCAATTGCTACGAAAATTTGCATATACCATCACAAGAGAAATAAAAGACTGATGCGTGGTGTTCACACAATTGATTTAAAAATCAGACTGGCTGGTCCAACTGAGAATCAGTGGTCAACCCGGTCCCGATAGCCCCCAAAACTGTTTTTTGCAGTTGAACAAGTCAAACACTTTTGTTTAGTTTTTTTTATAGACTTAAAGTTTTAAACATGGTATATTGTTCAAATCATGCGATTATTTGAATTTTGTAATATGTTATATATTTTTTGAGTTGGTAATTTATATAGTATTTGTATTTGGAAATGTATTACATAATATTAATGTATTACATTATTTAATTATTTTTTTATATAATATCATTAGACAGGAACTGGTCCAACGTCCGACCGGTTGAACCATTAACCGGTAGCAAAGATGCTCACGGATCCGGTTTTTAAATCATTGGTGCAGACATGTGAAATACTGCAAGACTATCATTGTCAAAAATCAACTATATAAACTTCTACACAGGATCAGTTTTTCTTGTTATTCTACATGGAAATGTGGTAAATGAACTAATATATAAAATACATCCTAATACTTTAACAGTCACTGGGACAGCTCTGCACAGCTGCAGAAATGTGACGGAACGACTATCACTGAATGAAGCAGTCTACATTCATGAATCATGGTGTATACAAGTTATGGTTATATAGTAAAAGCTCTGTGCACCTAATAGCATGTATTTACAAGCCAACAAGAATGAGAATCCAATCAAAGGACAAAACACCTAAATCTGAGACTACAGATCTTATAGATGAATCTTGTTTTATATTCCTTTCAGTCGAATAAATGCTCCAAAAAGACTTTGCTTTGGAAAAATTCAATGCTATAACAGAACTAGCACTATAGCATAAAAAGGTTTTTTTACTGTAAATGAGTACGAATGAATCTATTAGACCTGCTTTCCTGAAGCTCGTGACATTTGTTCATGTTCCTGAAGAGCCTCTTCCACTCTCTGAACTGCGGCTCTCGCGTTCTCAATTTCAGCCCGTGCAAAAGCTCTCTCTTCATCCACAAGCTTTTTAGCATCTTCAGAAGCCTGGAAGATAATATAGTTTTTTAAAGACACAGAGAAAAATATTAGAAGATTTTATGCATCACGAAGGTCCTTATCCAAAACTAGGGATAATTACAAATTTTACCCCTGAGATTTGGGTTAATTACAAAAAAAAAAAAAAAAATGTTTTTGAGGAAAACCCCAGTGAGGTTTGATTCTGTTTTACACTTTACCCCCTTCCTAAGCAAACATTTCAAACATCCCCCTTGCATTTGTAAAAATATTGCAATTACCCCCTTACATAGTTACATTTAAGACAGAATCAAACCTCAAGGGGTTTTTTCTACTTATAATTAATCCAAACCTCAAGGGTAGTTTTGTAATTATCCCCAAAAAATATCATAAAATGTTTGCAGGCTATTCATAAGCACACTTGACAATCAACCCTCACACAATCTAACATTTTCCATATCATGGTTTCTTCATATTACTAATTTACTATTGACATCCTCCTACGTGCATCAGATTTTCATTATGGAAGCTTCCTCAGAAGTCATTGCCAGCAACAATACGTTAGAGGAAAAGGGATTTCTCCAGAATAAATTACTGCTGACTGAAGACATTTAAACTGCAGCATAAAACTTCATGAACAAGTTCCGATATGGTGCTAAGTCATATCCTTAAACTATTTTAGCTGAGGAAAACAAAGTTCAATAATCTGTGATTAAAAAGCCAAGATGTAAACTAGGATTACTCTAGAATGTAAAAACTATTAAAGGATGAAGATAATGATGATCACTGTAGTAACAATAATTAACAAAAACAATTGCAAAACATAAAATAGTAGTATATTGTCATCAAATGTGAAATTATCCACACTATAAAGGCATATTCATCACATCAGCATAGTCAATGATAAACAATGAAACTTGGTTTTCATCTTTCCTTCCTTGCATTGGAGAAGGAAACAGACTCGTCATATTAACAACCATTTATACTAATTTTACCTGTTTCAAAAAACTTGCAAGCTTTTTCACTTCAGCCTTTTCTTGAATTAGCTCTCCTTCTCTCTGAGTTAATTGAACTGCTAAAGCTTCAACCTGGAGACAATAAAAATTTGACATATGGGACTAATGGAAAGACCCATCAGAAATATGTTTCAATACAGTGCGGTGGACACTAAGAGAAAGATCGATGAAACCTTAAAATCAATTTATTGAAGCACCAAAACCAAAGATCACTGGAGTATAGCATGTATACAAACATTAATAACATCTTTTGCTAAAGTTTCAATATGAGATGTCATGGATAACAAGATCCTATATTGGATTGCCTTAGGAGGCAAAATTAAGAGTAGATACGAAGAGATGAAATTGCTGGATTTCCAAATATTATGTCAAGAGATGAAATTGCTGGATTTCCAAATATTATGTCATTCAGCAGTATTTCTTTAATACTCTCATTTTCGGAGAGGATAGTAATAATATCCCATATTAACAACAAGCATATCCAGATAAACTGAAACAACTCCAAAGAAGTAGACCGCATATTTTAGGTGAAATGTGTTTAGCATTTCAGATAATTCTAATCACAATGAAAAGACCTACGGAAGGCATAAGTTGAAGATATGGAGAATAACCAACCATAGCTATAGCTTCTTCCACATCATCTTTGTTTGTGCCAGCTACACGCCCTCTCAGAGATTCAAGTGCATCTCTGAGTTTCTTTAGAAGTACATGTTTCTCCAATGAAGCTGCCTCTTTGAGTCTTGCCTGAAACCCAATAAAAATAACATCTAAATAGGGGCCAATATAACACATATCACTAGCTTTGGGTTTTCAGAGAGGAAAAATGGAAAAAAAAATGCTTGAATGGAAAGCAACAAAAATATGGACACCAATTTTACAAAATATAGGTTCTTCACTTCTTCAATGTCATTTCAATAAGGTTAGTTACAAAAACTACACTTGAGGTTTGGTCTATCTTTCAAAATTACAAATACCCACTTATTGCTCCTTTGATAGGGAGGTACTTGTTAAGTAAATACAAACTTGGCGGGGGTGTTTGTAATATCTTAAGTGGGTATTAATAATTTTGAATGATAACTCGAATTTTTTTTTGTTATTAGGTGAAACCTCAGTTAACTCATGATACTTCACAGCAAGACATGACCATAAAGGAACAACATTTCAAACAAGAAAAAACCTCATCAGATAACTTCGCAGCAGCAGCCAAACCCTTCTCAAATTTGCTAGCAAGATCGCGCACTGAAAGGCGTTTCTGCTGCTCCAGTAACAGGGCAGTTTCTCGGGCAACCATATCTTTCATAGTCGACGTTTTAGAATCCTCTTTGACCTCCACAATCTGATTGTTAGCCCCAATTTTATAATTTGGAAAACGACTCGAGGCAAAAAACACATCAGCTGACACCGGTGAGACTGCATCCTTTTGCATTGTATAACTATAATCACGGCTTAACCTTGTCATAATTGAATATTTCCTAGAGACATTAGCAAGAATAATTCAATGTTAGTATAATGCTAAGACTGCTCCATAATTATTTCAAAGAGATATTAATTAGAGCACAAATGTTCACCACAACATCAATTCAACACCAAATTCTCGCTCAACCTTATTTACGGACATTGAGCAACACTTGGCCAAAACAAATACAAAAGCTGAAATTAACAATGTTTACTTTAGGTAATGCTGTTACCATTAATTTTCCTTACTGACTTGTTATTTCACAGCTTTTATCGACCAAATACCAACATATTGACAAATTAATCTGAAAATCTGACAGCAAAATTTAAAACCATGCCAAAGAAAAAAGAAACAAGATTTTTTCTAACCACCTAAAAAAATAAAAGGACAGCATTTTTACCTTGTCTTGTATTTGCATATTAATTAAATGAATACTTACAGTACTGAAATTAATTAATTGAAACTTTGACACCATTTTTTTCAACCATTAAGTGATAGAATTGCAAACTCATGCCAAAGAAGAAAAAAATTGAAAAATTAACCCCCCAAAGATACCACTTCTTTCCTGGATAGCATTAAAGGAGACACAAGAACAATGATCAAATCCCAGAAAAGCAACAAAAAACAACCAAACATCAAACTTAAATACATAATACATTAAATTAGTGCTTGCCCAGAAATATTTTCAATTGATACATCAATTAATTGCAAGAACAAAGTCTTAACAACTGTTGAAACCCAGGGAGAGAAAGAGAAACCACAATATTTGGACAAAAGTAACCCTGAAGACCAAAAAGAAAATTTGAAAAAAAGTAAGATTGTAACACAGAGATCATGTGAACACAATAACTGAGTGAGATTTTGGCCCTTAAAAGTAGAAAACAAACAACACCTTATATCAATTGCACCAGTTTTTTAATGTAGAGAGAGAAAGCACCTATATATGAATACATATGCAGGCAGGCACAGAGAAGGAAGGTCAAGGACTCAAGGCCAAATGATAATGGTCTTGTTTGCTTTTAAAAGCCAAATGAAGGAAAGAAAAAGCCGCCCTACTAATCTTATTCTCTGTGTGTGTGTGTGTGTGTGTGTGTCACTGTATATCTACATACCATACATGCATACAGAATATATCCCTCAAAAAAAAAAAAAGAATATACACATATAGAGAGAGAGAGAGTCCCATTGAGCTGCCACCTCTATGGAAATTTTTTGGCCCACCATCAGGGCTTTTTTTTTAGCATAACTTTTGGTGTGATTTACTTTAGATCAAAAATAAAACTTGTCTTTTGTTTTTGGACGAAAGCATGTTTAGATTACTTGAATAGCTAAATTTATGACACCGATGTTGTGGAAAGTAGTTAAATTTATTGCTAAAATTTCTTTACTGACAGAGATTGAGTGATTGCTTAGGTTGTTAGGTTATTACTTCATCCTATGTTAATGTTGTTTTCACAATTATTGTAATTAGAGCTGTTAAATGGATCGGGTCGGCTCAATACTAGCCCACTAGGGCCAAAGATAAAATTGGGCGACCCGAAATCCCATCAGGTCGCCAATTCTGAGGTTCAACCCATGAAGATACATATGAAAAATTAGGCTGGGCCAAGATTTCAAACCCTTAGTGGGTCGGGCCAAATATGCCCTGCTCTTTTCGGGCTTACAATATCATAGCACGGCCCGACTCTATCATCGGACTGGTGTGGCAGGCTATTTTGACGGCTCTATTTGTAATTGAATATGCAACGAATCATATTTACTAATTTTATAATAGTTTGATTACATTATTTTCTTAACAATTGTTCGGTTGGGGGTTCAAGATATAAAAACAATTGAGAAAGTATATACTTTAAGATTTACCAAGGTTTTAGTCAATGACATGGATGAATCGAGAAGTTTTAGATTGATGAAAATAAATTTGTTTTAAATTTGTTTATTTTAGAATTTTTTTTAATGGACTTGGAATTTTTCTTCGTGATTACAAGAAAAGTTGATACTTTAAGTAGCCCATAAACACCCTAGATTGTTGTGCAAGACCACAAAAACAGTTGTTTCACACCAAAAAATAGAGCAATTAAAAAAGAAAGTCAAGGATCTAACAGTTGAGAGTTGAATGAGCCAGGGACAAGTGGTGACCTTCCACTTCATATGAAAATAACTTACCGAAATTTATTTTTTATAATCTTAAAAAATAATATCCTATTAAATATTTTTCTAAATCATTAATCTTATGAAAAAGAAAACCAATTTCATCTCTCGAGATTAAAACTTCTGGATCTTAACTAAATTGTACTCATTAGTCATAATGGTGTGTTGTTTTGCTTTGATTTCAAAATTTTCATTTTAAAGGGGCCCACTGTATTTTTCACTATTTTATCTGTTAAGGAACTAATGTTAAATCCGTGCAAAGAATCTACCATAACATATAATGTGATTTTTGTGAGGTTCAATTTTTTTACTTTAGTACAAAATATTGGGAGGGGAGGTAAGTAGGTGAAAATCGAATCCAGATAGCATGTTGAGTTTTACAAATATATTATCACTAGCTTATCAAACGATTCCCAGTGAGTTCAAGAGTTTAACATAATTATATTAAATTTTAAATGTAATTGTTTTCGCTGTTCATCTTTCCTTATTTTATGACAATAGATGAAGTGTACATCGTATTAATGTCCGTAATGAACTGAGTCAAGCCGAACATGTTCACCATTCAAACTTATTTTGAAATTTTATCAAGATTCAAAAATTATGTTTCAGATTGATTTGATTGATAACTTAACAGTGTTTGAACAAACTTTAATCAAATTGAACACTATCCATTTTGAACAGCTCGATTGTTCTACACATTCAATATTTTTTTAATAATCTAACCGAGATTTAGTCGAACTTTATATTTTATTGGATGAAAATAAATATTCAATGTTGATTTGTTATAATAGCATCGAGTTGAAACAAACTTTTAATAATTGATTCGAGTGGAACATATAAGTATTTTTTTTCAGCCCTCGTCGCATTGATCCTGATTTTTTGTATTTTGTAGTTGAGATTTTGAAATTTGAAGTAGAGCTAAATTCCTGAATTATATGTCGGCTTCCAGCCCACTAAAACATATTGGCAAACCTATAAAATATGTTTTAAGATAACATATCTGGGTCTGGGCTTAAACTAGGCCCAATAGGGATTTACGGATTGCTCGATGTTGATCATGTATCCAAATTCCTATAAAATATTTACGGTGTGGTGGCTTGGTATTTTGTTATTATTATTTTTTAGTACAATGGGGAAATTTGGGGAGAGAACACACGCATTCGTATGGAATCGAATCCAATTACTAGAGCACAAGATTGATCCCTTTTTCTATATTTTAGATTGTGTAAAAAGTTGTTTTAGAAAATAAGAATGAATTTTGAGAGAGTCATTAAATATGAGATAATATAATGATCAAAGTTGATGTGATGGTTTTTAAGTAAAACTAGATGAGATCCCCGAGCAATGCACGGGTTATATATTTGCGAGGCCTCTGTGACATGTGGATTTTCCTAATAATTCTATGAACTCTTTCTCCATCCACTATAACAATTTAATATAGAATCAAACAATAGGCGGAAATACAATTTAATATTTTTGATTGATGAAGTCAAAAACAAAATATATGCCATACCTCACAATCATGAAAAATACAAGACTTTATATTTGTGTCCGATCTTTGAAAGCTGATTTTTCATAAACCTGCTCAAGGCACAACTTCATCGCCATTGTATTTTAGTTATGTTTAGTAATAAATGTGAAGATTACACCTTTAAAGTTGAATATCAAAACATGTTGATAAATATAAAAAATATTTTCTAACAACATGAAAAGTATGCTAAATATGAAAGTAAACTTTTATATATAAAAAACTATTATGTATATAATTTTATATTAAATAAAAATTTAATCTCTTCTAACGTTACTATAAATAATGTTATGTATCGATATATGCAATATATATAATATTTTGATACACATTTTGAGATATTTATTTAATTAAAATAAAAATTTAATTGAATTTAATTGGCTTAAAATCCAATTATATTTCTATCAAAAAATGAGATACGCCTAAATAACAACTATATATATATATATATATAGGATTTAAATCGTAAGTCCACATATCTTAGGTGAGTACACGAGACCAAATCTGAGTCATTGATTTAATTTTTAAACGATTGAGATTAATCGGGTTTTACCATTATTTAATATGTAACTTAATTTAAAAAAGGGCTTATTGGTAATTTTAATTTAAATCAATTTTTGGGAGGGAAATTATTTTTGGTAGTGGGCTAAAATATAGGACCGGTTATGGACGTGTGTAAATCCAAGATATCTGCATATCTTTACAATATTTGGTAAGAAGAGTCATTTCCCCTTGCTACTCGCCTCTTCCACATTCACTCTCAAAACAAGTTTCAACCGCCTTTCCACCATATTTCTCTTCAAACAAGTCTCCGTCTTCCACCATCTTTCTTCTGCAAATCGTGAAACAACCTCCATTAAAGTGAGAAATAACAATCCCAAGTCCTAACCATATCCAACTTAACCATTCGCGAAAAACCCCAACCCTTCGGTCGAAAATCCCCAAATCTTTGGTCGAGAATCAAACTCCCGCGTGAGGGCTAAAATCAAACATTGTTGTTTTTCCCGTAAGAGCGTCTTGAAACCCCGGTTATTTGAAGAACACACCAAATTTTGTGAATTTTTTTCCGACCCGACAACAAACGGGTAGGGCAATTTTTTTGATCATTATGAATTATGCTTATAAGGGGAAATGGTGGAAATTAGTATTTCCTAGTTTTTCGGAATTATGGGGAGATTGGCGGTGCTTATTCTAGAGGAGATTGTTTTAATGTGGCAAAAAATTGGTTATTGTTGTCAATAAGTATGCTCATATCTGTTTTTACATGTAGTTGGTATCGCTTTAATGAGGCAAAAACATTGCTTATCTTTGTGATATATTATGCTTATGAATATTCAAGTATGTGCGAAAATACTGGGAATGGGTTTGTTTTTTATTCTTACTATCTTTCTTATTTGGAATAACGAAGTCTCAGGCAATAAATTCAAGTATTTTGGTGATCGCTTTAATGAGGCAAAAAACATTGCTTATCTTTGTGATATATTATGCTTATGAATATTTAAGTATGTGTGAAATATTGGGAATGGGTTTGTTTTTTATTCTTCTTTGTCTTTATTATTTGGAAAAACGAAGTCTCAGTGCAATAAATTCAAGTATTTTGGTGATTGCTTTAATGAGGCAAAAACATTGCTTATCTATGTTTTATATCATGCTTATGTATATTCGGTATGTGCAAAAAAATCGAGCGGGCTCAAAAAAAAGCGACAGGCGCAACTCACGATGATGCGAATAAAGCATGCAACTCGCAATATGTCCGGATACAATGAATGAGCCGAGGAGGCGGTATTGGGACGAGTGAAGGAGTTTGCCAAAATGAAATAAGATCAATGAAATGTTTTGTTGCTTCGCACTTTTTTGATAAAAGTATTGTTCTTGTAGTGTTTTTCGACACGGTGAATTTGTTTAGTCTTTGAAGTACTCTGTAGTGATGTTTGAATGTTTTTTTGATAATTGATGAGTGTTAGTTCATGGTTGTTATACTTTCCTCAAAGCGAATTGATTGCTCATGTAAGCGAGAATTCAATTAGTCCGTATGCGAAATTCAATTCTATTGTATGCAATCATTTTCACGGTATGTTATAATGTTTCTAGCATTATTTCAAAAATTTTTAAGCGATGTTCGTGTTCTTTGTAAGCGTAAATCAACCGCATTGTAAGCAATATTCGATGTTTTATCTTTTCAAGCATCTTTATACCTTTTTTAGCGAAGATTCAAACGTTTAGTAAGCGAGAATTCAAACGCTTTGTAAGCACTATTTCAAATATTATAACTTATCAAGTATCGTATACTTCTAGCACTATTCAAATGTTTTTGTAAGCGTGATTCAAATGCTTTGTAAGCGAGGCATGAATGGACTTGTAAGCATTATCTAATGGTATTTTATCTTTGTTAGCGTGATAAGCAAAGTGCAAGGTAATAAAAATTAAACAGACATCACAATATTTTTTATCGACCACATGCTTTTTTTTTTTAAGGAATAATTTTTAGGGTATGCATTTAAACAAATAATTATAAAATCTGAAATAAATATAAAAATCAAGCGTTTGAATAAACATAAATAAGCAGTATCAAATGCTTTAATAAGCAGTCTCAAACATGCACTTCAAAAAATAACATCAATAAGAGTGAATTCTACTTGTCGCACGTTCTGCTATTGTGCGAACCTATTTCTCTGCATTTCCCACAACGTCTCTTCATTTTTTGCCCGGCCTTTATTGCTTTCTCCTTCTGACTCTGAAGTCGGCTCTTGACTCGACTGCCGCTTCCCTTATTTTTGGCCTGTGTTGGTGGCAACACTACAACGCCTAGCTGGGATTTGTCCCCAATGGGGTTGTAATCAAATAATTTCACTAGATACAACCTACATATGACTAAAAACAATGACCAATTAACCTGATAGTTTATAACACCAAAAAAATGCATTTTCGATCATAGCATATATGTTTTTAAATAAAAAATGAGGGACGAAGAATTGCATTTCATACATCAACAATATGTTCATAATGATAAGCATATTCATATTCATCAATAAGCAACATTATGGATACGAACCAGCAACTTGTTGGGTAAATATGAAAAAAAAACATGGATGAGGAATTGGATTTTTCTGCATTCAAAAGTATGTTGATACTTATAAGCACATTTGTAGGCAAGCGGAAGCATAATTGTGATCATGAATAAGCAACTCATTTGGATAAACATAAAAAAAAATTGGGATGAAGAATTGAATTTTTCTTGACTACCAAGTAAGTTCATATTTATAAGCATATTATTTGACACACATAAGCAATATTATAGACACGGATAAGCATATTTAAGGTAACAATTACAAAAAAAAATGATTGATCGAATGATTGATTTAGGAAAAATTACGAATCAAATTTTAAATTGATTCGGTAAAAATGGACAATATAAACAATTTGGAAGACAAGAAAAAGTGTTACCTTGTTCTTTATTAGTGTTGAAGCATTCCTCATAGGCGTCATCCATGTTTTTTTTTGCTTGAACTCTGCAAATGTCGAGTTTTGCGAGTATGGAGGAAGATTTGAGTTGCGAAAACACGGTAGAGAAGATGATATGGCACGGACGATTTTTTCAATAACATTTGGTGGATTGTGATTGCAAATTTGATGGTAACTCATCCTATTTTAGTGGGATGTACTAGATTTAGCTACCATAACTTATTATTATATGGACTAATTTACCCTCATATTGACTTTTTCGAATAATTTATCATCATTAAGCGGGATTAATCTCGGCCATTGAAATCAATATATTTGTGGCTTTGATCCGGTCCTACGTACTCATATAATAATAAAGTCCTATATAACCCTCCCCCTATATATATATATATATATATATATATATATATATATATGGCGGGAGGCTTACCGTGTGGCGGTGTGGATTAATCCATTCATCCACACCTTTATTCAATAGTCTAGATTGCTATTAAAAATAACTTATTTATCAATAGGTGGAACAAGCATAATAGTAACTAGCAGATGCCATAAATCACGTCCCTACAATCAATGGATTGATTAATATCACGTTTCCATAACTGAATTGTGCACCATTTTAATAGTTGAACTATATACCATTTAATAACTGAGTGTACACCATTTTATATCTAACAGTGCATCATTGTATAACTAATTGTACACCATTCAATCCCAGCGATTTTTATGGGATTTGATTTTATGATTGTTCCCCTTTTCATTCCATTGTGGTTTACTCACAATGATGTATAATTAGCTATACAATGATGCACTGTTAGATATAAAATGGTGCACATTCAGTTATTAAATGGTGCACAATTCAACTATTAAAATGGTGCATAATTCAGTTATGGAAATGTGATCTTTATCACATCCATGATTGTAGGGCGTCATTATGGGAAGGTGATTACACCATTTTGTCTTTATAGGGTTTTTAGATGATGTACAATTAGTTATACAATGATACACTGTTAGATATAAAATGGTGCACCGGTTAAGTTATTAAAAGGGAAGATGGTTACACCATTTTGTCTCTATAGTTCCTTTAGATGATGTACAATTAGTTTTACAATGATGCACTGTTAGATATAAAATGGTGCACAGTCAGTTATTAAATGGTGCACAATTCAACTATTAAAATTGTGCATAATTCAGTTATATAAACGTGATCTTTATCACATCCATGATTGTAGGGCGTCATTATGGGAAGGTGGTTACACCATTTTGTCTTTATAGGGTTTTTAGATGATGTACAATTAGTTATACAATGATGCACTATTAGATATAAAATTGTGCATAATTAAGTTATTAAATGGAAAGATGGTTACACTATTTTGTCTTTATAGTTCCTTTAGATGATGTACAATTAGTTATACAATGATACACTGTTAGATATACAATGGTGTACAGCCAGTTATTAAATAGTGTACATTTCAACTATTAAAATGGTGCACAATTTCAGTTATGAAAGCGTGATATTAATCAATCCCTTGATTGTATGAACGTGATTTATGGCATTTTTCTAGTTACTATTATGCTCTTTCCACCTATTAATTAATTGATAAATTAGTTATTTTTAATAGCAATCTGGACCATTGAATAAAAGGTGTGGATGGATGGGATCAATCCACACTGCCACACGGAAAGAAGAGCTACCACACGAGATCTCATCCCAATATATATATATATATATATATATTGGGACAGTGTGGACAATGTGGACCCATCTTACCCATTGATCTTAAAAAATGAAGGGATGTGATTAATTCAGTTTTTTTAATTATTTCCTAATTTTTGCCGATTTTAAGGGTAAGGTTGTAATTTTGTAATTCAAATTAGTGGTCCCAGAGTTTTATGGGCCGAGATTGAAACTAGGATTTTGTGATGGAATTTAAGGAAGCGATTTTTCTTTCCAAATATTTTTATTTTACAAAGATAGTTAGGGTTCTTCTCTTTGCGCTTAATTAACTATCAAATAATGCATATTTAGTTGTTTTGTTGGCAGCGTTTTACTAAAACAAGACATAGTTGAATATAATGTACTACATATTTAGTTATTCTAGACCGCATAAATATGTTCAATATAATGCATATTTAGTTATGAAAATGGAATGTTGGATTTTGGAAATTATGAAAATGGGATGTTACATAATGTACTGCATATTTAGTTATTCCACACTGCATAAATATTTTTACATATTAGTTTTTTTACGTTGCATAGATAGTTTTCAGATAATGCATATTAAGTAGATTTTTGTTGCATATTTTCAAATATGTAATATCCTACAGATATATGCATCATTTCATAAGTATCTGTGCATCATTTCATAAGTATATATACATCATTCATAAGTATCTATGCATCATCCGATTCGTGAAAATTACGTTTTTTAAGAGTTTATGTTAATGGTCAGTTTTGAGTTCTCCATCGATGTCTACACCGTACACCATTGATGCCGTTGGATAGAGTTTTTTCCACGACTGATGATTCATCATGCATCATGATTCGAACATAAGTGCATCTTCTTCACTGTTTTATTTTTCACAGTTTAAGTTCTTCAAATTTGCGTTAATGGTGGAATTGTGTGTGTGTGTGTGTGTGTGTGTGAGAGAGAGAGAGAGAGAGAGAGAGAGAGAGAAAGAGAGAGAGAGAGAGAGAGAGAGAGACGTGAGATTGAGAGAGAGAGGCGTGAGAGAGGGAGGGAGAGAGATCGTGAGATGAGAGATGCATGAGAGAGAAAGAGATTTGATTCCATTTTTGTAACTACCTTGTTATGTTATTTTACCCTATTACCCTTATGTTGATTAAATTAATATTTTAATATAATTTTTATCCACTAAATCACACCCATTGATTAATAGTGAGGAATGGTTGAGGTTAGTCCATTGTGTCTCACCTAGAGACATAGTCTCACTTGATCCCCCCTATATATATATATATCACAAATAACCAAAATACATGAATATACAAATTGATGTCCAATACCCTTGTTGTTTGCGGTGTTTGGTTTTTTTGAAAATGGACAGAGTAATGGGACATATAAGTCGAAGCTAGTATTGAATACTATCTCCGTAAGACGAAATTGCCTCGTACAAAAGTGCTAACGGTTCAAGCAATTGTCTCTAAGATACAACGACTTTCAAGTTTAAGTTAGCAACACTAGCAAAACTTAAACTTACAATGAAAACAAACAGTGTTTGAACTTTGAATTTTATAGAAAATGAAGAGGATGTAGACAATATCTTTGAATGCAGATTTTAAGGGATGAAAATGAACATCCTGGGGTTTGTTCATATAGAAATTCGCCTTTTAGAACATATGTATTCTTTGGTCCGAATTGATTTGGACTATTAGATCGTACCTTCGATCAATCGGCACAATCCGATGGTCCGGATCGCATCTCTTCCGAAGGTTCACGCGCCTTATGCATGCACCCATACACACCGAGCAGACGCGTCGATCGGCAACCAGGTACATCCGATCCGATGCCCTTGTCTTGCCACACGGCGCCTTCTGGATGATTCTGCCTAGTCACTGCCATGTGAGTCGCTTGCCACGTCACCGCGCCACTTGACCGAACCCTGATTTGATTTTTCAAAACTTTAAGGCTCCTCAAAGCTCCTCGTTTTGATGCGAAGAAGTGCAAATTGTGCCTCTAAAGCACCCAATGCGACTAAGTGGGACATGCGGGGCTCGAGCCTCAGCTCCGGCTCTAGATCCGGCTAGGACAGTGCTCCACATCGTCCTTGGTACTCTTTGAGCTAGCCAAAAGCTACATGATTACTCCTTATTAGTTGTGAAGTTCTATATAAAACAAGTTAAACATTTAATATGCTTTTCATGTGGGATACACCTTTCCATATTCCCATCCTTTTATATATTTCCATATATAAAAGACATTTAAGTAGCTTACTTTATGCATTAGTTTCTCATTCACCCGAAATTGGTTTTGAGAAATTCAAAATCCTAAAATTCATCTGCAGTGGTGCAAATTACAATTATATCATTTATTTTTCATAATTAATAAATGACTCCACTTAAATAATTTGTCAAAATTGGGTCAAAACCCATTTTTGCTAAACCAATTTCAACAATCCCCAACATGAATGAACATTAATGTATGCATATATGTAGACTCATTCAAAAGTTTTGGTGAATCATTATTGCATTAGTATAGGTAGCTTGTGGCTTTGAACCTTCCTTAGTAAAATACTATCGGGTTGATTAAGCTGCTTAGTGACACGATGTCTTGAACTATTCAGCCGTTTGTGTAAACCAAGATAACAATGCTTTACACAATAACAATTCTAACACATTTTATTCTCACATTTTGTCGATTTCGGCCCCTGGACGTTATCTTAGATACATAAGTGTTACAAGTAGAAGCAACCATTACTTCTCACTTATATACGTGATATCCTATAAAGAGTATCCTATCATACTCCACATTTTAAGTATAAGAATAATTAAAAGATAAGCTTAACCTCACCATACTCTGCAGGGTAGTTCACTTGGACGTTAGGGAATAAGTGAAATATGTTCCAAGTGTTCAAATTTGAATATTCATAAATTAGTTGTCCCATTGAACCAAGGTCTTGGGATCTCTAATTCACAAGGTTGGATTACCATTTAAAGCATCCTTATTTTTAAACCCATTCCCCTTAAAAACTTGTACATTTGTTCTCGATTTAAACCTTTAGTTAGATGATTCGCTAGGTTTTCTTTGACTTCACGTAGTCAACCAAAATAACCCATTCTATATCAATTTGTCTAATGATATTATGTCATCGACGAAAAATGTCAAGACTTGCAAGGAAAGACACCTTTTAGAATTATAACATTTCTTGATTTAATGATCGTACCATTATTTATATCATGAATGCTGAATTTTATTTTCTTGGGTACTTCTACTTTAGCCAAAGCACCCCCACACTTCAAGGTATTTTCCTTTATGTGGTTTGCTAAAAGTAAAGGCCTTGTTTGTTAATGTTTCTAACAACCTATTTCCAATTTTCAACTATTCATAAAATTGAAATCATGTTTGTTTATAAATTTTCCAATGGAAATCATTATTTTCACATTCTATTTTTCACATAAAACTACATCTCAAATCTATAATTTCAATCTCCAACCCTATACACTATCCTACATCACTCATCAATCATTATTCTCATCTTTTCATCCAATTATCAATATGAGACCCACTGTTACCAACTCTATCCACTTAAATATTATTATTTTTTAAGTATTTCTACCTAATGGGACCTACTACCCTATAATCTTACAAATATAATATTATATATCCATTAAAATATATAACACTATCAACTTTTTAAATTATTATATACATAAAATAATACTTCAAAACTACTCAACCAAATGCAATCTCATTTCCAAACTTACATAAATCTCATTTTCATTCGCGCATCCAAACATATTTTCAATTTTCACACGAAAACCAATACATTATCAAAATTTATTTTCCAACACTAGAAACTAGAAATAGTCCATGGAAACATAACCATACAAGGCCAAAGCTTCCCATATCTTGAACTAAGGTGATGGAGATATTGTGAGGCGAATAACCAGTTGAAAAATGAGAGTGAACTAACAATGTGTGTTTTGAAAAAAATCATAAACAATCATATATTATGACAAAAAAATTCTATATAATTTTTTTATACATTATTCTCGCTTTAATTGTTTCTGAGAAAGGATCAAATTGATTAATCAATAAAATATATATAGTTGTATAATTATATTTTTAAATTTTATCCCTTTTCTAACTACAAAATAACTATAAGTTCATTTACTTTACTTCAATAAACAGATAATAGGAGCACACATTTCTCTCTATTTTTCTTAACCTTTGTCGTCTTCTCATTTTTTATGATCTTCTTCCTCATATGCTTCCCTCATCTTCCAGAAGTGATTCTCATTGTATTTAGTTAATCTTTATGAGAGTTTCTTTGCTCCATGGCATTATGTTGTTTTCCTCAGGGAAATAAGTTTGTTCGCTTAGGTAGCTCTTGTTCAGTTAAATGAATTTATCCTCATAGGTGGACTTTTGTTCAAAAGACTTAAAAGAGTCATTACCCGACAATTAGTGATAGGCGTGACACCAATTCCGTTGGTACATGTTTTGTCCAGCGTCTCGCTGTGATTTTTTGATTCTATGGACCTATTAGATCTGTCCAGGTTTAAATTTTTTGTTTATGATCAGAAATAGAATAGTGAGGAGTTCCAATGAACTTGGACCCATTCTTCAATCCGTGCGAAAAATGAACTTTATTTTTGTTGGGTATCTATCCACCTTGAGAGACACCAACCAAATAGTCTGGAACTCAAAATATAAGCTATTAATACAAGATTTACTCTAAGACTCAAAATAAAGTAAAAGCTGAAAAGCAAAGTATAACAAATATATCAAGGGTAAAACCCTAAAGCTCGATATTAATTATCGGCTCAGTCTAATTTATCCCAACACACATTACTCACCATGAATCACACTTAGCCACGCCAATACAAGCCTCCGAAAAGTCTTCACTTGTATTTCACCAAGAAACCCTAGAAAACCCCAATATCCCAATGAAACCCTAACCTCACGAAGAACAAAGATTGTAAACCGAGAAATGGTGGGCACTTACTCGATTCACTCGATTTGTATCACACACACTCAGTTCGCACATAAAACCCAACAACAAGTTGGAAATTTTAGAGAGAGAGAGTGAGAGAGAAAGAAGAACTAAGAAGTTTCGAGAGTTAGAGGAAGAAATGAAAGATATCGGATATGTGATTAGGGTTTCGGGGTTAGTGGTTATTTACGTGTAACTAACGATTGAGATCACTCTCAACAAATGGATAGATAGGATCAAAACTCGATGTCCGTGAAGATTTAATTCGGATCCATGCAACCCAGTAGGAGACCCGTGGAGCTAAAAACGAGCAAAATACTAAGTGGGATTCGATTGCTTTGTGGGCTGCTTTTAGTGGGCTTATGATTATTGGTAAAATGGACCAAGCAAAGCAATGGCCAATAACACCACAAATTTTGCTAGTGAATCTGTATAGAGACAGTTATCAGGAACGTACTCTGCCACTTTGAGGGTCTTATTATTAAAAATTACATATTGGTTGGCCCAACATCTGATTTTCTAATTGATATCGCAAGAAGGGGGCACCCAGTGGTTGATGCAGGCTAGTTTTCTGACTTGGGCGAAATTGCCAAGTCCATCAATTTTGAAGATTCAACTATGGAGCTAGTTAAGGAAATTCCAGTTATGGCGTATGTGACTAAAAAAAAATGCGGAACTTGGTTATAGTAACATGGGTTCTAGATGGAAAAATGATTCCTCGTACTCGTAGTAGTGATTCATTTTTGGATACCTTTGACCGCACAAATGATTTTCATGTTGGGAAGAGTAGTAGGCTTCTTTTCGTCAGGAGCTCGTCTGATGCTTTTTTAATTCGAGATTGCTTCATTGGTGGACACTTTAGGAAGGGTCCTTTTCTACGTTATTTAGAAATTACTGGAGAAACAGAGTATCAAATATAATTAAGGACATTGATGAGATGCGCCTTGGCTTGAATATTGGCACCGTTCATGTTAACTCAATCTCATTTTCAATATAAGGATCGTGCTCTGCCGTTGATTGTCACCCATCGTACTAGTTATGAAAGAGTGATTTGAAATGTTCAAAGCAAATAGTGAATAACATGAAAATTTTCTGCAGTGTATCAAGATACTGGTGACAACAAAAGTATGCCTTTTTGCACCATGATTTGCCTCCTGCCTTGCAAGCTCCAACTAAGCGATGAAAGTCATAGATAATTTAGAACCTCTATTTTTATATATATGTTTTTGTATTGTTTTATGAGAATATAAAAGCGCACATTAAATCCTCTCAACTCTACAAATTAATTCACTTTGTAGACTTATATCTTGATTGATTTGTACCAAAACAAAAAAAAGTGGCTATAATAATGAGAAATTGATAAGATTTCACTTTGGACATCATCACTTTCGCTCTTGAAAATTAAATAAATCTTCACAATGCTCAAAACTTAGGCCATTCACAATATTAATGTCCACAAAAATAGAAGGAAATTTCAAGTGAAACCAATCAATTAAAGGACAATAAGGACAAGGAATTTTGTAGAATAAGATCAAATCTCATATTATTTATACCAAGAACTCTTAACAATTCATGGCAGATTATTAACAATAGTTCTCAAAAAGAAAGAGCGAGAAACAAAAGCTTCATCATCTTCCACATAATTAACGAGCTCAACATTAACTCATCATCGAAGCCTTAGTCTTGTTTTCATTAGATTCTTTAACATCGACTGAACTTGTACCATGATGCCCGGAAGAGATAATTAGCAAAATTAATCCCACTAAGTAGAGCTAAAAACCAAAAAATAATCTAATTTATTATGATCCAAATCTTGTGCCTGCAGCCACACTTGTTTATTTTCTGTAACTTTTTTCACTTATAACATTCACAATGTTCACAAACACAGTCTCAAGACAACGACAACAACACGAACGAAGTAGCAAGAGATCTCATCCCAGACGGCGCTTCTTTGTAGAAAAATTCCATCAATCCAACCATTGCAAACATATCTGCAACACCGAAAACTCCATTTTGGAACAAAAACCAGAAAAGACTAATCGGCTCGATCCTTCTTATCACCTCAACTACACAGCTATTCCCATTGAGATGATAGAGAGGACGAGCCCAATGCCTACACGTTGGAGCTAAGTTATCCCGTTGGGATGTCCTGTGATCTTTCGAAGATTTCATAGAGTGGAAGGAGAATGGCCATGAAGATTAAAGGGATTACGGGTATTGATGGAGTGGGGAGTTTTAATGTGGCCAAGTGAGGCTTCATGAAATATCCTTGAGTACTTGAAAAGTCTGTAGTTGTTCTAAGCATGTGTTCATTATTATCGTGCTGGCGATGATTGGCAGCATTCTTATTAGTATCTTCACTTCTTCGACCTGTGTTACCGTGCACCTCTCGTCCCATCCCAAACGACAACAACTTTGTCTAGGAACCTGGTTTGAGAAAAGGAGTGGCTAGTAGAATGTTTGTACATTAAAAACACATGTTAGATGCTAAGGCCAGTCAATCGGTGCAAGTGGATGATTGTTAGAAAGGACAAAACATATTGTAGTATTTGGAAGGGTAAATTGCGATTTAGTCGTGCAACTCTAGTGTGATGGCAAACTTGATCATTTTCAAATTCATCAGCAAAAAAAATCACCTTGCATCTTCAAAACAAATATCGATTTAGTCCTTATTTTGATGAAAATTTCAAAATTGTCCGGAAAACCTCATGCGAGTTGCACGTAAATGCAAAAATTGTGGATTTTCGAATCTTTGGCCAAAAGTAAGTGTTTCACCATTTTCTTGGGGTCTACCACACCTAATTGGCAACTATATCGTAAAACGCTAATTTTTGTCGGAGATTCGAAAATCCCAATTTTTGCTCTTAAATACAACTCACGTGAGATCTTCTGAGCAATTTTGAAAATTTCACTACTTGAGGACTAAAACTTTGAAGATACAAGGTGGTTACGGACGAATTTGAAAATGATTAGTTTTGCCACACCCCTAAGTTACCTGGACTAAAATTGTAATTTACCCATCATAGGCACATACCTGAAGTGGTTGGTGTGCAGAAGTTTTTCTTCAGAAGTATCTCATTCTTCATCATCAATTTCATACAACTCATCAGAGTTCTCAGGCAAGTCAAGATTTCTGTTTTAAATTGCAGCAACACATCAGAACTTACATTACTTCAATCTATAACCCCATAGTTTTCAAGAAATCCGAAAATGAGGCATGTGTGGAGCCTGTTCAAGTAAGTATCTGAGATGAAGCCTTGAACCTAAGAAGTTGGTGAGAGTGTTTGCAGAGGTGGGAATATCAAACAACAGTATGTGATGGAAGTAGAGAACCATTGTTGACATGTTTGCTACAAATCCCATGTTCTCCAGTGTTCCCAGCACTGACAATGGAACCACATTTTCAGACATTATATCTAATTTTTGACATTTTATGAAGTACTTTATATAAATGGACGTTCTTGGGGTTAAAACTCACCGAAAATAAACATGCAAGCCACGAATCCACCCTGCATTGCTCGGCTCATTATAACTCACTTTGTCCAAACACAAGCAATCGTAGAATGAGTGGCACTGTGAAATAATTAAGAAAACTATCTCTAAGGTTTAGCTTAATTACCAAAAATATCCTATTATCTTTCAAAATTACAAATATATCTTGATATTTGTTTCTCTCTTACACACGCACCTCTTGGGTGGTATTTGTAATTTGAAAGATAATCGGAGTTTTTTTGTAATTAGACTAAACCTGAGGGTAGCTTTTGCAATTGTCGCTGTAAAAAGAGTACTCAAAGATTTGAAGAATCATTTGGTACCACGATTCAGGAGTTCAAAAATGCCACTGTCTTTGGTTCTGATGGACTCAAACTTCTCTTATGTGTAAAATCCTATAATCTGAATCCCTTTTGTATACATACATTTACAATAATCTTATGCAAATCTTAATGTTCTTGTTAGCCGTTTGACCCGAATAGGCACTGTGATATATTGCCTGATTATTTCACTTTTCAGTCTGTTTCCATCACAAGAATATCCCTTGATTTGTATTTTTCTCCATTCTCCCTTCCCTTTTAGGACATTTAGCCAAGATATTAGTCCAAAAGGACCATTTGGGTAATGTTTAGTGTGGAGAAAGATCCAAAATTTGGCCTTTTGGACAAATTCATCATCAGGAGTTTCTATTTGAATAAGTTTTGTCATTCTTTGATTTTCGGTTTGTAAAAGATATCGATTAATAGTTGGATATATCATCCTTACATTTGATGACTGTTCTTGTATGTATGTTGTTGTCTAGAGTTAAATTTGAAGTCCAAATATTCTCCTGTTTATCTCTTTTTTTTTTATCCACCAGGTCTTAACTCCTAATCAATTCTAGTGGGATTGAACACTGAGAAACATTACAAATTTATGACATTAGATTATGATTACAATATTGCAGTATGGAATGGCTACTCATGAGCTCTCCTATTTGAAAATTTTCATTATATGTTTGAACTGAGGTAATATATATACACACATATATATATATATATGGATTGGGTTATATGATATTAATTTGTAGGATGACATTGATCAGTTTTATTAACCGCCAAGATTTAGCCTATTTATTAATTATTTGTTGCTTAAAATAAAAAATAATAAGGGTAGATTAGTCAAAAGTAACATATCCATTAGAAACCAAAAAAGGACGGTTACTAATTCTTTTTAGAAGATATTCTTGATGATTCAATTTCATCACAAGTCACCTCTATTACCGAAAAATAGGAACCATTAGAATTAAGAAACTCCTTCAAAATAGAGAACACCGTTCTTCTTCTATGAACACCATCTTCATTGACATAAATCTCAAAATATTGTCTACTTACTAATTGACCTACGATTTCGATTGAGCGATAATCTATTTCACAAAAAGAAAGTAAAATAGTATCATGACAATATTACAAGTAACTATGCAATCATAATATAGTAAATATGCAATAATAATGTACTAACTATGCAATCAATAAGGACTTTTCAATATGTTGGAATTTTAATTCCAATCATTTTTTTCTTAATAATATTAATTGAATTAGTTATTTTATGTTTTGTCTTTCTTAGACTTATACCATGATTATGATTGTATATAAGAAAGAATTTGATTGTAACTTGAATTCTAAAAAATGTATATCTAGATTATGATATATTTTCTCTTATTTTTATTTCTTAGTTTATAGGAGTCTTGATAAGATAAGGACTCTTCTAGATTCCTACCTTAAGTGAGATTCTAACTACTTGTTTGTAGATATCTATTTATTTTCTTGTTTTGTAGGACTCGAGGATGGGTTGAAGGCCCATCCTCAACAAATATATATCACTACATCCACATCATTTGAACCCGCTCAAACACCTTTGTATTTCTTTGATCAATCCATCAATATTTCGATTTCATCTCTTTATCTAGTGATAATTCGGATCTACTAACATGTCTCCCAATTCCTCAAAGAACTTTTCACATCATTCTCCAATTGAAATACCACAAAATACTCATATCCCGGTGGTAGAACAACTATTGATTTGCTAATCTGATTGATGTTCAACCCGATTCTAACACTCATCACTATTTTAGTTCTCAAAGCAATGCGGGTTGTTCTTTTCAAGGAGGACACCATATGATCACTAAGTCGAAATCGGGGATTACCAAACTAAGAACATATGTTGCTTTGTTTCAATATAACATTGAACCAACTGTCACACACGAGAGTTATGCAAGCCACATAATGGAAAGATGCTATGAGTAGAGATTATAATGCATTGCTTAAGAATCACACATAGAGCTTCATTAAACTTTCACAGCTGCCATTGGATAAGAAACTTATTGGTTGTAAGTGGGTATTCAAAATCAAGAAGTAGTCATATGGATCAATTGCAAAACACAAGGTGAGACTCGCCGCAAGGGGATTCACCCAAATGATAGGGCTTGACTACGAAACATTAAGCCTCATTATCAAGCCTACGATTATAAGAACAATGTTATCTATAGTTATTCGAACTCTTGGGTTATGAGGCATTTGGACATTAATAACGCCTTTCTAAATGGCAATCTTGATATCGATCTTTATATGGAGCAAGTCCCTGGATTTGTGCAAACGAGTGACGATGGAGAACCACTCATTTGCATATTACATGTCACTCTATGAGCTTAAACAAGCGTCAAGAGCTTGTGTTCCAAGCTTAGCACTGTTTGCAATCCTTTGGGTTTACCATGTCAATAGTTGATAACTCCCGATTTTTCAAGAATACATAAAGCTCTCATATATTTATTCTTATATATGTCGATGACATAATTATCACGAGTCATGTGTTATTGATATTCGAGAGGTGATCTTTTGCCTTTTAAGGCGATTACTCCAAGTCGTGAGGTTAACCAAAATCCTCTTCCCGAGAGGGAAGTTTTCACGTCACTCCTCTTTTCCGAGGGAAAGTCTTCACTTCTTTCTCTTCTTGAAGGGAAAGTCTTCTATCTCTTTTTCTCGAGAGATAGAATATCCTTCGACTAGGAACTTGCCCGCACACATGCGCAAATGTTAGTGGGCCCCGGGCTTATCCTAGGAGGCTCCTCCGACGCTTAAGTCAAAGACGGTGAACAAGAGAATAAACAATAAATGAATCTTGTATAATAAATGTGTAGGAGGATTATGATTTAATTTACTTATAGATAATATAAGGGACCTTTCTATACCTGGAGAAATTGACCTATGGGCCATACCGGACACCATTGAGTCGGTTTATTTATTAAGAGTCCATTGGGCAATTAATATTAAATAAACACATATAAAATGAATCATATATTAATTAATTAAATACCATTTTTATTCCTAACATAAGCCCCCTCTCCGATGATGCGGAGGGATGAAGCGATCGGGAGCTAATCCGGTGTAGAAATATTTGGCTTGTCTTGTTGTATATCTTGTCTTGTCTTTCGAGAATCTTTGATCACTTTGCATAAGGACACTTGGAGGGAAAGCTTGTGACCATGTTTTCCAAAGGTAAAATTTCACTCTCTACCTTTCAACTTTGAATTTTTTGCTTTGTAGAAGACTTAGAAAATTTCTTGAAAGTTGAGGTGAGAGGTGAGGTGAAAGTTGAGGTGAGAATCCATGGAGAGTTGGAGTGCATCGAGCGGAGAGACGGATGAGAGCTCCATGGGCCTTATAGGAGACCACTAGGGCGCGCTGGCGCCTTCTCGGTGGAGGCACGCCCCGAGGAGCGTCCCAAGCCCCCTGTCCATTTCATTCCCATTTTCTCCATCTTAACCCGAGTTTTTGTATATTTTAAGTCATATCCACCCTTCCTATTTCTTCCATTCCATTCCGGGAGGTCGAGGTGTTCTACCGGCATTCAGTTCGGTTCAATTTCCATGTCCACCTTTCTCCATAGAATTTGATATTCCTCCTCTTGCTCCGAGTTGTGCTTTGATGGTGAAGGATAAATAGAGCTTGAGTTGGATTCGAGCTCAAAGGATGAGTCTTCCGAGGTAGACTCCAAAAAGATAGTCTTGAAGAGGTCCGCCCCACCAAGTACCAACATAGGCCTCCTCCCGAGTCGAGCGATTATCCTAAGAGAGTTGACCGGTCAGTGTCCTCCATCTGTCTTCATAGGCTGCGAGAGAAGCTTGAGCTTCCTTCGGCGTTTGTGATGTTGGCCCTGGGTTGAGCATAGGCTCACTCATCCACTCGAGGGATTCATCACAGTGTACCTTTACATCTTCTCTGTTGGCTTTGTGCTTTCTCGGACACTTTCCTCACCTCGATCCTTAGGTTCGTGGGAGCATGTGTTGGTCAGTTAATTTTCCAGGCATATGCATGTATATGAGGTTATCAGCATGTTATGCGGCAGTTAGGCTTGATTCTGACTGTAGACGGATTTCATTCTTTGTTCTATGCCCTAAGTCTCCTAGTGACACCTTCCTCGCCACTTCTTCTCACGTTCCCGGTCTGCAAGTTTCTTGATGGATTTCCTTCTCTTGGTGGGGTCATGGAAGGAGGATTTTTTCTATGTGAGGGATAATGGTTGGGAGCTTTCTCATGAGTGGGTTTCGGAGGTTATGACTGCCTGGGGTACTTCCACTTCCCGGAAGGAGATGGCGGATGTTTATAGGTCTCGGGGCTTGTTTAAGAATCTTCTGAATGTTATGGAGTTATTGGGTATCCCATCTAGCTTTACTTCTTTATATTGCTTCCCACTTTACTTGTACATTTTGACTGCTTCCATTTTGTAATATGGCTTTTGCTTGTTTTTCAGTTAAGGAGAACTACATCATTGCAGAGTTGATGGCCTTTAAGAAGAAGGAAAAAAAGAAGGCCAAGGGGAAGTCTGCTGCTGGCAGGAGCTCGAGTGTCCCGCCTCAGAGTGATATGTTGTGACCTTCTCCCAGGAGAGTGATAGGCGCCCTTCCCACCGTGAGGGTGATCGGTGCCCCAGCTCGCACTCCAATGATCGTGCTGATGTTGCCCTAGCTCCTCATCCTCTTTCAGGCCTTCCCAGAGGGAAAAGGCCGAGGATGGACTATGGTTGTTGTTCCTGAGATTGTCGGTCCCCGAGCTATCTTCTCTGGTAGATTCAACCGTCGCGAGGGGATCGATCTATTGGGACTACATACATTACGCTTGGGCTATGCGATCTAGAGGAGCTTTATCGGCGGATGATTAGTCCCGCCTTGGTCTTTATCCTTCAAAGACATTGAGACTCACATTTGCGGGGACATTGCTAGGTAAGCTTCCATGGTTTTTCTCGCATTTTCATTCTTCATTCTTCGTCTTCTTCACTTGGCTAAGACTTGTACAAATTTTCTTGTAGGTTCTAAACCTGGCAACGACTTCAAACCATCGGCGAGGGTGACTAAGGCGGAAAACGATGGTTTCGGAGTGAAGTGAAGCGCTTAAGGCGCGGCTAGCCATCATAAGTGTGAGATGTTGGATCTAAGCGATGTACCCGGGCAAAGAGTCGGCTTGCCCATGAGGCCGAGATAGGTGAATAGTTCTTCCGTCTCCCATTGGTATCAAGTTGTTGGCCTATGAGAGAGTCCGATTCGATTGAGGCCTACAAAGGTTCCTTGTCCTATCGCTCCGACATGATGAGAGAGTCCTCTCTTACTACGATAAAGCGGTGCGCCATTGCCGAGAAACTTCTACGGCAGTGGAAAAGCTTCCGGTGGTGATTGACATCCTGATCTGGTGCGGCGTTTCTAACGAGTAGGAGGGAGAGGTCGAGGCCTTGGTGGATCTTCCCGACGATGATGGAGGCGATGGAGATGTTCTTTGGTGGAGATGAGGCACCTCCTACTTGAGTTGTGATTGTTATTTCTTGGCACGATGGCTATTGACTCGCCCACCTTGTTTAGAGCTTGCTTTATGCATTTGAATATTTCTCTTTACACACTTAGATATTTCATCTTGCACACTTGGATATTTCTCCCTCTCTTTTGATCTTGAGATGTTTTATTTTCCCGGTGGGGCGAGATGATTCTTCCATCTTCCTTATGTATATTTGCTTTGTCTTGCCATGATTTATGTAGTGATTTGATATAACTTCTTTGTACAAGACTTGTTAGTTTTCCACATCGAGGTGGATCTTCCCTTCGGAGGGAAGTCTAGATTTATTTGGAATAGTCGGGAATACCTGTGTTTAAGGTTAATGTATGCCATCCCGCGGCTCCTTGAGGGCACCTTTCCAGAGCCCAAGGGGTACCCTTCTGGAATTCAGAGAGGGCACCCTTCCGGGGCTCAAAAGGGCTCCCTTCTGGAACTCTTCTCTAACTTTACTTTATTGTTTTTGATGTCTTTCCCCAGGTGTTAGAGTTTTTTCCTTCTTCATTCGTCGGGGAATAATATTTTGTGGGATGCCCTTCTGAAGCCCGTAGTGGGCACTCTCATGGAGTTCATGGGTCACTTTTCCGAAGCCTGGAGGGAGCACCCTTCTGGAGTTTCCACCATAATTTTTATTTTATCATTTTAATATCTTCTTCACATGTGTTCCTTGCACATTTTCACCATGGAGAAGATTTTATGAGGACTCTTTTGAGGAGGCCCCTTCCTCTGAGGTCTTAGCCGGAGGAGGATTAATTTTTGCTAGGACCTCCTTATGATGAGTCCCCTCCCATCCGGAGTCTTAGCCGGATGGGGTCTTCTTAACCGAGTGAGGCCTTCCCTTCCAAGATCTTAGCGGAGGAGGTGAATTACTAGGACCTCCATGAGGAGGCCCCTCCTATCCGAGGTCTTAGCCGAGGAAGGTGATCCCACCGGGGTCTTAGCCGAGAAAGGTGAATTCATGAGGACCCCGTGAACAGGCCACCCCATCCGGGGCTTTAGCCGGAAAGATGGGGTTTCTTTGAGAGAGCACCTAATCGGTCATTGATCTTGGCCATATGTGGCCATTAATCGCATTCACAACATCAAAGTAAAAAACGTGAAAGTGTTTTTATTTATTATAATGATGAAGTTTTACGCCTCGGGTGGAAAAAAAATTGAAATATAAATAAATATTTAACGCCTCTTGCACGAGAGATAAGCGAAAATGATAAACGAAAAATACTAAGGCCATTGGAAGGCCGGGATAGGCTGTGTAGGTGGAAGCTAAGGAGATCTGCGACTTTCATGTGTTTGATACATGTTTTTATCTTAATTTTGATGATTTTATTTTGTCACCAAAACAATGTTTTTAAAGGTTGTCCAAATACTCCTAAATGATTTAAAATGGTTTTAATATTTTCCTGGAGTATTTCCTCAAGTTTATTTTTGATAATAATGGACAACACTTTTAATGATTTTATGTCAATGGTTTGTACTCCTAAAAACAAGATTTCTAAATGTTGTCTAAATACTCCCGATTGGTTTAAAATGTTTTTACTAAATTTTCGGAGTATTTCTTGAGTTTTATTTTCGACAAAAATTGGACAACATTTAATACTCGTGGTCTACCGATCGCCCTATAGGGCAACTCGTACTGAAGATGTTTTCAAAAGCAGAAAATGAGATGGAAGTAAAAACAAGCAAAGTCGACTCGACCGCCTGGCGTCGACCGAGTCCGGTCGACCGATGGCCAATGATCGGCCGACACCACTGCAAGTTTCATTTTGAAACGAACAAAACCTCTTCGTTTTTGATTAGGGGACCGGTTGAGACAGAGGGGTCGACCGGTCGAAGCCTATGTGGACGGCCGCCTGTTGAAATTTTCAAAGTGTTCTTATTTCTCTTATTTACGTGCGGCCGTCGCATCTGTGTATTGATGACAAAAATATGACCGTTTGACAAATAGACACATTTCCTTAAATTGTGGGATTGATTTCTAACACTATATTCTTGATTTTAATTGTATTTTTCTGTAGATTTTCAATCCCCAAGAGGAGCCTATGCTTGATCAATCATCTCCTATAAATAGAGGAAGTTTTGGAGCAACCAATACAACAATTGAGATACAACACAACAAGATACACTTCAAGCAAATACTTGGTCTTTCATTGTTATTATTCTTGTTGTAAAATTGCCTAGCTTATCACTTTCACATCTTTGAGGTCTAGGCTATTCTTGATTACACCTTGCACTCAAATTGTATTATTCATTATTGAGTTGTAATCTTGATTTTTAGTTATCATTCAAACACAAGATATCCTTGTGAGTGTTCTTGTGGTAAGAACACACTTGGATGATCTAGGTGATAGGTGAAGAAGATTGTGGTGATCTTCTTATTGAGGTGTTGAAGAATTTGGTATTCTTGAGGTTGAAGATTGTGGTAATCTTCACAGTGCCGTTGAAGGAAGATTGTGGTAATCTTCAAAGTGAGATTGTGGTAATCTCCAAATGTGGTGTTGAAAGAAGAGTGCGGTGCTCTTCAAGGTGTTGTAAGTTGAATTTGTATTAATTTTGTAATTAATAAAATTCTTTTTATTTTGAAGTCCATCCCGGATATCTTTGGGGTGGTAGAGGATTAGGCCCTAGGTGGGTTGAACCTCTTTAAATCGGCGTGTGTTGTTTACATTCCGCACCTTTATTATTTTGTTTGAGCATTCGGTTTTAAAAAGAGGGCGAAATTGAAAAGATGGAGATAATCTATTCACCCCCTCTAGATTATCGTGGCGCTTGACTTACAAGTGGTATCGAGCCAAACTCTTTGGCAAGCTCGTTTCACATCGCGAGTGAAGAGAAACGATCGTTGGCTCTGAACGAAGCTCATCTATCCTGCACCTCCACCACCAAGCCACCACTATTTGATTCCAAGAATTTTAATTTTTGGAAAAAAGAATGGAATGCTATCTACAAGGTTGCGGGTTTGACATTTGGAACACCGTCATTAATGGAGAATCCATTCCGACGAAAGATACACCACACACCTCAAAAGGCTTCAAAAGCTCAATGATGAAGAGAAGAAAATCATCTCCTTAAATGGTAAAGCTCTAAATATTTTGTATTGTTCATTTACTAATTTAGAATATGAACATATTGTAGGAATAAAGTCGGCACATGAAGTATGGCAAAAATTAGAAGCCATCCATGGAGTATTTGCAAATGAAAGGAGTCAAACAAAAGCATCTACTTCTCAAGGTCATACAAGCTCAAATCTAAGGAACAAGCCTCCTACAACTTCCAACTATGAAGAAGTTGAATATTGTTTTATGGACATCAAAGAAGAAAATGAGGTTTGTCTTAAACCCTCTACTTCCTATGATATTGTTATTCAAAATGATTATAGTGATTTACAAAATGATTATGATGAACTTCAAAATGAATTCCAAAGCTTACTTGTTAAATACAAAAATTTGAAAAAGGAATTCAATATTTTGAAAAATGATAAGGATAGTTTACTTACTTCCTATGAATCACTATCATGTGCTCACACCACCACACTTGACAAGGTTAGAAACCTTGAAAAAGAAAATAGTACTCTTGTTGAGGATATAAATTGCTTGAAAAATGATTTATCTAAATCCAACTTGAGTCCGATAAAATGACCAAGATTGTTGATTGTTGAAGCTAGTACTTGATCATAAGCCTAAGGATGTCTATCACATGAAAAAGAATCAAGTCTCTAAGCATGTTGATCATTATGCTCCTAGAATTATTACATGTTTCTATTGCGGTAAAAAGGGTCATACGGCTAATTTTTTTGTCGAGCTAGAAATAGCTCTAATTATCATTGGAGACCTAAAAGTCTCAAGACTAATCCCAAAGGAGCCAAACACATAAGGGTACCACAAAATAATGTCATATTAGGTACCCGAAAATAATGATCGAAGAAAATTCATACCGCCAAGAAGACATCAAATGACCTTTTCATTTGATCAAAGAAGGAGAAACTATTCTCAACAAAACCAATTTCCAAGAAGAGGATATAATCAAAATTGGAAAGAACATAGTCCTTGGAAATGGCAAAGACATCATCAAGATAACTTTCAAAGAAGAAGAGATCATCAACAACGTGAAGGTAACAAACCTTGAAATGGAGAAATCAAAGAAGTCATCATCAACAAAGTGACTTCTCAAGGGAAGATACCATCAACAATGGGAACGGCACAACGCATTGAAATGGCGTAATTGGTAACCCGTATCTCCTATTTAAATATGCATTTTATATTGTTATTATGCATGCTTTTATTTGTGTCTTAATTGCAAAATGAGTTTTCAAATATTTATTAAGGTCTTCAATATATACTTGTGCTTTTAAATTTTTTTAAAAAGAAGACCTTATATGATGTTTTTAAAACTCTTGTGCATTTTTGTAAACTAAAGTGTGTTATCATCTTTTATGGATTTTTATGGCATGAGCTTACTTGTGATATCTCTTAGCCTACACTTTTATCATTATGATTTGTGCTAGATATGTTTTAAGAATTGTGTAGGATACATATCTCATGCTCATTGGCTATTACGTCTTCAAGTTTCTTAAACTATCGAGGCACGTTCAATCGTATTTACCTTAAAACTCGATATTATACTTATGCATATATCTTTCAAGATATTTCATTTTTGACCCCTTAAGTGCCCCTAAATAATTTTGCAAATTTGTCTTAAAAGGGCACTACTCGCTAAGTCTCGATTTTCTCAAATTTATGTTTTCCAAAACCCGTATTTGTTGGACTTTGTCCAAAATTATCTTTTTGCAATGTTTTAAAACTTTTGGGGTGACAAATCGAATTTTGGAAAATTCGTGAAAGAAAAATTGCCTTTGGGGCCAAAGCGGGCGGCGACGGTCTCCTCGACCTCGGCCGGCCGCACCTACCTCGACCGGTCCCAAGACAAAATCACAACTTAAAATCGTTATGTTCTTCATTTCAAAATGCAGACGAGCTATTTCTCTCAAACCCTTAACAACAGAATATCACCCCCTTTCTTCCAAAATCTCTAATTCTTCATCATTTTTCACGATTCTTGTTGCTAATCTTCTTATTTTCACAAGAATCTTACATATATGGCTCCCCTAAGAATTCCACGGTCGAAATCCCATCTCCAATCGTAGAAGGGGCGGAGAGGGTTCGTCAAGAAATCGGCAAGAGGAAGCCGAACAAAGGGATATTCGAGCCGCTCAAAGAAACGTGGCTCAAGAAGGTGATGATGTTCAAAATCCCATTCTCTCTCGGGCCCAAATTACCGGAGCTACGCGGGCGATTTCGCTCCAAAATTGCCGTTGGGCGAAAGGTAAAAATCCTTTGTCACTCCACCCCTAATTCCCACAATGTTCTTAATTTCATCAATAAATATGCGGAATGGTATTATGAGGACTCGGGAATGGGAGGAAAGTCTATTGCTCGGACTAAAATGTGTCGTTTTAGTTCATTTACAAATGAGTATCCTACGATTAGAGAAATTTTTGAGGAGCAAGGTTAGATGTATTTATGGGAACATGCTTATGTTTTGTATGATGATAATATTATCCAACTCTTTTATGCCAATATGTGGGTTGAATATGATGTTGAAAGGAAGCCTATAGCCGTAAATTCACTTATAAGGGGGCGACATTTTAGATGGACTCCCAATGATATTTGCCGGTTTTTACGTGTTAGAGAAGGTGGTTGGGATTATTTCTCTTGTGGGACTTGGAATGATGAAATGTTGGGGGTGTCAATGAAAGAAGTGAAGACGTATTTGGGAGTATGGCCAAAGTACTCTTTGTTGGCAATGACACTTGAGCATCGTATTTTGTCGGTCATTGTCGCATATTGCATTTGTAAGAGTCGGGAAAGATGCCTAGCAACATGGATTACTTTTTGACGTATAAGATTGCTAGGAGGGAACCACTTAACTTTGGTGCCATACTTATTCAATGCTAATCGAGTCCATCACTCAAGGTAATAAGAAGTTAGTTATGGGAAATTGGATTTGTAAACTTCTTATTCAATCGGGACTTCCTTCGTCGGAGTGTAACTCGGAAGTATTTCAAAATGACTTCGACATTGATAATATCTCCCAAATGGTCACGATGCGCAAGAATATGGACATCCGACCAACCAAAATGGCTAGAGGAAGAGGTCAAGAGTCCCCCGATCCTAATGACTACTTTGATGACGCCGAGGCCGCAAGATTAGCGGAAGAGGGCGAACCGAGCAATCCGGAGGGTAATACCGGTGCTCAACCGCCTAGGAGGTATACTCAAGCCGAATTTGATGAGATGAGGGCTTTTCATGAGACGAGATATGAGGCTTTGGAGCAAAAGACCTCCAAAATGCAAAAGTCTATCGGCAAATTGAAGAAATTTATCAAGGATTTTATTCCCGGATCTTGCTTCTCCTCGGATGAGGAATGATGTCCCCACCCCCTTTACTTTCTAGCATTTTCATTAATGTTGCTTTGTATTTTGATGAACTTTTGTAAAACTCATTTGTACTAATGATATTTGCTTGTTTTCTTAAAGGGTTAAAATTGCAAGTTGATAATGACTTGTGAATGATCATGACTTTGATGGAGTATTTGATGGTAAAAATACTCTAAAGCATTGTTTGAAAATTGGTATGAAGTACTTGATGGTAAAAGTGCTTCTCTTAATGCTTTGATCATTATGCTTAGTTGGATATGTTGGGACATTTGATACATGTATTGTTGAAAGCATGACTTATTACTTGATGGATGCTCTAATTTTTGGCATTTGTAATGCCTTGATCATTCTTAGCTTATCTCAATTGGGTTGAACCCTTGAGAATCTACTTTGAGCTTCTTTTTTGATGAACAAATGTTGCATATGTTGCATATGATCTTATTGAGTTTTGGAATGAAGTTGATTGATGATATGAAAATTTTTGGCTTGAAACCTTTACAAGGACTATATGCAACCTCTTTTATTTCTCACGCACACAAGGTGTTTGTTGAAATGTCGCAATGAAACTTTCAACTTCTACATGATTCTCTTGCTTCAAAAAGTCTTAAAATCTTTTTGAAATCATGTTTTTAGCTTACTAATGAGCTTATAGATCTCTTATGTTTCAATTCTCCCATTCTCCTTGGATTATTATGCTTTAATTGTTCAACGGTTATTAAACCGTCCCTTTGCGCGCTTTGATATTATTGTATGGTGTTTTCACCATCCTAACATTCTTTTTGATGATTCCAAAGGGGAGAAAGCAGGATATTGGCTCATTAGCTCAAAGAAGCTAATAAAAGCTTGTCATAAAAGCTATAAGCTATGGCTCATAAAAGCCATAAGTTGTGATTCGTTTTTAGTCCAATTGTTGCTTGATGGACTTATATTATTGTCTAATGATGTTTTGTGACAGGGGAGCTTATAAGCTCTTGAACAAATTGTAAAAGCTAAAGCTTTTAGCTTATGGATAATTGCTTTTACATTATGTGCTTGTTGATAGAGGAGCTTGTGCTTATTATTGAATATATTTACTCCTACTTGGTTGCTTTAATATTTTTGGAAATTTTTGATGGTTCCAAACGGTCAAATGTTTTTACCGGAAAATCATTTTTAAAAATTGCTCTCTTAGTTTGTGTTAAAATTGTTTTGGTTTGTAATCATCAAAAAGGGGAGATTGTTTGATACATGTTTTTATCTTAATTTTGATGATTTTATTTTGTCACCAAAACAATGTTTTTAAAGGTTGTCCAAATACTCCTAAATGATTTAAAATGGTTTTAATATTTTCCTAGGAGTATTTCCTCAAGTTTATTTTTGATAATAATGGACAACACTTTTAATGGTTTTTTTTTGTCAATGGGTTTTTACTCCTAAAAACAAGATTTCTAAATGTTGTCTAAATACTCCCGATTGGTTTAAAATATTTTTACTAAATTTTCGGAGTATTTCTTGAGTTTTATTTTCGACAAAAATTGGACAACATTTAAATCGTGTCGACCAGGTCGCCTATAGGGCAACCCGTACCTGAAGATGTTTTTCGAAAATGAAAATGAGACGGAAGTAAAAAACAAGCGGTCGACCGATCGCTCTGGCGTCGACCGGTCGCCCTGGCGTCGACCGTCGCCCTCGGGCGTCGACCGTACTGCAAGTTTCATTTTGAAACAGAACAAAACCTCTTCGTTTTTGATTAGGGGGACCGGTTGAGACAGGGGTTGACCGATCGAAGCCTATGTGGACCTGTCGCCTGTTGAAATTTTCAAAGTGTTCTTATTTCTCTTATTTCGTGCGACCGGTCGCCTGTATTGACAAAAAAAATATGACCGTTTGACAAGACACATTTCCTTAAATTGTGGGATTGGTTTCTAACTATATTCTTGATTTTAATTGTATTTTTCTCGTAGATTTTCAATCCCCAAGAGGAGCCTATGCTTGATCAATCATCTCCTATAAATAGAGGAAGTTTTGGAGCAACCAATACAACAATTGAGATACAACACAACAAGATACACTTCAAGCAAATACTTGGTCTTTCATTGTTATTATTCTTGTTGTAAAATTGCCTAGCTTATCACTTTCACATCTTTGAGGTCTAGGCTATTCTTGATTACACCTTGCACTCAAATTGTATTATTCATTATTGAGTTGTAATCTTGATTTTTGGTTATCATTCAAACACAAGATATCCTTGTGAGTGTTCTTGTGGTAAGAACACACTTGGATGATCTAGGTGATAGGTGAAGAAGATTGTGGTGATCTTCTTATTGAGGTGTTGAAGAATTTGGTATTCTTCAAGGTTGAAGATTGTGGTAATCTTCACAAGGTGCCGTTGAAGGAAGATTGTGGTAATCTTCAAAGTGAGATTGTGGTAATCTCCAAAGGTGGTGTTAAAAGAAGAGTGTGGTGCTCTTCAAGGTGTTGTAAGTTGAATTTGTATTAATTTTGGTAATTAATAAAATTCTTTTTCTTTTTGAAATCCATCCCTGATATCTTTGGGGTGGTAGAGGATTAGGCCCTAGGTGGGTTGAACCTCTTTAAATCGACGTGTGTTGTTTACATTCCGCACCTTTATTATTTTGTTTGAGCATTCGATTTTAAAAAGAGGGCGAAATTGAAAAGATGGAGATAATCTATTCACCCCCTCTAGATTATCGTAGCCGCTGGACTTACATCATGGAGGTGTGATGTCTTTGCTCGTTGGTCGGAGAATTCACTTCGTCTTTAATGTCATCGGTTAATATTTCGGATAGTCCCTATGTCCCCAGAGTCTTTGCCTATCTCGTACTTCTTGACGAGTGTCGGCTAAAGGGGAAGTGCGAGTAAAATGATTCGAGACCAATCCAGGGCGTCTTTGTCCCGGAGTCATGTTGCGGGGCAAAGTATTTTCAAAGTGGTGAGTCGGATTGTCCTTCCCGTGATGTAGGGTGTTCCCAGCCGTTATCTTCCCGGAGTTAGATCATGATCCGAGTAATCCACATACTCTTGTAGGTGGCCTTTCCGAATTAACTTCTAGATGGCGATATCAACTTGATTCAAGTCTCGATTGTGTGTCCTTTGTCATAATGGAAGTAACAAAAATGTTTGGACCGCGTCATCCAAAACGTCTCTCATCTCTCGCGGGGCTCTATGATTTTGTGTCTCCAAATGGTGGCTAGTACCTCCAATAGCGGTGCATTCAAGGAATTGTTACTTGTCCTAAACTCCTTTACGGCTTTGAGGCTGATTCTGGGCACCCTCTTTGGCCTTACGCTTATTCCTTCATGGTGTCATTGTTACTTTATCTCCTCCGACAGGTGCTCTACTGCAGTGGGCAATTTTTCCTGGGGTGGAGAGAGTTCCTTCTTTCGATATGCCCTGAGCACGCTCTTGGAGGGAGACGCGTTGTTGAATCTTTGTCGATGTCTCTTGTTGGATGTTGGTTACTTCATTTACAGCCTCCACGAGTTGTCCCATGAAATTGCGCAAAGGCTCTTCCACCTTATGCTGGAATAGGTTTGCAATGGTCTCGTGGTTCTCCTTGTTGATAGAAAAAAATCTGTTATACAAAAGCCTCCGCAAACTTGTGCATCATAGTGATGGAGTCCTCCGGAGATGATCGAACCAAGCCCAAGTTTGCTTGGTCGAGGTACTTAGAAAGACTTTGCGGTATGATGCATCATCCGTCATCTCATAGAGGTCTGTCTCCGCATAGAACTTGTTCAAATGCTCCTGGGGATCTTCGGTTCCATCATATTTTGGGAGATTAGATGTCCTAATTCCCGTGGGTAGCTATTCCACCAGGATATCGGGCTCAATGGATTCCCTTTTTCCGGTATCTTGCGAATGAATATGGCTAGACAATGTTGCTTGAGCTTCTTCCTGCATGCGCGGCTCTTCTTAGCTTTTACCGTATTTTTCATCTCTTTTTCCTTGCCCTTCTAGATCAAGGTCTTCGATGACGGTAGAGCCCAAGATAGTACTCCCCCGGTTCCAACCACATCTTGATGTCTCACGGCGTTCCATGCAGCTTCTTCTAACAGGACTCGAAGAGTCTCCTAGGTTAGATGAATTTCTTCACTGGGCGGAGCGCCTCTAGAGGGAGGCGGCGGTGCCCTTCTTCCTTGAGGGAGAGGCGGCGCCCTTCCGACGAAAGGTCGCTAGCCTCTCACCGCCTTAACAATCTTCCTTCTTGCTAGTCTCGGCACCATGACCTTGACTTGAGATCCAAATTTACGTCTTTGGTGATCGAGTTTGTATCTTCCTGTATTTTGGTTGTTTCCACAGACAAAGACCAAAATGATCTTTTTTTAAAGCATATCACTCCAAGTCAACGGGTTGACCAAAATCCTCTTCCTCAAAGGGAAGTCTTCACGTCACTTCTCTTCCGGGAGGAAGTCTTCACTTCTTCCTCTTCCCGAAGAAGTCTTCTCATCTTCTTCTCGTGAGAGCCGGAATATCCTTCGACTGAAACTTGCCTGCACACACGCAAGAAACGTTAGAGCGCCTAGAATTATCCCGGGAGGCCCTTCCGACGCTCAAGTCAACACGGTGAACAAGAGAATAAATAGAAAATGAATAATGTATAATAAATGCGTAGGAGAATTGTGAATTAATTTTCTTACGGATAATAAGAGTGGCTTTTTTATACAGGAGATGAGCCCATGGGCCGTGTAGGAGAATTTGGTCTATGGGTCGATCCGTGTATGCGAGAAATTAGCCTATGGGCCATCTTTGGATACTATTGGGTCGGTTATTTATTAATAGCTCATTGAGAAATTAATATTAAATAAATATATAAAAAATAAATTATATATTAATTAATTAAATACCATTTTGTCCCCAACAAAGAAGGTTATGGATGAGCTTCACAAGATGTTTTCTTTAAAAGATTTGGGGGCATTGCGATTTTCTTGGGAATTCAAGTTCATTATTCTCAAAACGGTATTCTATTGTCTCAAGAAACATATATCAAGGAACTTTTGGAAAAGGGTGCAATGAAAGGTGCTAAAGGGCAAACTTCACCAATACTTTCTCACTCGTTTTATCCAAATATAATGGGCGACTGCGTCTGATGCTATGTTGTGCCAAATAATTCTTGGAGGCTCCAATATGCTACCATGACACGACCGAATATATTTTATTGCGTGAAAAAATTAAGTGAATACATGCAAAACCCACTAGATACCCATTGTCAAACACACATCATAATATTTGGCGAGGACTATTGATCATGAATTGTTCTTCACTAAAGGCCCTATTAACAAATTGAATGCTTTTGTTAATGCTGACTGGGGGTCCGACATAGATTATACGTGATCCACCTCGAGGTCTTGTGTATATTTTGGAGCCAATTTGATCTCTTGCAGTCCCAAGAAGCAACCCACTGTGTCCAGATCGAGTACTGATGTGGAGTACTAAAGCATAGCTGTTGCAGCTTATGATGTTTTCTGGTTGCATTCCCTTCTTCATGAACTAGGTGTCCGGATTTGTAAAGATACTACCATATGGACTGATAACCTTGGTGTTGTTTCCTTATCCGTAAATTCAGTCTTTCATTCCAAGACAAAATACTTCGAATTGGACCTACATTTTATATGAGAGAAAGTTGTAGCCAAGGTGATCTCTTTCCAACACATTTCACCACTAATCAAATTGTTGATGTTCTAACTAAGCCATTGTTCGGACAATTTTTCCTTCGCCTCGAGAAAAAAGTTGAATATCCCGAGTGTTAAGTTGGTTTTATACCAATATATTGAGTGCTCTAGACTAGGATTTTGTGTTGTTTTTCGGTATTTTAGTGTTGTTTGAGTCGAATTCATGTTGTTAGTTGTCGTTCGTGAGTCGGACCGGACTTGGTAGCGAAATTGAGCAAAAATGGTGAAAAACGTGTTTAGACGGTGAATATCGCATTTTAGAAGTTGAAAAAGCGGGAAAATTGGGTCACATACGAGCGCCGCATGCCAAAACCCCGCACCACAGCGGAGGAGGTGAAAAATGGTACATGTTGGGAAATTTATTGATTAGATTTTGATGAATGCCATGTAAAACTTAGAATAGGAAGTTGGCACCCCATTTTTGTTGTAAAATCGCATTGTAACAAATAGGGCCGGTCAAGTGAGTTAAGTCGGCTATGCCTAAACATGCAAGAAGACAATGGAGACTAGAAGGAAGACTCATTGCAAGACAATTTGAGTATGGCAAAGAAGAAAGACGGAACTCGAAGGCTGCGGTGAGTAAAGTATGAGTCAAGTCAACTCAAGATAGCCAAGTCTCAAGTTGAAGTGACAAGAGTCATCCATGATTGAAAGCGACTCTAAGTCACCTGGGAAAGCAAGGAAATGCGGTCAAGTCGAGATAATCAAAAAGAGATCCGTTGCACGAGAAATCAAGAGAATTACTTAAACAAGTAATACCTCCATGCTACCTTTCTCAAGTGCTCGGTCCCGAAGCGTGCAAGGGAATGAACCAATGGGAAGCACTACACCGTGTCGAACTACGCTAAAGAACAATTCATACGAGGAAGTGGCAACTCCAAGGACTCGCAACAAGTCAAGCCAACGACCACAAGTGACTTTCAAAAATAAGCTATCTCTTCAACGGGCGATTTTTGAAAGATCACTATAAAAGGCTAAGGAATGACTGCGAGAGGAGGTTACCTTGACTACGAATCACGAACATTTCAAGAAAACATTTTGAAATGTAACCTAAAATATCCTCAAATCATTCTAGATTAATCCTCAAGCCTACACTACGAAGAAAATCAATCCAACACTCACCGTGAAGGAAAGATAGCTTCAATCGGTTGAAGAGGAAACCTTTGAAGAAAAGGGGTCTACATTCCAAGGAGAATTGTAGAAACGTTCAAGGTCGAACCAGATCTCGAGTTTTGGAGGGCTTCGTGATCAAATCCAAAGAGCTTGAGCAAGTGAGTCAGTAGTAGCAAGGCAATGCCCTGTGAAGAAGGCGAGTCGTACGAGAAGCCAGGCTGCGTGACCAAGGCATCTCAGATCGAGTCCCAAAGGATCAAGTCACCGTGTGATCAAGACTTGTATCGGGATCATTACCACTTTGTATCTTGATCAATACTTAGTGGATTCCTCCGGGAGTTGGAGAAGAGAGGAGTAGAAGAATTACCCCATCTTCGAACCTCTATAAAACTTTTCGTGTCATTTACATTTCAGCACTTTAATTTCTGCATCTTATCTGTTTAACTCTGCTGATAAATTTGCTATCCATTTGATAATCTCTAAGTACTAAACCAAGCATTAAATCAATACCAAAACAAATTTAAGGGTGTTAAGTCTTCCGCGAAAACAAACTACAAATTTGAGCTAAGTCTTTAGTCTTAAAAATTGAGTTATTCTATCAACAACTCGATCAGTCTGTTGAGTGACTAACTCTACTGATTAACTAAATTAGTTGTCCACCTAGGACACAGCTGTGTAGCATCAACTCTGAACTTTTAAAAGGACTAAATCGAAAAGTTGGTAAGGTTTATTCAACCCCCCTTCTAAACCTTACACTCACACCCCTTGGGACCTACAAGTGGTATCGAGCCGTTGGTTCATTGAGCCTTCCGCATGAGTTCTTGAACTAGATCTCCAAATTTTTCAAAGTCTGTTTTAGTACTTAAGTTTTCAAAACTCCTTTTATCATTAAAAGTTATTATCGTGGAAGCAAATTTGACACGCATCCCTATGTTCACAATTGAAGAATTTGATGATTGGAAAATTCGTATGCGAGCTCATCTATCGGCATTACATGATGAGATGTGGATAATGATAGAGGATGGGCCACTGCAAATTTTAAAAGTGAACACAACTATAAGAAGAGTGCGGTGAAGGTGAAGAAGAGATGTCGCTCCTAGACCGGCTATGGTTGAAAAACCAAGAACTCAATGGACAAATGATGACAAAAAAGATACAACCTGGACAATGTGGCCAAGGATATTCTTTACAAAACCTTGGACAAAGCCATGTTCAATAAAGTCAAATCATGCGAATCGACTAAAGAAATGCAGGACAAGCTAACATTGATTTGTGAAGGCTCAAAGCAAATCAAGGAAAATAAATTATCGGTGGTCGTACAAAAATTCGAGAATTTCAAAATGATCGCGGAGAGAACCTGGATCAACCGGATGCTCGGTTCACGAAATTACCAACGAGCTATCTGCTCTTAGAAAAGAATATACACGAAGGAAATGTGTTTGAAGATCCTAAAAAGTCTCCCAATTGAATGGGAAATGAAGGTCATGGCACTAAGACATTCCATGGACCTATCGAAAACATCCAACCATGAGCTATTCTCGGATCTCAAAGCCTACGAATTTGAGTGAGAAGAAAACATCGAGGAAGAGACAATTTGTACCCAAAACAATTTTCTAATTGTGAAGGATGGCAAGAGAGCCGAGGTCAAAGAAGTCATTGACCCGGAGGAAATAGCCCGATGGTTAAAAGGTTCAACAAGTTCTTCAATAAGAACTACAAGAGAGGCAAGGGCGAATCCTCAAGAAGACACTCGGCTCCTCCAAGTCAAGGAAAGATAAGCCAACCAAAAGAACAGATCATCAAAAAGTTGAATATCACAGGTGACAATCCAAGAATAGAAAGAGTGATCAAAAGATTGAATATCTATCTTTGAACCGTGGCAGGCAACCAGTCACTATGCCATTGATTGCCCATATCCTGTAGTCAACAAATACGGGAATGAAGAAGAAAGAAAGGTCTTGAGAGAAGAAGACAAGAAAAGAAAAAGGCAATGTTGGCTGCAGAGATCAGCTGAGACAAACAAGTCAAGAGACATAGGCGATTCGAGAGTAGTGAAGCCGACTACTCAAGTGACTCTGAAGAAGAAGCCTTGATCTGTTTGATGGCCAAGAACAAGACCAACCGACCAAGAAGATGAGGTACACTCTAACTCATCAAACTCGTTCTAGTAATAGTGACTGTGACACACACACTTCATCACCCACTGATTTTTATGATTCATTAGGCAAAATGATGAAAGATTTTGAGCACATTAAATCCTCACACACACTACTAAATGAGGAAAACAGCTGCTACTCAAGAGCGAAAACTCACAAATGACTAAGGAGCTGAGTACTCTAAGTCAAATAGCTGATGAGAATAAAAGTTTAAAGACTGAAAATGCCAAGCTAATAGCAGAAATAGCTGCCATAGAAAAGAGGGAGAATGACCTCAAAAATGTGATTGCCTCATTCACTAAGGCATCTAAGTCATTGGATGATCTTATCATGAGCCAAAGAGAATGTGGAGACAAGACAGGCTTAGGATTTAATTCCTCTGTGCTATGTCAAGCTCCAAAAGTGATTTTGGAAAAAGGATCTTCAAGCAATGAAGTATCTCAAAAATCCAAAACTCCAAATGGTGCACACACATTTATTCCAAAGCACAATTACAAGCAAACTGGCATTGGTTATAAAGGAAAAGGAAAACGACCGAGTTGAGTGTCTTTGAGAGGACAAGCGAGAAGAAATTCGGAGTTCCTCAGCAAACTCCAAACAGGAAATACTCTGTAAAGAAGAAACAGAGCTACCAAAAATCCCAGAAGATCTATAAAAGAAACACATATGATGGGAATGGTAGAAAATACCCAAGCCAAGCTGATTGGAATGATGTGAACTATCAGCAAAGACCTATGGAATATAAGCCCAAATGGCAAAGGCCTAGAACTCAACAAAGACCATTCCAAAGGTATAAGAGCTTTCATCAGCACACATATGCACCTAGGCACTACACTCAGAGATATCACAACTACCCAAAGAAGGCAATTGCTAAAACACATACACAGGCATACGAGACAAAAGAGACAAAGTATGACTCTATAATCCCCAAGCAATTTGCCAAAATTAATTATGATTATGGCAATCGATAGATGGCAACCCCTTAAAGCTAAATCATTTGGCTATAGGTTGGTTGGATCATCTTACAATACTAACCCCTTAGGACCCGGACAAGTATGGGTACCAAAACTTAATTTCCTTTTTGCGGGTTCAAGGAACAGTGAGTGCCAAGGAACCTGGTACATGGATAGTGGTCATTCCCGACATATGACAGAAACAAGAAAAATCTGTCAAAATTCAAGGAAGTTAAAGGAGCAAAAGTCATATTTGGAGGAAATGAAGCTCGGGGGAGAAATAAGAGCACTTTGGATCCATCAAGAAAAATGGATTAGAAATCACGGATGTTGCATATGTTGAAGGACTCAACTTCAACTTGCTAAGCATCACCAACTCGTGACAAGGGTTATAATGTTGGATTTAACATGGGTATATGCCAAATCAAGATCTTGAATCAAATGAAGTTGTGTTGCAAGGATGCGGACTAAAGAACATGTATGTCGTGGATTGGTCAACTGCAACACCCAACACTCCCTGTCTGTTAGCAAAGAGCACAGCTGAATCAAGTTGGCTGTGGCACAAGAAGCTGAGTCACCTGAATTTCAAAACAATTAACAAGCTTGCCAGGAGTAATCTTGTGGAAGGACTTCCAGACTCAATATACAAGAAGGAGAGTATATGTGACGCATGTCAGAAGGGAAAACAAATCAAATCATCATTCAAAGAAAAGACATGCCCATCTTCAACAAGAATATTACATCTGCTACATATGGATCTATTTGGTCCAGTTGAACCAGCTAGTATAAGTGGGAAGAAATACACCTTGGTGGTAGTAGATGACTACTCAAGATATACATGGACAATATTCATGTGTAAGAAGAAAGAAACTCTCGAAACTACCACAAATGATAAAGAGGATTCAAAATGAGAAGAGCCAAACTATTATCAAAATAAGATCGGAGGACAGGAAACCGAGTTTGTCAATGGTATAATAACTCGGTATTGTATTGAAAATGGCATTGGTCATGAATTATATGCGGCAAGGACTCCACGGAATGGAGTTGCGAGAAAGAAGGAATAGAACTCTCAAAAAGAAGCGGCAGGACCATGTTGGGTGAAGCGAGTTACCAAAAAGATTTTGGGCTGAAGCAATAAACACAGCATGCTACACTCAAAATAGATGCATGATAAACAGACAGCTGACAAAGACTCCCTATGAGATTTGGACAGGGAGAAAACCAAATGTTGCATATTTTAAAATATTTGGATGTAAATGCTTCATCCATAACAATGGCAAAGATAATCTAAAGGCTTTTGATGCTAAAGGCGATGATGGTATCTTCTTGGGATACTCGGTGAAAGCAAAGCCTATAGAGTACTCAACAAGAGGACTATGGTTACAGGAATCCATTCACGTGGTGTTCGATGAACCAAATGTAAATGGAGAAGACATTGAAGAATTAGGCGATAAGTGAATCAACCAACCATGCGAAGATTCCCTATCTTTGGTCAAGTGGAATTATAAACTCGGATGAAGATGAGATAGCCGAGTCTCAAAAACAATGGAAAATCTGCAAGTGATGACGAGAGAGCCGATCAAAGCAACACATCCGCAAGACGATCAATCCAAATAACTTACTCCAACCTTGATGTAAGATGGTGAGAGACCATCCACGAGAACTTGTCTTTGGAGATATAAGAGAGGTGTCAAAACAAGATCGAACTCAACAAGAAGCTATGTTCACATGCTTTATCTCACAAATAGAGCCCAAAGATGTGTCACAAGCATTGGATGACACACATTGGATTCAAGCTATGCAAGAAGAGCTGAATCGAGTTTGAAAGAAATAAAGTATGGGAGTTAGTTCAAAGACCCACCCATCAAAATGTTATTGGCACTAAATGGGTGTTCGAAACAAGATGAACGAGGAAGGTTACGTGGTAAGAAATAAAGCAAGATTAGTAGCCAAAGGATATTGCCAAGAAGAAGGGATAGATTTTGATGAAACATTTGCCCTGTAGCAAGATTGGAAGCTATTAGGATGTTTCTTGCCTATGCACTCCTCACAAGAATTTTATTGTATATCGATGGATGTAAAAAGTGCATTCCTAAATGGTTTATTGGAAGAAGAAGTGTATGTTGAACAACCTCCGAGGATTTGAGCGAAGACTCTTGGAGATAAGGTATACAAACTCAAGAAAGCTCTATATGGATTGAAACAGGCACCCAGAGCATGGTATGATACTTTGTCACAATTCCTAATCGAGAATGGATTCACAAAAGGAAAAGTAGATAGAACACTTTTGAGAATTCAAGACAAGAAAAGCATCTTGCTTGTTCAAATATATGTGGATGACATCATCTTTGGATCCACAAACAAAGAGTCATGTGATAAATTTTCAAACCTCATGCAAAGCAAATTCGAAATGAGCATGATGGGAGAGCGACATTCTTCCTCGGACTCCAAGTGAAACAACAAGGATGGAACCTTCATAAGTCAAATAAAATACACCGGAGATTTAATGAAGAAATTTGGTATGGAAGAGAAATCTTACGTGAAAATACCAATGAATACATCGATCGAAATGGATATGGATACGGATGGCAAGCACAGTAGATCAAACAAGATCTGAGCACTTATTGGATCATTGCTTTATCTCACAAAGAAGCATGCCGACATCACCTTTCTTTGTAGGTGTATGTGCAAGATTTCAATCTGCTCCAAAAGAAAGCCATATGACTTTAATGACAAGAGGATCTTGAGATATTTGAAAGGAAGCCAAGAAGTTGGCTTATGGTATCCAAAGGAAGGTGGATTCAAACTAATTGGCTATTCGACTCGACTATCTTTGGATGTAGAGTTGACAGAAGAGCACCTCGGTACATGTCAAATGCTTGGGAACAGGCTAATTTCTGTTTAGCAAAAAGCAAAATTCAATAGCCACCTCGGCAAGCTGAGAGACTATGAAATTGAAGAAAAGGAAATTCCAATCATGTGTGATAACACAAGTGAAATTGCAATCACTCAAAATCATGTGTTGCACTCAAGAACAAAGCATATCGATGTCGGATATCACTTCATAAGAGATCATATTGAAAAGAAAGACATCACCTTGGAATATATTTCAACCGATAAACTGTTAGGTGACATATTCACAAAACCATTATGTGAGTCAAGATTTGAAGAACTCAAGCATGAGTTAGGGTTAATTGGTGGTGACACTCGGAAGACTCAAAGAAAGGAAATGAAACACAAAAGGGAAAAGAGCCGAATTCTCAAAATCGGCTAAATGAATCGATCGTATCGGAAGACGGCTATACCGAATTAGGCGACAAATTTGAGTCACTATCGAACTCTTGTGAGAAGAAGAGTTAAATCGGCTAAGGGATAAGTTTTGAGTCATTTATGAGCAAAGTGACAAAAACGCATGGTTTTTACTAAGCGGGAATGTTTTTAAGAATGACGTCAACATAATGATGATGTGTACAGCAAAAGTCGCACACCAAGCTTATGATAGGATATAAATCTTGCCGCATTAAATTCGAGACATTAAATGCTAATCGGCGTGCAAAATCTAAGCCGTTGATTTCGATCACATTTCAAAAACCACCCGCATGTCCTTTCGGAAACCATACTTAAACCATTTTTCGTCCATTTCTCTCACATATTACCAAAACTGTTCATTTCTCTCTCGGAAGCAAAGGCAAAACTCTCTCAAAACCCTATCAATCTTCAAATCAACTTCTAAGTTTCTTTCCGTGAAATCTTGAAAAATGGCATCGACTTATGATTTCGTCAAGCTAGGGAAGCAAATCCACACTGGGTCTCTTGTGGATTTTGAGGTATGGTCAAACAGGGGTCCGATGACGCCTCATAAAAAATTCTTTGAAAAGCTCAAAAGTCTAGGCTAAAACCTTTTCTCGACGATGGAGCTCCCGATGACCTATGTGGAAGAGGTCGCTCGTTCTACGTGAACGCCGAGATTCACGATGAGGATCAAATCCATTGTTCACGGGAGGGAGCTCATCATCTCTCGCCAAGGATTTGGCGAGAACACTTTACTCATTACGGCGGAAGGAGCACCGAAAATCAATGAAGGCGATGTAGACTTGGGCTGCCAGCTTGGAAGGAAGTAGCCAAGACCGACTATCTTTTAAGATAGTCTACACAACCAACAAGAGACTGGCTTTGAAGGAGGACTACCACAAAGCGTTGTACATAGTTGCCAAATGCATAGACATCAAATTTGGCGGCTTTGACCAACTATCCAAAGCAAAATTGATCGTCATGGCTGCGATCATTGAAGAAAAAGCAAGTAAACTGGTTGAGTTTGTCTCACAGAGACTGCTGCGAGAATGTATGGAACAAATCCTTCACGGAGAATGGAGCATTTGGAGGATCCTAGGATACGGCCTGGTGATTGGCCGGTGATGGAGGAGGTAAAAGAGTCCCTCTTCGACATAGAAAGGCGTTCCATGTAAACAAGAGGATGTTCGAGATCAAACCTCTCTGGCGCACGAGAAGAGAGACTACGCCAAGAGAGGCGATACAAGTGGGGGAATCACCGACCTTGAAGATACGATTGTTTCCTCTCCACCAAGAAGAAAAAGCGCCCCTGTTGCTAAAGAATTCTTGCCCTGCGTGAAAAAAACCAAATTTGCTCCTCGCCCCGCAGTAGTCACCCGCCCGTAGCCGTGTCTCCCGCCCAAAGAAGAACGGCCGAGAAGGAATCTCAAATACCTTCTCCTATCGTCAAATAGAGGAACTGATAAGCCAAGACGGCGGCTCCTCGAAGAAAAAAACAACGACAAGCCCCCCCCCAAGACTTAGAAGAAACTCTCTCCGAACCAGAAATCCCTCCTGGTACAAACTAGGAGAAGAAGAAGAATCTTCAAGCGTTCGAACTTGAGAAACCGGTGATCGACCACTCACCAAATAGATACTGAGAGGCTACTTTGGAGAAGTAGAGTCTCGAAATTATTGATGAAATAGCCAAGTCTGTTTGAAGCGTCAGAGAGGCAAATCAAGACCCAGTATTTGTAGTTCGAACAACTGCGAGACACAAGAAGTAGCCGAGAAATCTAACTACTTTGTTGACATGATCGTATCCCCTTCCACGCAAATGCACGCAACGTGAGAATGGAGCACGGGCTTGCTACCTTCTATCCCCGAGAATGAGGACAACAAGAAGAAGGCGATAGAGATGATGATGTGATGAACCTAACCCCACCTTATCCGGACATCCAAAATCGTCATGAGAGTGGAGGTAGTGGAATTTGAGTCGATCCAGGGAACAATTCCAACGACACGAGTTTATCGAAGAAGAAGAGGAAGCCGATGAATTTTCTTGGAGTGACCACTTTGTGGTCAAGCCGATGAAGAAAAAAGCACGGATATCTTGCGGATCTTCAAGGACAAGGAAAAGGAGAGACAAGCGAGAGGAAGGCGAGGCACGTGAGAAGGCCAAGCATCCGCCTATCACCGCACCCGCGAACATACACATCCTCTCGACGCCGTCTATCGACAATGATGAGGATCCGGACCTATTCTTTGCCATAGAAACGATTGCAAATGCAACAAGCAATGCACGAATCCGAGTCCTTCATGAACAAAGAATGATGGAGGGACCAAGAGAGTCCTCCAAAACACAAATGGGGAGATAGACCCAATGGGAGTGGTGTAGCATCTTGCCACCGTTATTCTTGCCACCACTTCCCACTCACTCGGAAGGAGGAACTAAGGAAATGGCGATGAAACCGGGGTAGTGGGGACCCGGTCGGCGAACCCCTAATGAAGGTGTCTTACCACCTGCCCCACAGTTGAACACTCGTAGAAACAACCGGGAGTTTGGAGACGAGTGACCCCATTCCAAGTCACTCGGTTGGTGCGCCCCGGTGGGAAACTCCTCCACCGGCTGCGGCAAGGTCGCGGGATGTGCCGAGATGACTCTACTACGAATCTAGGAGGCGAAGTGGAGAAGGAACAACCACAAAGTACACAACAAGTTGTCATCAACGAAGCTCGGACGTTGAGACTGTCTCAATGAGTGCCAAATCGCTACTGAAGGCTAATGACGCTAATGTGATGCACTCGAGGCACGAGGAAGGAATAGCCCAGGAGTTAACACTGGGGCGATGAAAGTGCAATCCATGGGGTTGAGACTCCAATGGATGCCACCGCATGAGAAGACCCTAAGACAGTGACAATCGTCGAAAGAGATGTCAAGGCCTCGCTGGTAGAGATTGCGAGAAGGTAATGAAGGCCAATGGGAGGTTGAGACTTCCCGGGGTAACGGTCGGGCACGAACATCCATCCTGCTATCATTGATCCATCTGAAAAGAAGATAAGCGCTTCACGATTTCCAGGATAATCTGATGTAACCTTTCTAGGATCGGAAGAAGACGATGAAGGCGAGTCATCCTGATGCCATCGATCCAAAAGACTCGGTGAGGATGTTCCAACCACGAGCAAGTCTGTCCTCAAGACTACTCGTCAAACTTTCAATTTTGATGATGAGCCACCCATGGAAATGTCATCATCGTCCGATGACGCTTCCGATAAGGCCGAGGACCATCAACTCAATTGGAGAAACCAAAACGGTGAGACCGACGAAGTTGTTGAGACAACAGGCTCGGCAAGGCAGGGTCAACTTCACAACAGACCCCAGCTAAAACAGTCTCTGCGCAGGCTCCTCAAGGCCGCAGAAGTTCGACTCCACAAGGAACTTCACGAGCACCACTCATTATTGAACAAATCCCGATTGCCCGTGATGATTCCTTCGTAGAATCATTTCCCTTTTCTCGGAGGTACCCGACCTCCCCGAAGAGTCGAAAAAAGAGATCTCGGCGCTTCCACGGACTGATCCTGTCATTCCATCGAGATACCATCATTCCAAATGACTATGATTTTGACGCCTTGGCACACCGCACAATAGAGGAACAATGAAGTTCGGGAGGTGTTCAAAGCATTATTTCTTTGAAATTGAATGGATGGAGAGGCACCAGGCCTCGATGGACATGAGATCGGATAACGAGATGCCAATCTTCTGCGACTTGAGAGGCATAATATTCGAGAATCGGGGAGTGGTGGCAACAAAGCGGCAAACAATGCGTGTGGAACAAGCTAGATATTTGAACATTGTTCAACAAGGCTTGTTAGATGCAGCGAAATGAGAATGCCGCCGATGCAAAGACGCAATCGAGAGAACACATAGAGCACATGTATGAATCTCACACCTTTCGAGATAAAGGCTGCTGCGTGAGCAAAATAAGAATGAGCTCTGCGTATGGAAGAAAACATGGATCGAAAATCCACCTTCTCATGGCCGAGATGAAGTTGCTTAAAGTGAATCTAACGCTACTCATTCGAGTTTCGTGCGAAGATACTCATGCACGGACTCGAAGCGAGAACTTCGACTATCAACGGACTCGACTTTACGCTTGCTAGTATGTTTCGAGGCGTTCCTCTCTCCTTTGATGATGCCAAAAAGGGGAAGAGGAATACCTTAAAGTCGAAGAGATCGGCGTTGAGAAGGAGGGAGCAAGCAAAAGGGAAAGACATCGAGGAGGTCTCAAGAGCAAAACAAGGAAAGTCTTTGAGGGTGAAGGATCGGGAGATGTCACCCTAATGATTGCACAAACCCCCAACAAGGTCTTGTCACGGTGATATTATCGACAAACTCCGATGACTCTGCCACTCCAACACTCTGGCTGTGTCTATGGTGAAAAGAGAAAAACAATTGAAGCGAGGGATGGAGGAAGTGGAAGGAAGGATGAATGCCCGAGTTATGAATATCTTGAAACAACATGGAGGCATTCCGATGAGAGCGAGAGACACTTATGCCATCTCGGATGCTGAGGCCGAGCGAAGATCGGTTGATGAATTTAAAATGCTCGCATCGAAGGATACTTCGCAAACATGTCCATGGCTCAAGCACAGGACTTGTATTGGAAAAAGGTCTCACACTATATGAAGAAGGCGACGGACGGCGGACTACCGGCGATCACTCTGCTGGTCACTCAGTCACTCAGTGGGAAAAAGAAGACCCCAAAGACAATACACGCCCGGAGGAAGAGGTAGAGGAAGAAGCGAGTGGTGGAGGAAGAGGTTTGGACCTAGGCCTCTGCCCAAAAACATTGAGTACATAGATCCGGGCAAGAAAGGAGGGATCTCTTTGGGCTTGTTTTGACGGAAGTAGCCAATCGCAAGTGGCTAAGAACAATCTTGAGTATGTGAAAAGAATTGAAGAAGAAAATAAAAGACAAACTCAGCTATGGGAGGAAAGACAAGAGAGACTAAGAAGAGATGAAGGCTTTGCCCGGAAGGCATATGAAAAGAAGAAGAAGAAGCGGTGAAGATGAGAAAAAGAGAAGAAGACCAGAAGATGACAGAATCAAGAAGATGAAAGAAGGAAGGCAAGCGGCGAAGGAGATGAAGTGTTCTTTGTCCACCCCTTCATGTATTTTACTATGTAAATACATACTACGTAAGTCTTACGTAATAAATCAAATTCCCTATTTTTGCGTAGACATAGATGTTCGCTCGATACACCTTGTAAACATTGTGTAAAGGACAAGAATGTTATGATCAATAAAAGGATTGATTCTACGCATACATTCTCTGTAAATATACTATCTGTATGTATCTTTCTTGTTTACATTTTGAATGTTTTAAGTTTTGGCATCATCAAAAGGGGGAAATTGTTGGAAAATTTATTGTTTAGATTTTGATGAATGCCATGTAAAACTTAGAATAGGAAGTTGGCACCCCATTTTGTTGTAAACGCATTGTAACAAATAGGGCTGGTCAAAGTGAGTTAAATCGGCTATGCCTAAACATGCAAGAAGACAACCGGAGACTAGAAGGAAGACTCATTGCAAGACAGTGAGTATGGCAAAGAAGAGAAGACGGGAACTCGATCAAGCTGCAGTGAGATGCACGGTGAGTAAAATATCGATCAAGTCAACTCAAGATAGCCAAGTCTCAAGTTGAAGTGAAAACGATCATCCAATGATTGAAAGGCGACTCACTAAGTCACATGGGGAAAGCAAGGAAATGCGGTCAAGTCGAGATAATCAAAGAGATCCGTTGCCTGAGAAATCAAGAGAATTACTTAAACAAGAAATACCTCCATGCTACCTTTCCCGAAGTGCTCGGTCCCAGAGGAAGCGTGCAAGGGGAATGAACCAATGGGAAGCACTACACCGTGTCAAAACTACGAAAAGTGAAGAACAATTCATACGAGGAAGTGGCAACTCCAAGGATCGCAACAAGACAAGCCAACGACCACAAGTGACTTTCAAAAATAAGCCTATCTCTTCAACGGGCGATTTTTGAAAGATCACTATAAAAGGCTAAGGAATGACTGCGAGAGGAGGTTACCTTGACTACGAATCACGAACATTTCAAGAAAACATTTTGAACTCAGAACTAAAATATCCTCAAATCATTCTAGATTAATCCTCAAGCTACACTACGAAGAAAATCAATCCAACACTCACTGTGAAGGAAAGATAGCTTCAATCGGTTGAAGAGAAACCTTTGCTGCGAAAAGGGTCTACATTCCAAGGAGAATTGTAGAAAGGTTCAAGGTCGAACCGTCTCGAGTTTTGGAGGGCTTCGTGATCAAATCCAAAGAGCTTGAGCAAGTGAGTGTAGTAGCAAGACAAGACTTCCTGTGAAGAAGGCGAGTCGTCGAGAAGCCAGGTGCGTGACCAAGGCATCTCGGATGAGTCCCAAATGATCAAGTCACCGTGTGATTAAGACTTGTATCTGGACATTACCACTTTGTATCTTGATCAATACTTAGTGGATTCCTCCGGGAGTTGGAGAAGAGAGGAGTAGAAGAATTACCCCATCTTGAACCTCTATAAAACTTTTCGTGCCATTTACATTTCAAAGACTTTAATTTTTGCATCTTATCTGTTTAACTCTGTGATAAATTTGCTATCCATTTGATAATCTCTAAGTACTAAACCAAGCATTAAATCAATACCAAAACAAATTTAAGGGTGTTAAGTCTTCCATTGAAAACAAACTACGATTGAGCTAAGTCTTTGCATTAACAAATTGAGTTATTCTATCAACACTCGATCAGTGCGTTGAGTGACTAACTCTATGATTAACTAAATTAGTCTGTCCACCTAGGACACAAATGTAGCATCAACTCGAACTTTTAAAAGGACTAAATCGAAAATTTGGTAATGTTTATTCAACCCCCTTTCTAAACCTTACACTCACACCCCTTGGACCTACGATGCGATGACGTAAGGAAAAGGAGTGGCGCTGCGGCACCAAGCAAGAGTGCGGCGCGAATATCGGCCAGCGGCGGCTAATCAGCTCAGCAAAGAAGTCATCCAAAGCCACACTTGCAAAAGCCCCAATATCCGGAAGCGGCGAAGAGCCCGATCGACCATGCACATACAGCAACAGTGGCAACCAGCGTGAGATCTGGCCAATTTGAGCCTTTACCCAGCCTGATGCAGCGAATGGAAAAGCAACAATGACGGCGCGGCGGCCAGCTGCGATGCGCGTCAAGCAGCCCAACAAAGCGAGATGGTCCCCAGCGCTCAACGTGCGATTTCGAGGGCGCATCTGCGCGATGGGCCCGTGGGCTGACTTATATTTTGGATTTTTGACGTGGTTTTAAGGGCTTGAACTTATAAATACACCACGGCATACGGGACGGGCGTCGGACATTATTTTGAGCACAACGCACGGTAAGAGACTCGGAGCTAGGGTTCGGGACGGCAAACTGGAGGCACTTCTCATCCGGACACGAGAGAATTCCTTCTCTTTTCTTCTCAATTCTTTCGTTGTTTTTCTTTGTCGATTTCTTGAGATGTATAATTATTTCTCTATGAATTTTTGTACATCCATTATGAGCTAAACCTATTTTTCTAAGGGATTGATGTAACTTACGTTTGAACCTATGTTTTGATTTCGATTTATGAAATTAGCAAATTATTTAATCTATTTGTGTTATTTGACTTGATTATTCGGATTATCGATCAATAATTTAGATTGTTTGGCGTGTTTGATTTGGCGCTCGAGAGAGGTAATTGAACGCTTGGCCATAGAATAGCACAACCTAGGGTTTCATAGAATCGAGAGATTTATGAATCTTTTGAAGCATGTGATAGAATATTCATTGAGCGGATTAGGGTTTAATTTATGATTTTTATAGAGATATCGAAATCGAAATTGGAACCTAGAATCACTTGGCACTCGAGAGAGGAAGTGATAAACGGTAGGAATATTGGCTTATAGATTGATAACTTGTGATGAATAAACCGGATTGAAAACATAGGGGATAACTAGGTGAAATCAACCTCTAGAATTCATCTTCTACGTGTTTGAATAATTATGCGAACCAATTTCTTAGTTTAATTTTAGTTTTATTTTTTTAGTTTAATAATCATCATATCTTTTCGATTTCTAGATAGAATTAAGCTATTTTAATTATAGTACTTAGTATAAAATTCGATAACAATCCTGTGGGAGACGATATCCCTACTTTCAAAACCTATACTAAAACTTGACATTGTACGCTTATTGCGTAAGATTTTCGCGAACAAGTTTTTGATGCCGTTCTTTTGGGATTGTTTTATCTATTTTAAACTAATATTATTACCACGTAGTCTTAATCTAATCTAGACTAGTATAGGATTTATAATTTCGTTTTTCTAATTTGACTTGTCTGTTTATGCGAGATTCCAAAGATATTAATTTGCTTCCTTTTTATCCGAGAGATTGAAAGGACACTTGAGCAATCCGAGCGGCAAAGCGGCGAGCGAGAATCGAGCAATGGAAGAAGGCGGGGACAATGAGAATAACGGAAATCGGGTCGTGAATGTGCCACCACAACCTGAGGCACGAAAAAGGGCAATCCGAGATTACTTTCTCCGACCGTTAACGAATTACTCCGAAATTGTCGCCACCCATAAATGCAAATAATTTTGAATTGAAACCGTGCCTCATAAGCATGGTTCGTGAGAATCGGTTTGGGGAGTCCAGTGGATGATCCGAATACACATCCGCCACGTTCTTGGAAATTTGCGACACCATCAAGATGAATGGTGTGACGATGAGGCCATTCGATTGAGGCTTTTCCGTTTCACTCCGGATAAGGCCAGGCGATGGTTCTGACGTTACCCCTGGGAGTATTACGAGTTGGGATGATCGACTCAAAAATTCTTAGCAAAATTTTTCCCTCCCGGCCAAGACACTCCAAGCGAAGAGCGAGATAGCCCGTTCAACAGTTGATTTTGAGCCGTTATACGAAGCTTGGGAGCGATTTAAAGATCTCATTGCGGAGATGCCCACAACATGTTTATGCGGATTTGTGAGAGGTTGATATTTCTAAAATGGGCCGAATGGGCATACGAGGGCGATACTAGATGCGAGATCGGAGGCACATTGATGGCTAAAACACCGATCGAGGCCTTACTTACTTGAAGAAATGGCCACAAATAGCTATCAATGGCCTTCCGAGATCGGACCGGCCGATTCTTTGGTGTTCTTGAAATTTGATATCTGATATCGGCTTTGCGGCTCAAATCTCGAGTCGACAAAGCAATTAGCAATCATGAATATCGGCAACACACCACAAAGAAGCCGCACTCCCACCCGCGCCCGTTCACGTTCATTCGCCACTCACGAGGCCGAGCAAGTCAATTATGTCAATAACCGGGGATTTTAATAATCGAGGTAATTCATACCAACTCACTACCACCCGAGACTTCGCAATCATGAGAATCTCTCTTATAGCAACAACATGAATGTATTGAATCCACCTCCCGGGTTATCCAAACCCATCCGGTTCCAATGCACTCGGAGGTGAAAAGAAGCGATCGCTTGAGGAGATGCTCGGCTCATTCATCGGAGAGACCGGGGAGCTCGAATGAATAGGAATGGCGCAGATTGATGGTCCGAATACTAAGATGAGCACAATGGAGACGCATATTAGTTTGATCGAGACACAAATGGGTCGATTAGCAACAAACGTAGTGAATTCATGCATCGAAGGAAAGTTCCCAAGTGATCTGAGGTTAATCAGAGAGAGCACTTTGCAATGCAATTTACGCGGAAAAGGAAGCAAAAATTCACTGCTCAGAAGAATCACCTATTTATGCGAAACCGGTGGAATCGAAGAAAATGAAGTTAGAAGAATTTGAAACTGTCTATCCGACGAGAGGAGTGTAGTGCAATAGTCGAGTAAACTACCTCGAGAAAATGAAGGATCGGGGAGTTTCACTATTCCTTGTACTATTGGAGGAGTTTGCTTTGAGAAACCACTTTGTGATCTTGGGTCAGTGTGAATCGATATCTCTTTCTCGATGTGACGAAGTATGGGCTCGGGAGGTGAAGCCGTCCAATATTACTTTGCGATTCGTTGATCGATCCATCGCCTATCCGTGGGAATCATTGAATATGTATTGGTAAGAATTAATAAATTTGTTTTTCCTGTGGATTTTGTAGTGTTGGGCGTGAACGAGGACAAGAAAGTACCCATCATCTTTGGGCGACCGTTTTAGCTACGGACGGGCTTTGATCGATGTAGAAATGGGGTAGCTAACTGCGGGTAAAGGAGGAGAAAGTTGTATTCACCATCCATCCAACCAACAAGTTAAAATTTGAATTAAAGGATGGTAAGCGGATGGTTGGGAATATAATCAAGACATAGGAGGTTGGGAAGTTTCTAAGGGCAATGTGGATAACATGCCTATTGGAGCCCCAACTTGAGGATCATCTGACATAGTCGTGAAGATCAAACTTAGCGCTTCTTGGGAGGCAACCCAAGCCCCTTTTTATTGCTTTCTTATTTTTAATATAGTTAGAAGTTGTTTTTGCTTTGTTCTGAATTTTTTGCATTTTTAGGAGTAGTAAATTGCATCATACCCCACCCCTCTTATTTGTGCAAATCCCATATATCCCACCCCATCTTCACAAAGGAGCATTATAACACCACACAAACCATATTCATCTCCTCCACGCACTCTTTGGTAAGTTTGCAACTTCCAAACCCCTCCCCATGATTTTCCCTTCTTGTGATTTTTGTGTGATTGGATTGTAGTAGTCTAGGATAATTGTTGTTGATTTGTGGATTGTGGATTGGTTGATCATGTTAGACTTAGGCGTGGTGTTGATTTTGGGATTGAATTGAGTTATCCATTGCATTCACTATCTTTGCCCAAATTCATGCATATGAGGTGTTTGATAAAATGCCCCAATGGCAATTTCATATTGATTAGTGCTATCTTGCATATCTATGCTTATCTTTTTGACATGGCACTATATTTTTCTACTTGTGTGCATTATGTATGTGCTTTAATTTTCGATTTCTCACCCATAACCGAATTCCATGGTTCCACGAGTTTTGTTTTCTTGTCTACCTTGCTAGGTTGCAAAGATGCGAAACAAAAAAGGGTCGGGGCCAAGGCGAATGGGAAGAACAAGACCACACCTCGGAGGCATATAACACCCATAGGCTTGTGCGCTAGGATGCATTGTGAGCTTATACGAGACACCTCCTAAAACGTAGTAGTACCACATGATTTAAGGAGCCTTCGCTCCTCGGCTATGAGGAAAGTCCTTTTTCCCACCTCTCCATTGGGGACAATATCGTTTTAAGTTTGGGGGTGCGATCTGTTTTTTTTATTCATCGAGTCGAGTTTTGAGTCAAAAAAAAAAGAGTCTAGAATCGAGTCGGGTCGTTTGTAAAACTGTGAAACTGCATGACTAAGTGAATTTGTTGAATATGAGTTGAACGGTCAAAAGAGCATGTGTTTGAACTGTGATTTAATCTTCTTTCCATTAATTCCATCTATGTGCTTAACTCTGTTGATTTATTTGGAGATGATTTATGCAATTGAGTGGTTCCTTTATGATTCCACGGATTCTAGAACTTGTCGATCACTATTCGAGGTGAAATCCTGGCGAAGTAACATTAAGGAAGTGATTTAGGCCATCTTTGAACAAGCTAGAGCCTAAAATGCCTACCTTTGTATTATATTTTCCCTAGTGTCCCCTTTTGAGCCTTATTAACCCGTTTCTTTGGCAACCAATCTAATACGCGAGTGCCTAAATGTGAATATCCTAATTACCCATCACTCATACACACAAAGTATAGAAAAATGTTGAAGGTTGAGGAGGGTATAATGAGAAGGGTATGTATTTAATTGAATGAAGTTGCCCGAGAAAAGAAGATATGAAACCCCATGTATGCAAAAGAATAAGTTTGGAGGTTCCAAAAAAAAAAAGAAAAAAAAATCAGCGGTTGAAGGTTCATAAACATTGGGGATGTCAAAAAGCAAAGGGTAGTTGCTAATCGATGATTCAAGTGATAATTGTGTGTTTGGGTGATTTGAGCCACTTAATCCTATATTTCACTGCCTTACCCTAAGCCCACATTACAAGCTTTGAAAGTCTTATTGATCCTTGTGGTACATTAGCCTACATTAGTGGAGATTAGTGTCAAAGACAAGCTATGGAGTCTGGTAAGCATCTCATCTCTATATTCAAAAAGTGGATTATTTTGAAAACACTTGATTGCGTGAATCTATCTGGATAATGAAAACGGGGTTAGCATGAACATTCCACCTTCATGATCACATTGTGAAAATACGTGCTTGATTGATAGTGAAACGGAATTTGACGAATGAGTTTGGTTGTGAAGTTTTGCAGTTAGTCCGTTTGAAGTCAGTCATCTTCATTTTTGTTTCATTCATGTTTGTTGATTTTTAGAGTCTGTAATTGCTTGAGGACAAGCAAACGTCTAAGTTTGGGGGTATTTGTTAAGTTGGTTTTATACCAATATATTGAGTGCTCTAGACTAGGATTTTGCGTTATTTTCGGGTATTTTAGTGTTGTTTGAGTCGAATTCATGTTGTTAGTTGTCGTCCCGTGAGTCGGGACTGGACTTGGTAGCCGACATTGAGCAAAAATGGTGAAAAACGTGTTTAGGCGGTGAATTTCGAATTTTAGAAGTTGAAAAACGGAAAAAATTGGGTCACATCTGGCCTTGCGGCTAAAACTCCCGCACCGCAGCGGGGGTGAAAAAATGGTGCGATGACGTAGGGAAAAGGAGTAAGGCGCTGCGGCACCAACGCAAGAGGCTGCGGCCCAATATCTAACAGCGGCGGCGGCAATCAAGAATAAGCGTCATCCAAAGCACTTGCAACGAGCCCCAATATCCGGCAAGCGGCCGAAGCCGATCGACCATGGACATGCGGTGGCGGCCAGTGAGATCGCGGCAAATTTGAGCGCTGCTGCAGCTCATCAATGGCGCGATGCGACGCGACAAGCGAGATGACAATGTGAAAAGCAACGGTAGCCAAGCGGCCAATGACTGCGGCGGCAACGCCCGATCTTTGCGGCCGCGTCAAACGGCCAACAGCGAGGATGGTCCCTGGCGCGCACTAGCGCGCGATTTTGAGGCAGCGCGCGATGGCTGAGAACGTGGGTGACTTATATTTTGGATTTTTGACGCGCGTTTTAAGGGCTTCAACTTATAAATACACCACGGCGGCATACGGGACGGGGGTCGGACATTATTTTGAGCACAACGCACGGCAAGAGACTCAGAGCTAGGGTTCGGGACGGCAATTGGAGGCACTTCTCGTCTAGACACGAGAGAGAATTCCTTCTCTTTTCTTCTCAATTCTTTCTTTATTTTTCTTTGTCGATTTCTTGAGATGTATAATTATTTCTCCATGAATTTTTGTACATCCATTATGAGCTAAATCTATTTTTCTAGGGGATTGATGTAACTTACGTTTGAACCTATGTTTTGATTTCCAGTTTATGAAATTCGCATATTATTTAATCTATTTGTGCTATTTGATTTAATTGCATCTGGATTATCGATCAATAATTTAGATTGTTTGGCGTGTTTGATTTGGCGCGAGAGAGGTAATTGAACGCCCGCCATAGAATAGCACAACCTGGGGTTTCATAGAATCAAGAGATTTATGAATCTTTTGAAGCCTATGATAGAATATTCATTGAGCGGATTAGGGTTTAATTTATGATTTTTATAGAGATATCGAAATCGAAATTGGAACCTAGAATCACTTGGCACTCGAGAGAGGAAGTGATAAGCGGTAGGAATATTGGCTTATAGATTGATAACTTGTGATGAATAAACTGGATTGAAAACATAGGGGATAACTAGGTGAAATCAACCCTCTAGAATTCATCTTCTACGTGTTTGAATAATTGTCGAACCAATTTCTTAGTTTTATTTTAGTTTTACTTTTTTAGTTTAATAATCATCATATCTTTTCGATCTCTAGATAGAATTAAGCTATTTTAATTATAGTACTTAGTATAAAATTCGATAACAATCCTGTTGAGACGATATCCCTACTTTCAAAACCTATACTAAAACTTGACACTTTACGCTTGCGATAAGATTTTCGCGAACACCGAGCCTCCTCAAAATTGAGGGGGTGATAACCAGATTACTAAATTGAAGATTCTCAATATCACCATGATAATCATATAGTCATTAGATTTTATGGTACACTCGTATGCAACTTAGTATTATTATAAATATGTCTTTCTATCCGTTACACCTAGTTCCCATTTGGTGCTGCAAGTGTTCGTACACAGTTTGTTACATTAGGACTACACTCAGTGGCTATATATATCATACTTTAGTGTTGTGTTGAAATACACAGCTATCAATCAATATACCATTTTCAACTTACATTCAGTTTGTCTTTATCGTTTTCATCTCAGCATTATTCTATTATGGATGTCATTAAATATTTTCATTGTGATACAAAAAAATACCTTAAATTTGGATACGTCATTTTCATTGTTATTTTCTAAGAGCCCTGATACAAAATATATAAAAATGAAAATTATATTTTTTTCAAACTACTATAAAATTCTGTGTCGAATCAAATGAACCATTAAAATTGACTATGATCAATCTGCTCAGTCATTTTCGTTTCAAATGGTATTTCTTTCTTTAATTTTTTATCATTTGAAACTAAAAACAATTTAAGTTATCCAATCATTTTTCATTAAAGCATATAATTAATTTTAAATTTTTTTATATTCGTATTTTTCTAAATTTTTATTTTACGTGTGCATAAATTACTAAAACAAAATTGTTGGCGCAAAAGGGTATTTCATTAATTAAATATATAATTCATTATATATATGTTTATTTATTATTAAATGCCTAATGAGTTCTTAATAATTAAACCGGCCCAAAGAAGTCCATGTTTGGCCCATCGGTCATTTTCTCCTACGTGGGTAGCCCATGGGTGGTCTCTCCTACACGCCCACGTGAGCCCATCTCCCGGGTATAAAAGGTCCCTCCTATTATCTGCAAGTAAATTAATTCATCATTCTCCTACGCATTATTTTTACGATGATTCGTTTCTTATTATTTCTCTCATTCACCATGCCGACTTGAGCGTTGGAGAGGCCTCACCGAGACAACCCCAGGGGCCTCTAACGTTTGCATGTGTGTGCGGCAAGTTCCATCAAAGGATTTTTCGGTTCAAGGAGGAGAAGAGGCGAGAAGAGTTCCCGCCGGGAAAGAGGAAGAAGAAGACTTCCCCTCGGGAAGAGGACTAGTGTGAAGACTTCCTCTCGGAAAGAGGATTTTGGTCAACCCGGTTGACTTGAGTTATCTGCCTTAACAAAGTAGCATCATTTTGGCGTTGTGCAGGGGCACGAAAGGCCGAGCCACGCGATCTCTCAAAGGACATGGGCGACCAAAAGACAATACATACCATCTTTGGAGGACCGGTTTATGGAGGTTCAACTCGTGCGAAGAAAGCCAAGTTGTGGAGCTCAAGAGGCGCATTTTCAAAGACAATACATTCCACACAAGACATATCTTGCATAAAGAAGCCCTAGGAGGAGATAATGTTTGATGAAGAAGACTGTCCCCGAAGCTCGGGGAGAGAACGACCAGAAGAACTCCCTTTGTTACCTCTGTGCTGTACCCAACTATTGGATGAAGAGAGCATTGGTGGATATCGGTAGCTCCATGGGCATCATTTTCTACGATACATTTTGTCGTCTAGGATTTGAAGACTCGACTCTAAACGAAGTCACTACCACCCTACAAGACCTTAGCCAACATAAAATCCCCATCCTCGGGAGGTGACGCCTTCCTCTCATTGGGAAGTTACCCGTGCTTTGGTCACAAAGATGGCGAGGTTCGGCTGTAGTAAACATACCCCGTAGTACAATGTGATCATTGCTCGTCCATCCTCGAACACATTCGGGGCCATTGCCTCCATCTACCACCGGAAAGTGAAATTCTCCACCCTGAGAGGATCGGAGAGGAACGTGGAGATAGGAGCATAGCCAAGAGTGCCATCATACCGCTTTAGAAGGAGGAGCCCCAAGCACAGGACCTAGAACTTTTGAATGAATTGCTTACTCCCACGAGGTTGGCCTCCTCTAGGAAGAAGATTACCTTGAAGAACCTCGAGGGAAGAAGACTCCAATACCTTTAGGCGAAAAAGAACCCAGTGTAAGGCGGTAAAAAAGATCAAATTAGTGGTTTTGGACCCAAATGATGAGACAAGGACTCATTTGACGACTTGGAACGATCTAGAGCCGGACATGGAGCAAGAAATCATTGAAGTCTGAGGAGAAACACACAAGTGTTCGCTTTGGAGATGAAGGACTTGCAAAGGATCCCCCAAAAGTTGCCTTGTCTCGACGGGAAGCAAAAAGAAGAGCCTTCGGGCTAGAAACAGAGTAAAGCGATAAAGGAAGAAGTAAACAAGTTGCTCGAAGCAAAATACATCAAACCTGTGCAATATCTAAAATGGCTAGCTAATATGGTACTCGTCCCCGGGCCTGATGGAAAATGGAGAATGTGCATCGATTTTACAAACCTAAACAAGGTTTGCCCGAATGATCCATTCCTACTCCCCGATCGCCCGATTGGTGGACGCAACCTTAGAATGCAATCTCCTGAGCTTTTTGGATGCCTTCCAAGGATATAATCGGAATCTGGTGGAGGAGGAGGACCGGGAGAAGACCAACTTAAACGGAGCGCGGGGATTTATTGTTACAAGGTCGTGCCCTTTGGCCTACGAGAATGCGGGAGCGACTTATCGTAGATCGGTCAATCGTAATTTTGAAGATCGGATAGGCCAAAACATGGAGGTATACATTGACGACATGCTAGTGAGAAGTGCGGGGGGCTCATCACCTGCGGACTTAGAAGAATGCTTAAATGTATTGAAGACTTATGGAATGAATTTGAACCCATAAAATGTACCTTCGTTTGATAAATGGTTTTATCATGATTTTGATGATTTTGTTTTATACCAAAACAATGGTTTTAAAGGTTGTCCAAATACTCCTAAATGATTTAAAATAGTTTTAATATTTTCCTGAGTATTTGCTCAAGTCTTTTTCGATTAATATTGGACAACACTTTCAAAGATTTTATGTCAATGGGTTTTCACATTGAAACTATATTTCTAATGTTGTCTAAATACTCTCGATCGGTTTAAAATGTTTTTACTAAATTTTGGAGTATTTCTTAAGTTTTATTTTCGACTAAAATTGGACAACATTTACTCTCGTGGTCGACCGGTGCTCTATAGGGCAACCCGTGCACTGAAGATGTTTTTGAAGCAGAAAATGAGACGGAAGAAATTTCAAGCGGTCGGCCGCTTGCATCAGGCGTCGGCCGTCGGTCGGCCGTCCGCCCGGGTCGGGTCGGCCAGGTACTTTCTGCAAGTGTGCAAAATCTCCTGTTCTATTTTTGGAGAGGTCGGCCGGCTAGGGAGTGATGTCGGCCGGTCGAGCACCCCTCGACCGGTCGCCCGTGTAATTTTTCATCTATTTCAAACGTCCTTTTGTGCGCGACCGTCATCTTTAGTTTGACTAAAATATAACCGTTGTCAGTGCGGCCAGACCATTCTTCCTTAAAATGTGGGATTGTTCTATAATCTGATTTTTGTATCCTTATGAGACAACCATATTTATTTTAATCTCTTTGTCTTATTTGTAGACAAAAGAAAACATGGAGGAGCCCATGAAGGAGCCTATGTTGGAGGAGCCTTTGGAGGAGCCTTTGGAGGAGCCTATGTTGGAATTCAAATTTGAAGGCTCTCCTATAAATAGATGAAAGCTTGAGGGATCAAATACAAGACTTGATACAAACAACAAGAGATATCACAAGCACATAATCTTTGTTATTCATTTCAACATTCTTGTTGTAATAGCTAAATACTATCACTTTCACATCTTGAGGTCTAGGCTTTCATTCTTGATTACACTTGCACTTTTGAGTTGTAATATTTTTCAAAGTGTAATCTTGATTGTAATTCATCAACCAAACACAAGATATCCTTGTGAGTATTCTTGTGGTAAGAATACACTTGGGTGATCTAGGTGATAGGTGTTTCAAGAGTGTGGTGCTCTTGAGGTGTTGAAGAATTTGGTATTCTTCAAGATTGAAGATTGTGGTGATCTTCAAAGGTGCGGTTGAAGGAAGATTGTGGTAATCTTCAAAGGGAGATTGTGGTAATCTCCAAAGGTGGTGTTGGAGAGTTCGGTGCTCTTCTAGTCGGAAGATTGTGGTAATCTTCAAAGGGAGATTGTGGTAATCTCCAAAGGTGGTGTTGGAGAGTTCGGTGCTCTTCAAGTCGGAAGATTGTGGTGATCTTCAAAGGGAGATTGTGGTAATCTCCAAAGGTGGTGTTGAAGAAGAGTGTGGTGCTCTTCCAAGGTGTTGTAAGTTGAATTTGTATTAATTTTGGTAATTAATAAAATTCTTTTTCTTTTCAAATCCATCCGGATATCTTTGGGGTGGTAGAGGATTAGGCCCTGGTGGGTTGAACCTCTTTAAATCGACGTGTGTTGTTTACATTCCGCACCTTATTATTGTGTTTGAGCTTTCGATTGTTAAAAGAGGGCGAAATAGAAAAGATGGAGATAATCTATTCACCCCCTAGATTATCGTAGCGCTTGGACTTACAAGTGGTATCGAGCCAAACTCTTTGGCAAGCTCGTTTCACATCGCGAGTGAAGAGAAACGATCGGCGGCTACAAACGAAGCTCAAATTTCCGGCACCTCCACCACCAAGCCACCTCGGTTTGATTCCAAAAATTTTATATTTTGGAAAGAAAGAATGGAATGCTACTTACAAGGTTGCGGGTTCGACATTTGGAACACCGTCATTAATGGAGAATCCATTCCGATGAAAGATACACCACACACCTCAAAAGGCTTCAAAGAGCTCAATGATGAAGAGAAGAGAATCATCTCCTTAAATGGTAAAGCTCTTAATATTTTACATTGTTCACTTACCACTTTGGAATTTGATTATGTTCAAGGTATTCGATCGGCACATGAAGTATGGCAAAAACTAGAAGCCATCTATGAAGTATATGCAAATAAAAGGAGCAACTCAAAAGCATCTACTTCTCAAATGGATACAACATCAAATCCAACAATATGGGATGAGCCTCTTACAAATTCCGATGATGAAGTCGAAAAATGTCTTATGGGCATCGAAGAAGAGAACGAGGTAAGTTCTAAACCTTCTACTTCTTATGACAATGAATTGCAAAATGAATATAGTGATTTGCAAAATGATTATGATGAACTTCAAAATGAATTCCAAAGCTCTTGTTAAATACAAAAATTTGAAAAAGGAATTCAATATTTTGAAAAATGATAAGGATAGTTTATTTACTTCTTATGAATCACTATCATGTGCTCACACCACCACACTTGACAAGGTTAGAAACCTTGAAAAAGAAAATAGTACTCTTGTTGAGAATATTGATTGCATGAAAAAGGATTTATTAAAATCCAACTTGAGTACCAATAAAATGTCCAATATTGTTGATATTCATAATTGTGATAAAGGACTTGATCATAAGCCTAATGTTGTTAATCATATGAAAAAGGATCAAGTCAATATGCATATTGGTCATTATGCTCCTAAATTATTACTTGTTTTTATTGTGATAAAAAGGGTCATACGGTAAATACTTGTCGGGCTAGAAATAGCTCTAATTATTGTTGGAGACCTAAAAGTCTCAAGACTAATCCCAAAGGACCCAAACATATGAGGGTACCACAAAACAATGTCATATTAGGTACACGGCGAAATAATGATCGAAGAAAATTCATACCGCCAAGAAGGCATCAAATGACCGTTTCATTTGATCAAAGAAGGAGAAACTATTCTCAACAAAGCCAATTTCCAAGAAGAGGGTACAATCAAAAATGGGAAGAACACAATCCTTGGAAATGGCAAAGACATCATCAACAAGATGATTTTCAAAGAAGAAGAGACTTTCAACAATGGGAAAGCAACAAACCTTGGAAATGGAGCAATCAAAGTAATCATCAACAAAGTGACTTCTCAAAGGAAGATATCATCAACAATGGGAACGACACAACCCATGGAAATGGCGTAATTGGTAACCCGTATCTCCTATTTAAATATGCATTTTATTTTGTTATTATGCATGCTTTTATTTGTGTCTTTATTGCAAAATGAGTTTTCAAATTTTTTTAATTAAGGTCTTCAATATATATTTGTGCTTTTAAATTTTTTTAAAAAAGAAGACCTTATATGATGTTTTTAAAACTCTTGTGCATTTTTTGAAAACTATAGTATGTTATCATCTCTTATGGTTTTTTTTTTTTTTGGCATGAGCTTACTTGTGATATCTCTTAGCCTACACTTTTATCATTATGATTTGTGCTAGATTTGTTTTAAGAATTGTGTAGGATTTACATATTTTCACAAATGGCCATTTTCGTCATTTTTATCAAGAAAAGGCATAAATTATCGAGTACGTTTACTTGTGTTATTCTTACTCTTATAGACTCGATATATGTATTATCATATGCCTATGTGCTTGTTTTTCATAGTATTTCATACAAATGCCATTAAGAGGATTTTTAGATTTTTTGAAAGGCACTATTCGATATTTGATTGCACATATTTGCTTTGTCAACTTTTGTTCAAATACTTCTTTTAAATAAGGTCTCAATTATATGCTATCGTTCTCAATTTCAAAAGAGACCTTTTGTAGCTTTCTTAAGCTTATTTGAACTTGCATGATTTATTAGTCTCTTGATGATATTCTAAATGCATAGTATGTGTTTCTTGCTTCATGATCTATATATATATATATATGTGTCTCTTACTACTATGCTCTTTTGCAAGATATTTTGTGGTTGACAATTGAGGCATGTTATTTCACTTGGGCTATTTTTCTTGCTTATATAAGAAATGCCTTTAATGAGTTTGTTGAGTTGTGTAGAAAAGAAAATACTCCAAATATTTGGATGTAAATGTTCTATTATGAACACCTTAGATCATTTGGATGCCCAATAGTGATGAAGAAGACAAATTCCTAAATTGATGCTTCAAGATGAAGATTGGTTTTTAGAAGCGCAAGAGGAGCTAAAAAGGAAATGATACTTGGAAGTTGATGCCATGTCTTTCATCACAAACGATTATAAATGCAAAATGGGCACTCCGAAACAAACTTCGATGACCAAGGCAACATTGGTCGAACTAAGGCAAGGTTAGTAGCTCGAAGGTATCTTCAAGAAGAAGGTAATGATTTTGATGTAATATTTGCACTCATAGCTCTTTTAGAAGTTATTTGCTTTTTACTTGCCCATTCTTGTTTTAAGAAAATTTCAAGCTTTACTAAATGGATGCTAATTTTCTAAATGGTTTTATTCATATGGAAGTCTATCGGAGTTTAAAATTCTAGGCCAATTTTTTTTTAAAAAAGGCTTTGTACGGTTGATAGACTTAGCTATTTTTGCTAAATGATTCTACAAGAGGTAAAGTTGATACTACTCTCTTTGTTTTTGAAAAAGGGCAAGATTGTTTACTTGTGCATATTTATGAGAATATTTTTGGTACTACTAATGAATATTTGTGCAAGATATTTTTTCCAAGTTGATGCAATGTGTACTTGAAATGAGCATGATGGGGGAGCTCAATTTCTTGCTTGGACTTCAAATTATTCAATGCCAAGAAGATGGTTATATTGAACTCTTGAAGGAGTTAGGCATTGAAGAAAGAAGAAATATCTCAACCACTATGACTAAAGATTGACAAAGGTTGAGAAAGGCATGTCGGTCGACAAACAAATTCGAGGTATGTTTTCTTGTATTATTTCTATAGACTCGAAATTCCATATGCATTATGTCTATATGCTCGATTTCAAAAACTATCCCAACGAATCTCAATAAAGTGCCGTTAAAAGAAATTTTCAAATATTTGAAAGGCACTTCTTCTTATGACTTGTTGTATCCAAAGCTTTAAAATGTTCTTATTTTTCGGGATAACAAGTTTGGTATCTATTATACGGTTATTCGTATTCAAAATTTGGTTCGTCATAATCGAACTAAACATATTGAGATTCGATATATTTTTAAGGGATTGTGATTTTTAACAAAAACTTGAGATGTGTTTAATTCCGTCTCAAGGATAACTCGCGACTTTTTGATCGTTAACCGCCGAGTATTTTACCTCATTTCGAGCTTGATTATGACATAATGTATATTGAATGAGGTCTACGTTTGCATTTTGCACGTTTTAAAACTTAGGGGCGAAAAATCGGATTTTGGATCAAATTTCGGATTTTCAAAACAAAAAGAACCACTGGCTGGTGGCAAGGGGCAAGGCCGACCGTCGCCCAAGCCGTCGACCGTCGCCCATGCCTGGACCGGTCGCCCTGGATGATTTTTGGCTAAAAATAGTTCTGTTTCCAGACTTCGCCATTTTGGCTTATTTTGTCCATTTTTCGTCCCCTTCGCGAATTGCACACAAATTTCACTCAAAATTTGTTTTATTGCATACATTTTATATTTTGGGGATTATCTAGCTCGGTTATCATCATCATTGCTCGACTTTACCAATTGAATGGTAAGAATTTCACTATCGTTAGCTCAATTGGGTTGAACCACTGAGTTTGTGGCTTATATGTATTTTTCTTGATGCAATTCATATATATTTGTGATGAGCTTATTGATTGTTGATATGTTATATTGCATTTGGTGATGAAAACTTGGCTTGATTTCATTTACAAGGGCTATATATATCTCTTTCAATTTTTTACGCCCGCCAAGTGTTCGATAAAACGTTTCAATGAAAAATTCATCACCTACACGACTCTCTCGATTTCAAAAGTCTCATATATTTATAGAGATCATGTTTTCTGCAAATCAAATGATTTTTCATAAGCTTCTACAAGTCGTATGATTCGACTCTTCTATTTGGTTTAAAAGCTTCAATGTTCAAATGGCTCGATACATCGGTTTACTTGCACTTTGATAAGAATATATGATGTATTTATCGTGCTAACATTCTTTTTGATGATTCCAAAGGGGAGAAACAGGTTATAAGCTTATCTTAGCTCATAAGCTTAACGAAAAAGCTAAGCTATGGCTTCATAAAGCCATAAGTTGTGGATCATATTTAGTCCACTTGGTGTATTATGGTTATGTATGAATCATGGTCCATTGGTTGTAGTATGGACTTATATACGGTTCTAATGATGTATCTTTGACAGGGGGAGCTTTTAAGTTATTGATACTTAAGCTCAATATCGAAAAGCTAATATTTTAGCTTATGTTTAAGTTGCTTCTATATAACTCTTGTTGTGCATGTTGATAGGGGGAGCATTTGCTATATGTGTTTGAATATCTCTACTCCCATCCATGTGTTTTTATTGCATGGAATGTTGTCGCTCACAACGGATAGTTCTCTTTAACCGGTAAAATTGTTTTGTTTTCAAAATCGACCTCATTAAAATTGTTTTGGTTTGTAATCATCAAAAAGGGGGAGATTGTTTGATAAATGGTTTTATCATGATTTTGATGATTTTGTTTTATACCAAAACAATGGTTTTAAAGGTTGTCCAAATACTCCTAAATGATTTAAAATAGTTTTAATATTTTCCTAGAGTATTTGCTCAAGTCTTTTTCGATTAATATTGGACAACACTTTCAAAGATTTTATGTCAATGGTTTTCACATTGAAACTATATTTCTAATGTTGTCTAAATACTCTCGATCGGTTTAAAATGTTTTTACTAAATTTTCGGAGTATTTCTTAAGTTTTATTTTCGACTAAAATTGGACAACATTTAATTCGGCCAATGGTCGACCCGCCCCCTAGGGGGCAACCCGTACCTGAAGATGTTTTTTGAAACAGAAAATGAGACGGAAGAAATTTCAAGCGAGTCGACCCGTGCATCTGGGCGTCGACGGTCCGGCGGCCGTGCCCAGTCGGTCGACCGTACTGCAAGTGTGCAAAATCTCCTGTTCTATTTTTGGAGAGGTCGACCGGCTAGGGAGTGATGTCGGCCGACGGTCGAGCACCCCTCGGCCGCCGCCCGTGTAATTTTTCAAAGATACTATTTCAAACGTCCTTTTGTGTGCGCGACCCGTGTCGCCTTTAGTTTGACAAATAAAATATAAATTGTCGGCAGACCATTCTTCCTTAAAATGTGGGATTGTTCTATAATCTGATTTTTGTATCCTTATGAGACAACCATATTTATTTTAATCTCTTTGTCTTATTTGTAGACAAAAGAAAACATGGAGGAGCCCATGAAGGAGCCTATGTTGGAGGAGCCTTTGGAGGAGCCTTTGGAGGAGCCTATGTTGGAATTCAAATTTGAAGGCTCTCCTATAAATAGATGAAAGCTTGAGGATCAAATACAAGACTTGATACAAAACAACAAGAGATATCACAAGCACATAATCTTTGTTATTCATTTCAACATTCTTGTTGTAATAGCTTTAAGTACTATCACTTTCACATCTTGAGGTCTAGGCTTTCATTCTTGATTACACTTGCACTTTTGAGTTGTAATATTTTTCAAAGTGTAATCTTGATTGTAATTCATCAACCAAACACAAGATATCCTTGTGAGTATTCTTGTGGTAAGAATACACTTGGGTGATCTAGGTGATAGGTGTTTCAAGAGTGTGGTGCTCTTGAGGTGTTGAAGAATTTGGTATTCTTCAAGATTGAAGATTGTGGTGATCTTCAAAGGTGCCGTTGAAGGAAGATTGTGGTAATCTTCAAAGGGAGATTGTGGTAATCTCCAAAGGTGGTGTTGGAGAGTTCGGTGCTCTTCAAGTCGGAAGATTGTGGTAATCTTCAAAGGGAGATTGTGGTAATCTCCAAAGGTGGTGTTGGAGAGTTCGGTGCTCTTCAAGTCGGAAGATTGTGGTGATCTTCAAAGGGAGATTGTGGTAATCTCCAAAGGTGGTGTTGAAGAAGAGTGTGGTGCTCTTCAAGGTGTTGTAAGTTGAATTTGTATTAATTTTGGTAATTAATAAAATTCTTTTTCTTTTTCGAAATCCATCCCTGATATCTTTGGGGTGGTAGAGGATTAGGCCCTAGGTGGGTTGAACCTCTTTAAATCGACGTGTGTTGTTTACATTCCGCACCTTATTATTGTGTTTGAGCTTTCGATTGTTAAAAGAGGGCGAAATAGAAAAGATGGAGATAATCTATTCACCCCCTCTAGATTATCGTAGCCGCTTGGACTTACACCTTCGACGTACATGGGGGCAAATATTTGGGATACATGATCTCCGAGCGTGGAATCGAGGCCAATCCCGAGAAGATAAGTGACATCCTGAACATGCCAAAGCACCCTCCAATGCGAAAGACGTGTAGAAGCGGATCGCTATATGGCCGCTTTGAGCCATTTTATCTCCAAGTTTGCCGACAAGGGTTTGCCGTTATTCAAGTTCTTGCGCACGCAAAGAAAAGGTTTAAGTGGACTCGGAATGTCAACAAGAATTTAGCGACTTGAAGACATATCCGGCATCACCTCCATTCTTGACAAAGCCAAGAGAAGGAAGACGTTATTTTTATACCTATCGGTATCTCGAAAAGCCTTGATGGCGTTTTGGTGGGAAGAACAATGGATCATCATCGATATACTACATCGATAAAGTCCTCTTGAATCTTTGAACTCGCTACTCTCATATAGAGAAACGGCGCCGCCTTGGTCACTTGTGCTCGAAAAACTTGGGCTATACTTCCAATCACAACCAATTGTGGTGTAGGTCCCAATGGGTGTGGTATAAGGTTTAGAAGGGGAGGTTGAATAAACTTTACCAAATTTTCGATTTTAGTCCTTTTAAATAGTTCAAGAGAGTTGACTCAAATCAACTTTGTGTCCTTGGGGACAACTAAGTTGGCTATTCAAATAAGTTACCCACTCAACAATTCGATAGAGTCATTGATAGTATAACCCTTTGCTTAAGCCAAATACTTAACTTGGGCGATTTGGTTTTTAACAATGGAACACTTACCACCCTTTGATTAGTTTAAAGCTTGTTTTTAACACTTGATTTTAGCACTTAGTTATTTAATCGGTTGGACAACAAATATTAACTAACAAAGTAGATATAAAATAGATATGCGGAAAGTAAATCTTTGAAAGTAAATTGACACAAGTATCTTTATAGAGGTTCGAAGATGGAGTAATTCTTCTAGTCCTCTCTTCTCCAACTCCCGGAGGAATTCTCTAAGTAACAAATTAGTTTACAAAGTGGTTATCGGCTAGAGACAACCTTGATCACACACTGGCTTCTCTTGCGACTCACTTCTTCACAAGGCAAATTTGCTAGCTACTTGACTCACTTCTCAAGTTCTTGGATTTGATCACGAAGCCCTCCAAAAACTTGATACTTGGTTTGACCTTCAACCTTTCTACGATCCTTCAACTTGGAAAGTAGACCCTTTTGTTTCTTCAAATGTTTCCTCTTCAACTGGTTGAAGTTATCTCTCCTTCACACTTGTGTTGGATCAAGTTTCTTGAATTTTAGGCTTGAGGAATATCTTGATAAGCTTTGAGAACTTGCGGTTAATTGCTTGAATATTGCTTAAAAGTCGTATGTCATTCGTAACCTTTTCTCAAATGCTTCCTCGGCCTTTTATAGTGCACATTTGAAATTTTCCCGTTGAAGAGATAGGCTAGTTTCAAATATCACTTTGTGTTCGTTGGCTTGTCGTGTCTTGATCCGCAACCTTTGTGATGTTGACCTTTCCTCGTATTAAATGACATTTCGGCTTTGCGGTTTGACCACAAGATGCAAATGTTTCCCATTGGCTCATTCCTTTTGCACAATTAAAGGTCAAACACTTTAAGATCTGGCGGACTTGACATATTACTATATCGAGTAATATTCTTGACTTTATTCCAACGGATCTAAGTCGATTGTCTTCACTTGACTCTTTGCATTTACCCCGGTGACTAGAGTATGCTCCGATCATGGGATTGACTCAACTATCACTTCAACCGATAGACTTGGCTTCTTGAGTTGACTTGACCGACACTTCTCACACCGCTCCTCGCTAACTCTCCTCCTCTTCGAGTCCTTGACTTCCTTCTAGGCCATACTCACCGACACACAATAGATTCTTCATTCCATTCGCTTGTCTTCTTGTAATCTTGAGTTAGGCGACTTAACTCACTCTCTTCCATCCTATCTATTACAATACAATTACAAGGAAAATGGGGTGCCAACTTTCTAGTCTAAGTTTTACATGGTATCATCAAAATCTAACATGAGTAAATTTCCTAACAATTTCCCCCTTTTTGATGATGCCAAAACTTAAAACATACAACATAAGTTAACAACAAAAATACAAGCGATGCGATGATCGAAGAATGTTTGCTTTGAATAATCACTTTATTGATCATAACATTCTTATCCTTTACAAAGTCATTTACAATAAATATCGAGCTTTATACGAGTATGACAATACAACGTATATCTAAGCTAAGATACATAGAGAATGAAAATTACGGGGAAATTCACGAGCTATTACGGAAGACTTACACATATGTATTTACAACATGTAAAATACACAAAGGGTTCGACACACTTCAACGTCTTTGTTGCTTCCTTCTTCTCTCTCATCTCTCGGCTCTTTCCCGTCATCCTCTGGTCTTCTCCTCTTCCTTTCTTCTTCATCTTTCTTCTTCTTCTCATAAGCTCGTTTAGCAAATAGGTCATCCCTTTCTTTGCCTCTCAATACATTCACGATTTGCTCTCTCATTCTCTTCCTATTGCATTCTATTAGCTTGACTAGCTTGTGTGCAACCTCAAGATTAGAGAGTTGGTCATGTCCAGCCCAAGATGTGATCCCTTTCTTCTCGTGGATCCACATACGTAACATCCTTTGGTCTTGGTCGTGGTTGAGAACCTCTTCCACCGCCACCATGTCTTCCCCGTCCTGACTTAGCTCTTCTTCCTCTAGGAGTATACTGTATTGGAGCTTTTGACTTTCCAGCTAAGTGACTACTGGAAGTCTGCTGCTTATCAGTTGTATTACACAATTCCAATCCCTTCTTCCAATACAAGTCCTGAGGCTTGAGGCGAGTCATCCCTTGAAAGTAATCTTACCGCTTCAGAGTTTGAAACTCCTCTGAGAGATCTAGGCTCGAGATCCAAAGATCGTGGCATAGTAATGTCTTTTGGGGGCTTGATGCAAAGATAGTCCTTTCCGGCTGGAGGACCACCATATTGCTTCATGATTTATTCAACGCGAGGTGACCGCTTCTCAGCTACTTCCTCGAATGCGGCTTCGATGGCCTTCCTTTTATCTTTCATGGCCAACTCAACTCTCTCAATGGGTAGGTTAAGGGTAGATTGGAGAATAGAAGTGTTCGTGACTTCACCTGGTTGTGGGGTTTCAAAGAAACATCGTTTCAAAGGAAGATTTTTCGAACTTCCTTCCCTCGACTTTGTCACCTCCTTTCTTCATCTCTTCATCCAATCCCTTTAGGGCCTCATCTTCCCCTTTTTGGCATCATCACCAAATTAAAGGGTTAGCCCAGAATAAACCACTTAGGAGAAAATCCAAATGGTGATGATAAAATCCTGCTTTGATTATGTTGCGTAGTGAGCTTTTCTGAACTCGGACCGAGTAGCCTTTGACTCAGCTGTCACCAATTTCATCTTTGCCATTAGAAGACTGAACTTTGCATTCATGTTGTTCTCTAGGCGAGTGATCTCAGTCTGGTGATAGTGCTTAAGCAGATCCATATCCGAATTGTGAGAGGTTTCCATCCTTACCATGTATTCCTTCATTCTCTGTTGAAACGTAGAAGTATCTGCACTCCATACAAGCATCTTGGCAAATAACGCCTTGAAGTAAATGGACTGCTCAACACATGGTTGTATGCAATGCGTGTCCATTCCCTTATTTTGAGCGATAACCCCTCTCAAATCTGCTTTGTGAGGGTAGCATCTCGAATTGTCCAATCTCAGATCCAGAGATGCCTATTGGCGTTCCATCTTCTCAGTCTCTTCACAGATCTTCTTAAAGGCTTCACAGAACTCAGTTGTTGGATTTGACTCAGCTTCCAGCCACACTGTATCGAAGTTATAGTCAATTGGCACAATCGAATCTGTAGGAATAAAGGGCTCTTCTTGCACGATATATTTCTCTTAGTCTCGCGATTCTTCCTCCATGTCGGGCAATTCAAATTTGTAATGGGAACATATCTTCAAACACATCATTGCGTACAAAATATATCCCCGAAGCTTGACCTTGGGGTGTTTGTTCTTGAATTTCCCCGCAATGATCCAGCTCTTTGTGCCTCGGTTGTGGTAGCATCATCGGCAAATGTTTGTGCGATTGTGGAAGCCTTGCAATTGAGTGGGGATTCATTATCATTGTAGCTTTGTGGTAACTGCGCGCAACTGTCTCTGCCGCACTGGAGCGGTTGAGAGTGTTTGCTCACCGACGAGCCTCACCTGTTTTTTAACGACTTCTTTTTGGTCTCGATAGGTTTGTCTGTTGAGTTACCTAGTCCTCGGTTGTATCATCAAGATCATCGAAATATGATGAGGCCTTGGGAGTTGGCTCATCATCAAAATTGAATCTTCATGGTGTGTAGACTCACTTCATTCTCTAATCCCAAAAATGATGTGTTTATGTGCTCTTGGGAATCATGAAGTGCGCTTATCTCCTCTTCTCGCAAATGCTCTCTTTCAAGTTGAGGAATGTTCTGTTCACACTTGATCTTTACCTAGGAAGTCTCAACCTACCTTAGGCCTTCTTTACCCCTAGCAGTCTCAACCAACCGTAGGGCCTCCTACATCCCTTCGATAGACTCACTGTCTTAGGGTCTTTAAAGGTGGCATCCTTCGAGTCTCAACTCCTTGGATTGCACTTTCATTGCCCGCAGTCTCAACTCCCGGGGCATCTCCATCATTTGCCTTAGCTTACGGCGGCGGCGGCTTCATCGGCCTACATAGCGGTTGTCATCTCTCACCGAGACAGACTTAATCGTCGAGCATCATTAATGTCACTCTGCGCTCAATAATATTCTCTCTTTTGCCTCCAAACTTCTTAGTTTGGTCTTCCACATCATCCTCCGACCTGTTGTGGTGGAGAGAGTTTCCCCACTTGCGCACCCACCGAGTGAACGATGATGGGGTCACTCTACTCCTAAGATACGATTTGTTGTTTCCTTTGAGTGTTCAACAGAGTAGGGATAGGTGTCTCAACACCTTCTTCAGGGTTAGGCTTGGCTTGGGTGCCCAAATTCCCGGCTTCATCGCTAGTTCCCTTGGAGCCATCTTATCGCACGGAGGATGTGGTCTCGCAAAATAACAGAGGCAACTGTTTTGCCACTCCCAAAGGATCGATCTAGGAGAGAGTTTGGAGGACTCTCCCGGACCTTATTGAAGATTCATCTCGTGCATGGCTCTTGATTCTCGAGTGGCCTGCTCTAACTCGTTTTCTCTCGCAACAATAGGGTCCATGTCCACCATTTCACTTTGTCTGAACTCATGGATATGCTCATATGTCCCTGTTTGCGGACATATCTTGGATTTCTCCCAAGGCTCGGCTCGCTCCTCGCTTTCTCTTCTTCTCTTCCTCCTTGATGAGTCGGAGGGTTTCCAAGTAGCTTTCTTCATTGAGGGCAAATTGAACAGATGCATGTCCAAGAAATCTAAGAATCTCTTCTTCCTCCTCAATGAACTTAGGATGAGCAAATTGCCGCTTTGAATAGTCCGAACTTCCATGCCCTCTATTCTTTCATCTGACCGAATGTTTGGGTAGATCGAGAGTACATTATTAAATCATCATCTTCATCTTCCTCTTCGATCTCCCGAATGGTGGTTAGAGGGGCTTGCTCCTCCTTAGACTCAACCGCATCTATCCGAGGGTGAGATAACCCGTTCTTCCTGCGAGCTTAGTTGTCTTAGTTGTTTCCTTCTCCTTGTTGTCTCCCACACAGTGGGTCTTCTATTCTCTGATCGGCATCGTAGTCTTCTCGGCACATCTACTATCTCTAGAGATTGCTCTCTTGAGCATCGCCTCTCCTCGCTTCTCCTGGGCCGAGTACCGGACTCGGCTATTTTCTCCATGCATGCTTCTTAAACATGACCTCCTTCTCTTAGTGGCAACCAAAGGAATCTCGGCTCCACTCCGGTGGCTCTTCAATGGTGAAGGCATGTGTTTCAATAGAATCCTTAACAATCGCCTTCCTTGACTTGGCAAAGGCATTTCTTCTTCACAATCGGCAAGGAACTTTTGGGCTCCTCCTCGCCTTGGGCCGTGGGGCGGGGCTTGGTCCCGCTGGCGGGAGCATCGATGCGTGGGCGGGAGCTTTGGGTTTGGGCTGCGGGGAAGGTGCTTTTTTCGACTTGGCTGTTGAGGCGGGGGCAAGCTTAGATGGTGCAACTCTCTTCTTAGATGTTGGCTTTGGAGAGAGAGTTGGAGAGGTCTCACCATGTGTTTTTGAGGGTCACCGATTCCCCCTCACTTGTATCTGCCTTTCTTGCATGGGCCTTCTTCGCGCACCGAGAGGTTCGACTTGAACATTCTCTTGTCACATGGAACGGTTTTCATACTATATCGAGTAATATTCTAGACTTTATTCCAACATATCTAAGTCGATTGTCATCACTTGATCATTGCCTTTAGCTAGGTGACTTAAGTCCGCTCTCCAATCATGGGATTGACTCAACTATCGCTTCAATCGATAGACTTGGCTTCTTGAGTTGACTTGACCGACACTTCTCACGTTGTTCCTTCATCGAGTCCTTGACTTCCTTCTAGGCCATACTCACCGACACACAACAGAGTCTTCATTCCAATCCGCAATTGATTTCTTGTAATCTTGACTTAGTGACTTAACTCGGCTCTTTCCAATCCTATCTATTACAATATAGAATTACAAGAAAAATGGGGTGCCAACTTCCTAGTCTAAGTTTTACATGGTATCATCAAAATCTAACAAGTAAATTTCCTAACAATTTCTCCTTTTTGATGATGACAAAACTTAACATACAACATAAGTAAACAACAAAAATACAAACAATGCAAGAATAAAGAATGTATGCTTTGAATAATCACTTTATTGATCATAGCATTCTTTTCCTTTACAAAGTTGTTTACAATAAGTATCAGAGCTTTATATAAGTATGACAATACAACGTATATCTAAGCTAAGATACATAGAGAATGAAAATTACAGGGAAATTCACAGAGCTATTGCAGAAGACTTACACATATGTATTTACAACACGTAAAATACACAAAGGGGTTCGCACACACTTCAACGCCTTTGATGCTTCCTTCTTCTCTCTTCATCTTCAGCCATCTTCATGTCATCCTCTGGTCTTCTCCTCTTCCTTTCTTCTTCCTCTTTCTTCTTCTTCTCATAAGCTCGTTTAGCGGGGTCATCCCTTCATTGTCTCTCAAGCCATTCTCGATTTTCTCTCTCATTCTCTTCCTCTTGCCTTTTCTTGGCTTGGCTAGCTTGCGTGCAATCTCAAGATTAGCGAGATGGTCATGTCCAGCCCCGAAGATGTGATCCCTTTCTTCGTGGATCCACATACGTAACATCATTTGGTCTTGGCCATGGTTGAGAACCTCTTCCACCATCACCATGTCTTCCCGTCCCGACTCGACTCTTCTTCCTCTAGGAGTATACTATATTGAGCCTTTGACTTTTCAAATTGAGCGATCGCTTTGAAGTCTCGCGCTTATCGATTGTATTACACAATTCCAATCCCTTCTCCCAATACAAGTCCTGCTTGAGGCAAAGTCATCCCTTGAAAGTAATCTTCTGCTTCAGAGTTTGAAACTCCTCTAGAGATCCGGCTCGAGATCCAAAGATCGTGCATAGTAATGTCTTTCGGGGCTTGATCACAAAGATAGTCCTTTCCTACCGGATGGCCACCATATTGCTTCATGATTTCTTCAACGCCACCGTGACTTCTTCTTAGCTACTTCCTCGAATGCGGCTTGATGGCCTTCCTTTTATCTTTCATGGCCAACTCAACTCTCTCAATGGGTAGGTTATGGGGTAGCTTGCTGAGAATAGAAGTTGTGACTTCACCTAGCTGTGGGGTTTCAACAAACATCAATTTCAAAGGAAGATTTTTCGAACTTCATTCCCCTCACTTTGTCACCTCCTTTCTTCATCTCTTCCTTCAATCCCTTTAGGGCCTCATCTTCCCCTTTTTAGCGTCATCGCCAAATGAAAGGGTTAGCCCAGGAATAAACCACTTAGGAGAAAAATCCAGGTCGGTGATGGTAGAATCCGCTTTGAGTCTTTTGCGGAGTGAGATTTTGAACTCGGACCGAGTAGCCTTTGACTCACCTTGTCACCAATTTCATCTCCGCCATTAGAAGACTCAACTTTTCATTCACACTGTTCTCTAGCGAGTGATCTCGATCACAGTGATAGTGCTTAAGCATCCATATCCGACTTGTGAGAGGTTTCCATCCTTACCAAGGAGCAAAGCTAAGACAATGTTGCGAAGAGAAAAAATCAAGCAATTCTTCACATCGGGAACTCCGAGCTAATAGGCGGACGAAGTGACTAACCGCACCATACTCCATCATATAAAGACCAGGTTAGGAGCGGCTAAAGGAAGATGGGCGGTGAACTCCCCGTCGTGTCTTGGGAGTCTTAGGACAACCACAGTCAATCTCCATTCAGATCCCAGCTTACTTAAATCAAGCGGTCATTCTGTGGAAATAGGCGAACCAAGCCTAAGGGTGACAAGCTACTCTAGAGGACAGAATGAAGACAACATGAGGATCAACTTGGACTTAAACGAAGAACTCAGGGATGAGGCCTTCATCGATCCAAAGTTTACAAGAGGAAAGTGGCCAAATTGGGAGACCTCGATTATGACCCCGAAACATTCAAGTGGAAGACCTCGTGTTGAGAAAGACCGCAATCTCCTGGACCGGTCGGAAAATTGGACTCTAATTGGGAAGGGCCATACAAGGTGATCGAACTAGTGAAGCCGAGTCTACAGATTACATCATCTAGATGCCGGGAGCGTCCTCGCACATGGAACATCGATAACCTACACAAATACTATGCTTGAAGGATCTTCCGCCCCAGGCGTTAAAATTGTTTTATTTTTTTCGTTTCAAAGATTGTTTTCCGTCCATTGAGCGTAAAGCTTTACATTATAATGAATAAAAGTGCTTTCACGTTTCTACTTTGATGTGATGAATGCATTTAATGACCACATATGGCCAAGGTCGAGAATCGTTTGGGCGTTCTCCTCAACAAACCACATCTTTTCCGGCTAAAGCCCCGGATGGGAGGGGCTCTCCTCACGGGGTCCTCATAAATAACCTCATCCGGCTAAGACGCCAAAGGGGATGGCCTCACTCGGCTAAGATCCCGGGTGGGATGACCCTTCCTGGCTAAGAAACCGGATAGGAAGAGGCTCTCATGGGGGTCCTAGTAATCAATCTCCTCCCGGCTAAGAATCCGAGGAATGGCCTCACCCGGCTAAGACTGGGGGGATGACCCCTTCCTGGCTAAGACCCGAATGGGAGGGCCCTCCTCACGGGAGTCCTAGTAGTCAACCTCCTCCTCCGACTAAGACCCCTGAAAGGGATGGCCTCACCCGGCTAAAACCCCAGGTGGGATGACCCTTTCCCGACTAAGACCCCGTGGAAGGGGCCTCCTCGTGGGGGTCTTAGTAATCAACCTCATTCGGCTAAGACCCGGAGGATGGCCTCACCCCAGGGGGATGACCTCTTCCAATTAAAACCCTAAATGGGAAGTACCTCCTCACAAAGAGGTCCTAGTAAAGATTCTTCATCCTTCTTGGCTAAGACCCGGAGGAAGAGGCCTCCTCGTAGAGTCCCTTAAGTTCTTCTCCATGATGAAAATGTGCAAGAAAAAGTAGGCGAAAAAGCTAACACATATGGAGAAGAGATTAAAGTGTTAAAGTAAACATTATGGAAGAAGCACCATAAGGGCGCCCACTCCACACTCCGGGAGGGTGCCCGTGAGCTCCATCGGGCGCCCTCTTTCGGGCTTCGAAAAGGTGCCTATTAAAATACTCCTCACCAACAAAGATGTTCAAAGAAAAAGAAGGCGAAAATCTAACACATGTGGGGAAAAGAAGAACTCGGAAAAATCTCCTGTACGACGCTCCCTTCCTCGAACTCAGGAGGATGCTTCATCCAAGCTCGAGAAGAATGCCCTCTCCGAGCTTCGGAAAGAATGAAGCAAATCACAAGTACACCCGTCCATTCCTAAGAATGGAAGCCTCCGAAGGGAAGTATACATCTTTGCAAAAAGAACAAGTCCCGGCGGATAGAGTCAAACTCAAAAACACAAAGGAATGCGGGACGAAAAAGTACCAAAATTCGAGATACGACTTGAAACATATGAAAACTCGGAAAAGACGAGAAAATTGTGGAGGAAAATGGGCCGGGGCTTGGCGCCCTCGGGGCGCGCCTTGTAGCCACCCGGGGGCGCCCGGCGCCTTGCCCACTCGGGAGGCGCGTCGGGCGCCTCTACGCCCATGGTGCTTTCATCCATCTCTTCGCTCGATGCACTCCAACTCTCCATCAATCCTCATCTCAAGTCTCACCCCACCTCTCACCTTACCTCTTTACCTCAACTTTCAAGAAATTTTCTAAGTCTTCTACAAAGCAAAAAAAAAAATCAAAGTTGAGAGGTGGGAAAGGAAAATTTTACTTCGGAAGGCATGGTCAATGATCCTCCGAAAGCAAGACAAAAGGCGCAAGCGGACAAACCAGTCTGATAAATAGCGATCTAGCTCGTCTTTCTTTATTTGCCTTCAAAGAAACATCGGAGGCGGGAGGGCTTATCTTTGAGCAAAACCGATATTTCATTAATTGAATATATAATTCATTTTATATGTTTATTTAATATTAATTGCCTAATGGGCTCTTAATAATTAAATTGGTCCAAATGAGTCCTGGTTTGGCCCATCGGCCGTTTTTCACCAACGTGGGTGACCATATGCCGAATTCTTATACACGGCCCACAGGGGCCCATCTCCACGTATAAAAAGGTCTCTCTTATTATCTCTAAGTTAATTAATTCATTATTCTTCTACGCATTATTTTTACAAAGATTCATTTCTTGTTAATTTTCTCATTCACCGTGTTGACTTAAGCGTCTCCTTGGACAACCCCGGGCCCTCTAACCTTTACGCTTGTGTGCGGGCAAGTTTCTTCAAAGAATTTTTCACCATTTCGAGGAGTAGAAGGCGAAAAGAGTTCCTTTGGGAAGATGAAGAAGAGAAGACTTCCACATCGAAAAAACTAGTATGAAGATTTCCTCTCGAGAAAAGTAATTTTAATTAACCCAATTAACTTGAGTGGTCTGCGCCTTAAAAAACAGCATCACAAATATATATTTTTCGTCTTCCGTTGTAGTTAACATACAATTGTAACCGATTAAAAGAAGACTTAACATATTTCCAGCATTACGAAAAGGCTTTTATTCTTTATTTTACAATTTTTTTATCGTGATCACAAACTTGAAGAAGCCCACGAGTCGACAGGTGTCGTGTTATTAGGTGCAGAAAGCAATGATGAAAGGTGTTCTCACATGGCCAACAAGTGATACTGTGAAAACGACCACCGACACCCAAACTTTCATGCTTTCTTATTTATATCTTCAAGAAATAAGATAAAACTAGATTATCTTAACAATCAATAATCATCCAAATATTTATTATTAAATTAAATTTTCTTTGTGAATAAATACATATTCCAAATTTCTGACATTCACCGTCGTTGTCAGCCAACAAAAATTCACTGCAGATGCTTTTAATTTTAATTCTCTCACTATTTTATAAGTCCTTACATATGATTATATATATATATATATGAGTTTTCTTATAAGGTTTTAAAACTTTCATATTAAATTATATTTATCGCTTATACTTTATAGAATTATAATGCTGCGAAAGAGCCCAAATCACTCGATCCAAGTCAAAGTATTTGATTTCTGGTCCAACTTTTTCTTGTGAGTTGGTAAATTCTTCGATGAAAATTGTCTACAATATCAACAAACATTAGACGGCCTTTGTTACTAAGCCTCTTCAACACGTAATTTAGCACATAGAGGAGAAATATTCCAAATCAAAGGATTATAATCTTAAGGTGATAGACTGGGTTGTGGGCGGATAATTATATTTGTGACCCAACAATAATTAATAAATATTGGGTAATTAATTAAATAATTTGAAAATAAATAAAGACGTAAAATAATAAACTGGCCTGGGAAAAATCAAATTTATCCCCGCCAAAATACTTTATTTCTGTATCCATACCGGTTAAGTCTTTTAATTGTCATGAAATAATTATTCAAATACACAAGTTTATGAAATTTAATATTACAGTGAAAAATACAACTAACGAATATTTTACCTACCTATGTACTATAAAAAATCAAAATTCATAATTGAGGTGAAATTGACTTTCTAAAATAGTACCCGTACCAACTGCTACAACGTGTGATTTTAAAATATAAACCTGTAGAAAATAATGAAATGGACTTATTGGCCTATATATGCAACTATATATGTGGTTATCCTTGGAAATCATATTATTTGATTACAGACATGTAGGGTTTGGCTTAATTTGATATACATGATGTCGGTACGAATTATTAAAAAAGTATTTAATATATCATGGTGAAACATAAAGGATCGGTCAAAATTAGTGATTCCAGACGAACCTGAGTTGTTAATTTTTCAACCAAATTTTTTTCTTTAATCAAAAACTTGTATGAGTTTCTTTTCTACACTAATTTCGTTTATTTTATTTTATTTTTAATAAGTTGGAGACTTGGTTAGAGGAGGAGATAAATTCCAAAGAAACTAAAAAATACAGGTTCGAACCCTGGTCAACACCCTTATAAAGGATGATCGATACCACTTGAGTTACAAGCTAGTGGCTAATTTCGTTTATTTTACAAAAGCTAATGATTAACTGATCCAATTAATTATCTGGTTTAATTTCTTTTTGTTTTAAGAGCACTTATTAGCTAGAAATAACTAATTTCGAAAATGAATAAAGAAAATGATTCACACAAAGCACCATATGTTCTTTCTCAAGAAAATCAAAATGAGACACATGTCATAATCTTTGGGAATCGGGTATGTACCTACTTGGGTAGTATCTATTCACCCCAAAGGGATTAAGGAGATATAAAAAATGCCCCTCATGGGGTGGCCTAGTAGAGTAATTTGAGTTTTCGAGAGCAGAGGTCTCAAGTTCAAATCCCAATATATGTACCAATTGGTCTAGTTCAATAGCGTAGCTAGGGAAAAAGGGGTGGGCCGATACACGTATGAGGTGACACGGATAAAAAACTAAAAGAAAAACCATAAAAATATTAAATATTTTTTTAAAAAAAAAAACATAGTAAAAAAATATTCCTAAAAGGAGGGGGTGGGGTGTTAGCCCTCTAGCTCGCCATTACTTGTCCAATGCGGTTTTACTTGGCTAGTATGGTTTGCGGACTATTACATAAAGTCCCATGATTTACTCGGTCGCATCCAAGGATAGTAGTTGTGGGTTCTCTCTTATCCCATGATTTACTCAGTGTGCATCCGAAGTGTAGTAACTGTAGCCAGGAACGAAGCCACCTAGTGGCCAAGGGGGGCATTGGGCCCCCTCAAATTTTGAAAAAAATAGGGGTATTTTGGTCCTTTCATTTTTTAATCTAAAAATTCTTCAATTATCTTGCATTCTTTTTTCCTGCTTTCATTTGTGAATTTTGAAAATATGAGTCTTGGTCATTTTGCCCATTTTTTAAAAAATTTGTACATTTGTTAAGCTCCCCATAAACTTTAACTTGAATTTTTGCATTATTCTCTTGTTTCTCTATTTGTCCATTTTTGTATATTGATGTAATTGTATTTTGTTATTTATTTTTTAATATTTAGATGTGATCAATTATTACAATGACTTAATCAAAAAATCTACTTATTTTAAATTTGATGTATTATTTTTAATTTTTACATGTGATAATGGATAAATTGTCCACTTATGTTTTGTAATGAAAATTTGTCATATTTTTTGAAAACATATTTTTAGCTATTTTGACACGGTCATACCATTCTTGTATTCTCGATTAGATTTGATTATATTTCGAAAAATGAATGCGGTATATTTTTGGTATCGGGTCATGGACCTAGGATTCAGAAAGGAAAAAAAGACAAAGTGGAAATCAATTCAAAAATGGTTAAAAAACATGGTTAAAACTATTTTTATTATAGAGAAATGGCCAAATATTCGACCAACTTTCTTTTTATATTAATATTAATTGGGTTCTCTACCCGAGATTCCCGACTTCGTCACTGGTGTAAATTTCCGTTATTAAAAAAAAAAAAAAAGGGAGAGATAAAAGGAGTAAAGATCACAAGGAATAACCCATTTTCCCCACTCCCTTTATTGAGGTTGTTATACATGCTTGAAACGAAAGCTGGGAAGTACAAATATTAATTGTGATTGCAAGTAGGGGCCATTAATCTCAATAATTATCAATCTCAAACAGCTCGCTCCTACACAAAATTGAAAATGGCAAACAAGGCTGGTGATGGGCTCATCTTCTTGATACTAATTATCTTCAGTCTATTTCTTCTTCCAGGGCCTGTTGAAGGCTACAAGAATTACACAGTGGGTGACTCTCTGGGCTGGTACGACACTCTTGAAAACCCAAAAGTTGATTACCAGAAATGGGCTGCTAACAAGAATTTCACCCTTGGTGATTTCCTCAGTAAGTACTGCTTCTTAATTCATTGGATTCTTAATAATTTGCCTGTGTGTGTGTGTGTGTTTCTGGCTCTAATTTGTTTAGCAAACAAACATATGTGGATTGATTTGCTCTCTTTAATTTGTCACTTGCTGCTTATATATGAGGTTCTTGGTTTGGTAATTAATTATATTCATTAATTTTTTGAACTGATCTGGTGCTGCTTTTCATTTTCTCACACACACACAAAGAATCTTGAAAATATAATTGTTCATGGTTTTCTATCTAATATAATTGTCCCAGTTTGTAGGTTTATTTGAATGGGGGATCAAATTAAATCATGAATTAGTATTCCCATTTCACATTTTCATAGTTTTCTGCTTCATCTGATTCACAACTTGGGGTCACACGACACACGCCTTGTCTTTGATCAAACGAAATAGTTCTTGATTAACAGTTTTTTACTTTTTTTTTTTGTTTAAATATCTGAATTACGGTACAAGTAAATGCTAGCTTGTAATACACTCACGAAATGCTAGCTTTTCTTGATTAATTCTGACTTCATATTAGTTAGTAATACACTCACGAAATGATTAAACCAGATACACTATTGCCAATAGATATTTGTTTTTATCCAATTTCATGTCATAGATAACTATAAGGTGTGTAGAATATATTGTATTTTGTAAGTACGAAATAAATATTGAAATTGAGAAAATGGAAAATAATGACACAAGTTAGGCAAAACATTATGTTGTAAAGCTATATAATCATGGGTTTAAGCACTTTTTAGATTGGATTCTATCATGAATTACCTAATTATTGCATAGAAGAAAAGAGAAATCCATTAAATTTCACCTCTAGATAGGTGTTTAACTAATCCCAGAAATGTCCCAAAAGGATTTGACAGGTACAACTTCTGACAGCTGTTGCTGTTGGATATTTTTAGTCAGAGAGCCATGTTCATCTTATATTACTACATTATTATATATAAGTAACTTTATGGTAAAGAGCTTCGCATGTGGACTTATAAGGTGTCTTGTAAATCTGGCAATCATTGATTCCATGCCACACAAAAAACAAAATAGTAAAAAAGAAAAAAGATCATTTTGACTATTTTCTTTTAATATATTATGCATTATAAATAAATACACGTTAAGTTTACTGTTCATTTTAGTGTGCATTGAAATATAATACAAGATATAATGTTAATTTTTTTAAAACAAAAAACCAATCTAGGTGGTTAATTTGACTGTCACTTTAGAACTTTATTATAGCAAGTTGCATACATGGCATGCATGATTAGGTAATAATTAGGTTCATATAGCATAACTTAAATTTAGTCAAACACTAGATAATTAATAGATAAGTTCAATTATAAAATATATATGTGAATGTTAAGCCCCTGAATGTCTACTACAAAATCACCATGTTACAAAAGATGCAATTGGGACTATAATTAGCCCTCTTAATTTGTTAATCTACTATACTTGCAATGTCAAAAAAATATATATACTAATGTGAATGTCACAATTTTTCGTAAGTGTAGTTTTCAACATCGGACAATAATCATTCAGTCATCCAAACATACAATTTCACGACGTACAAGCTCTGCGACTACGCGGACGCTCTAGACAACGACACGATTGAGTGGTCATCGGCGGATCCTTCGTCCACCACCCCGCACTCGATCTCTGTCTCAGTGCCACTAGTGAAAGTTGGGATGACATATTTTTTCTCTAGTGACTATGATGGGGAGCAATGCCAAAATGGACAACACTTGAAGATCAATGTAACATATGGCCAAGGGCTGCCTCCGAGCCTTCGGAGCCCATCCGACGATGCACCGGGGCCCATTAGCCCGCAATCCGGTGACGACGAGTCGGCGCCGGATACCTTAGTTCCCTCAAATTTTGATAATCCTAAGGATACCAGTGATGATGGGAGTGAAAGTGAGTCCTCTGGGTCTGTTTCCTTGTCAGCATTTTCAAAGTTGTTTGGGGTTCAGTTACATGGCCGATTGTTGATTGAGGTCGGATTTTTCTTTCTTTTTTAGTTATTGATTGTTGCGTTTATTTGTTTGGTTTTTAGTTTATTTGATAATTTTTGTATACGGTGTGTAGTGTATAGATGTGATCATATATATATTTGATTTGTATTTGATTTATAAGGTTATTGCATATAATAACCTAAATTAATTTATGTATGTCATCAGCTGATTCTCACACGTTAAAAAATGTAGGAATTGTTATCTTGTAACTGATTGAAAAATGTAGAAATATATGAATTGTTAAAGGGATGGATGGAGCCAACTTTTAATAAATCTTTTCCTTTCATTAGATAAACATAAAACATAAAGTGGAAGTTGATTCATCTTCGGAAAAAGAAATTAGAAGTTTACTTAAGAAATAATTACAAAAACTATGCTTCAGGTTTAGCCTATTTACAAAAGAAGAAAACATAGTTATTTTTCAAAATTACAAACACCTTATTGACATTTGTTTCTATTTTACAAATTACACCTTTAGCACTGGTGGAGCTAGGGGGCCAACCTGTCCCCTCCCCCTTTTAATTATTTTTTTTACTACGTAAATTGTTTTAATAATTTTTTTTATTTAATATTTATATGGTTTTTCATTTAGTTTTTTATATCTCACTACCACATCAAGATTTTCCTGGCTACGCTATTGTCCTTCAGAAGGAGTATTGTTTGATAAATACAAACCTAAGGATAATTAAAGTATTTTGTAGTTAGACTCAAACATCATGAGTAATTTTTGTAGTTCTGCCTTTAGTTAATATTTGATATTGAGGGAACAAGTTTGGTTCCAAGGCTTCAAGCTGAGTCCCCTATTATCACAATTTGCTGATATATGTGAACATGAAGGATGTAGAAGGTGAGAAAAAGGTGCTTGATTAGGTTTGTGGACCCATTATATATGGGCTGGTCCATGTAGTTGTCTTAGGCGTATGTTTTATTCTAATCCATCTCATTTTGTTTTTTTCTCTTTTTAAATTTTTATTATTTATATGTTACATGGTGGTCGTCGCCGCCTATCTATTAGTTGAATGATGTGACTTTAGAAAAATTAACATGAATATTATTTTCGTGGTGTAACTAGGAGAAAACGTCATAGAGAATATTTTTGTGCCGCAATATGTTACCATTCAACAAATCTAAAGCCCAAACAAAACCCAATACATTAAAAAAAAAAAAAAAAAAAAAGAAGTAAAAATTGCACCAAATTGTTTGTATATTATTGTTCTATCACAAAAAACATTGTACATAGATTCCTTCTCTCTTTTCTCTTTTGAGGAAATTACATAAAATACCTTCTATTTAGTAAATATACCACAAAATACGTTCATATCCCTTTTGTACCCATTTTTTTTCCTTTTGTACCTACTTTTTTTTCTTTTTTTACGCTCCTCCATATTTTTTGATTAGTTTTATTTATGTTTTCCTTTTTGTTGTTCCTGTATTGCTTTAAATGTTATATATGTTGTTTCGATGTTGTTTAAATTTGTTTCTTTGTTGTTTCTATGTTTTTTCTTTGTTGTTTTGATGTTTCAAAACAACTTTTACCTATTTTGCATGCTTTTTTTATTCATGTATTATTTTGTACATTGTTTCTATTGTTTCGATGTTGTTCTATATTTTTTTTTTGTTTCCATGAAGTGTTCAATGTGTGAATACAATTTTTTCCTATTTTTAAGCTCTTTTTATTCATGTGGTGTTTTTAATATTTTTTATGTTATTTATGGGTTGTTTCCATATCGTTTTTAATGTTGTTCTGATGTTTCTTTGTTGTTTCCATGTAGTTTTCGATGTTTAAATACAATTTTACCTATTTTTAACTCTTTTTGCTCATATGGTATTTTCTATTTTATTTCTGGTTTGTTTCTATATTGCTTCCAAATTGTTTCTATGTTTTTATATTTTCATGCATTGAATCAAAAATTGAATTATGTTTTTTTATTCATGTTGTTTCTATAATATTTTTAATTTGTTTGATTTTAATATGTGTTATTTTGTGTGTATATTTCTTGATTTTTTAAAGACTTGAGTATAAAATGGATTATTTAACAAGGGCAAAATTTATTTTCTCATTTGAAATTTTATTTAAAGAAATATGTTTGAAATATGTTAGAAACAATCTTGAAATAAAGCGTAAAAAAGTTCGGAAATTTTGGCGGGAGCGTAAAGTTGTGTAAAATAAAGGGCGACAGCGTAAATTTGGGTAAAATAGTACGTACTGAGAAGCGTAAAAGACTGACATTGTCTTCAAAAAATGGAACATTATTTCAATTGCCTTTTTCTTATTGAAATTGGGACTTGTTGCAAATTAGAATATTCATGTCCTCAAACTGGGGTCATGAAGTTCAAAAGATTACTAGGTCATGGAACCCATAAACTAATCGAGCCAGATTTTAGCCCAAAATGTATCCAGTCTTACCGAGATCGTTAGCTTTGGACTGTTCAGGATTTTTAACAGCACTTAATTTAAGTGTAATTGACTAGGGATGGCAAATTGGGTGAGTTGGGGTGGGGCTGACGGGTACTTGAAGACCCATATTATCCCGTCCATCCCACGGGAAGGGACGAGGCGACCCATCACCGTTGCAAAAATTACTTGGGTGCTTAAAAAGTTGTCTTTCTTTCTGGAATGTGGGGCAATACTATCCTTATCCCAAGATAAAAACCTGACAAAAAACCTCAAACCATTGGGAACAATTTGAGATTTTTGGTGACACTGGTTTGTGCATACAAACCACGTTTTTTTCGAAAAACTGAAAAACAAAAAGTTGTTTAGGATTTTTTAAAGAGACATAATTTTAGTGTGAGGTCCATAAAAAAGTTGGGAGGTTTTTATTGTGGAGAAAAAAAAGTAAGGGTATCATTGGATATACTTTCATTTTAAAATTTTTCTTTTTGCTAGAGAATAGTGATAAAAAAAATTGAAAGAAAAAAATATGGTTTTTGAGAGTATGATTGGATATGAGATGAAAAAGTAATGATGAAAGTTGATTTGACATAGAAATAGTAAAATAAAAATTGGTAGTTAGAAATATGTGAGTGGGTGAATAGTAAAATTTGTGGGATGATGTGTAATAATGATTAGTTATTTGTGAAAATGTGTGTAGATTTGATTGGTAAGAGAAAAATAAAAGTGAGTGAATAGTGTATTTTCTAAAAAATTCATAAATAATCACATATTGGGTTAAAAGAAATTCTCTAGCGGAACGAAAATGAAAGTATTCTCATATCCAATCGTAGCCTAAGCGTTTTACTTTTGATGTGGCATTGATGTGACAATGTGGGATTCAGAAAGGAAGAGGCACTACAAGAATTTTAATTTTAATGACCAAAATTTAGTGAGAGTACAAAGAAATCATCATTAAAAGTCTGATTTGTGAACTTTTAATGAGGGTAAATAAAATTTGTAGTTAAAGAGGGTAATTATTTGTGAGGAATTCTTATTTTCCTAGTTATTAATAACAAATCCCGTATAAAGCAACTTAGTCTTCCTTTTGTGAAGTGGTAATTTTCTCTCTCTAGAGAGGGAACCCTAGTTTGGTTGGTTTCTTTACTCATCAACCTCTTTCTTCTTTGTTTGTCCTTATGTTCAGTCGTACACTGCTTGTGGTTTGATCCATGGTGGTCCACTAAAATACATAGGCCTTTGATATTTGTTAGGTTTCTTAGCTATCATGCATCTTTGGTGTTTTTTAATGCTTTTTATGTGCCATGTGTTATTACACCATTTTTAATGTATTGTTGACCTCTTTTTATTTTTTCCCACCTACCATTGTTGACCTCTTTATTGTGCTTTTGTGTGTTTGTTAGTATCTGATTTTTTTTTTTTTATTCTCTGTTTTTGTTGCTCTACACGTGTTCCCCTTGCCCTCTTTCTTTTCTTCCTTGTTTTTGTCTCTCCTCCAGGTGGATGGATCTAAATCTTTTGAGGTTGATCTAAGGGTTGAGGTATTTGGGGCTTCAATGGACCATGATATTACAGATAGACTAAAAGGCTTCTCCTTATCTACTGCTGAAAATGAGGAAATACAGTTGGAGGCAGCTGATATTATTACAAGAAAAACTGAATGCCAAAAAAGTCTCATTGGCGAAATCTTTGGGTCGTAAAAATCGAACTTTGTTGGGTTTAAGAACACAATGAGTAACATCTGGCAAACCAAAGAGACTTTTTCCATTTGCGAAATCGGGCATAACCTTTTCCAAATTTTATTCTCGAATCAAGAAGACAAAAATAAGGTACTCAAAGGGAAGATGTGGAGTTTTGATGGGCAGTACTTGGTATTACTAGAATGGAAAAAGTGATTGCTGGAGAACCCGAAAGCTTTCAAACGAGTGGAAATTTGGATCCAACTGTGGAACATGCATTTCCACTAGCTGAGTATAGACACGGGCAGAAAAATTGGGAGAAAGTTTGGGAAAATGGTGGATATTACAATTCCAGATGCGGGTAGCTCCAAGGGTAAACACATCAAAATTCTTGCAGAGATTAATTTGGAGGAACTGTTGATGCGGGGGACAAAGATCACGTTGGAAGGAGAATCGTATTGGGTGGATTTTAAATACGAGAACCTTCAAATGTTCTGCCTTTATTGTGGTGTGATCGAGCACTCAGAGAGAGATTGTACTAAGAGAAAGGTGGACCTGGATAATAATTGTTTAAAGGAAGGCGAGTATGGCGAATGGCTTCGGGCTGTTGATGTGGGATATTCCATAGTCGGCTATAATCAGCCCCGTAGCCAAAATCCCGTTAAGCATCAGGAATTCAATAAGGAGAGGGGACCAAACAGTGTGAATTACCTCAGGAAGCCATCAAGTTGGATAAGGAGTTTAATTTACCCCAGGTTGCCGTGATCGAAACTATTTCCCCTGAAGCGAAGTCTCAGAATCCGGTCTTAAAACAGAGTGAGAAAGACCTTTGCCAGGGTAATAAAGAGAACGTGAATCAGTGGGATCTCCTGGACATTTCTGCTTGTGATAACAAAGAGCTTGGGAATTTGAATAAGGATATGATTGATGGTAACCAAAATAATTTGATGGGAAATCAGGGTAACAATATTCGTATTCCGTTTTCTGAGTTGCATAATGTGAATAAGCTTAGAGTTGATATAGGTAAGGAGGAGAAAACGAAATAGGGGCCAAAAATTATAAAAAAAATATGGAGTAAAAGGCCCTACTCCTAAACCTATGGAAATTCTTATGGAGGATGAGGGTTGTAATAGTGGAAAAAAAAAAGAAACTTTAATCTGATGGATGAGTTAGAAAAGAGTGACGTGGAGAGCAACAAAAAATTCAAAGAGATCAAAAGTTCTGAGCTGGATTCATTGAATCTTGAAAAGGTGGAGGTGGCCAGCCTTAATTGGGCCCAAAGTTATCCATGAAGATATGCTCATGGAACTGTAGAGGATTGGGATGACCCTCTACGATTCCTCAATTCAAGGAGTCTCTTCGGCTCCATCTCCCTGATTTGGTTTTTTTTATGTGAAACAAAAAAAAAAGTGCTTTTATTAAGACGGTGTGCAATAAGCTGAAATTTAAAGATAGATGGTGCAGTCTGGACCCCTTGGGAAAAAGTGGTGGTTTGGCGGTGTTCTGGTCTTGTAACATTTGCGTTGTGAATATTCTTAGTTCCCATTTCTGCCTTCAGATCGAATTCTCTTTGGAGGATAAACCTGAAACTATGTGGGCCATTTTTATCTATGCTAGTACTGACAAGAACACTAGAAGGGATCAATGGCGCTATCTTTGTGATGCTAAGGTGAAATGGGGTGACTTTTGGATTATGGGATGTGATTTTAACGATATTACTGAGCCGGGGGGAAAATAAGGGGGCCGGATTAGGAGTTTGACTAATTGCCAGGACTTTAACACTTTCATTGGTGATATGAATATGGGGTAAATCCATTTTCAGGGGCATCCGTTTACTTGGGCCAATAATAGAGAGGGTGAAGGATTTGTGGAGGAACGGATTGATAGAATGTTTGGATATCCTAGTTGGTTAATTAAATTTCCAGATGCTAGAGTTCAACATATGGAGAAACAGGCTTCTGATCATTTTTTGCTCTTCCTCGAAACTGATCCCCCAAGGAATATTGGGAAAAAACGATTCTTTTTCGATAAAAGATGGCTCCAATGGCAGGATTTTGACTCGGTGGTTGAGCAGGCATGGAAAACTAATATTAAAGGGACCCCCCCAGTACCAAGTGCAACAGAAAATTGGGCGATGTAGATTGGCACTTATTGATTGGTGCAAAGGTAAAAGAACCAATTCAGCTAAAGTAATCCAAAATTGTAAGGACAAACTATCTGAGGTGAGAAAGAATGGTTGTTCTGAGAATTGGGATGAATGGGGTAAGCTGAGAATTGTTCTTGATAGGGCTTACAAGGAGGAAGAAGGCTATTGGAGCCAAAAAGCGAGAATTAATTGGTTGAAAGAGGGCGACAAGAACTCAAAAAATTTTCACGCTTGTACCATTCAAAGAAGGAAAGGTAATTGTATTGAAAATCTTATCAGAAATAATGGTACGGTCTGCTCTTCCCATGTTGAGATTGAAAAGGAGGTTGAAAGCTTCTATCACTCCCTGTTTGAATCTTCGAATCCGGATATTGATCTCTCCATTCTTGATGGGATACCTCAATCCATTTCAGCCTCAATGAATCAAATTCTTACTAGATACGTGGAGGAAGATGAAATCAGAAAGGCCCTTTTTGATCTCAGTCCCAACAAAGATCCGGGTTTGGATGGTATGAGCCCTCTCTTTTTTCAATATTCTTGGCATATTATTGCTAATAAATTATTCTTGGCTGTTAAGGATTTCTTCAGGTGTGGTAAAATGCTTCGTAGTGTTGACCACACTATCGTCACTCTTATCCCGAAAATCAAAAATCCTTCTTCCATTGCACACTTTAGGCCTATTAGCCTTTGTGGGGTGATTTATAAAGTGATCTCCAAAATCATTGTCAATAGGATGAAACCTGTGCTCCATCATTGTGTTAGCATCAATCAATCTGCTTTTATTCCTGGTAGACAAATCATTGATAATGTTGTTTTGACTCATGAAAGCATACATCATTTGAAAAGCATTAGAAAAGGCCAAAAAACATTTATGCATGGCTCTTAAACTGGATATGTCAAAGGCCTATGATAGAGTGGAATGGAGATTTCTTGCTTTAGTGCTTATTAAAATGGGATTTGATTGTGTTTTTGTGACTGGATTTTTAACTGTATTAATTATGCTTCCTTCTCTTTTAACATCAATGGTCAGGTTTTGGGGTATTGTATCCCATCTAGAGGTATTAGACAAGGGGATCTTCTCTCCCCTATTTCTTTATCTTACTTTCGGAGGTGCTTTCTAATCTTATCAAATAATCCCAAATTTGTCAATTGTTTCAGGGTATTAAAATTTGTAGAGGGGACCAATTTTGACCCACCTCTTCTTTGCTGATGATTCTATTTTATTTTGTGAGGCGTCTCCTTTCCAAGCTTTGAGTGTGAGAACCATCCTTGATAGATATTGTAGTGCTTCAGGTCAACAAATTAACTTGGAGAAATCTACTGTTTTGTTTAGTGGGAATGTTGAGAGAGGGGTTAAGGTTGATATCTGTGCCCTACTTAATGGCATTTTGGAATCTCAACAAGCTAGGTATCTAGGCTTACCTATGGTGATTGGTAGATTCAAGAAGGAAATTTTTCAATTTGTTACTGATTCTGTGCATAAAAGAGTTAATTGTTGGAGGAATATGTTTCTTTCTTGTGCGGGGAAGGAGGTCCTCCTTAAAGCTGTTATCAACGCCATGCCTAATTATGTGATGTCATGCTTCAAACTTCCTGTTCATATCTGTAAGGAAATTTGTAGTATTTCCTCTAAATTTTGGTGGGGTGTGTCTGATAAGGGAGGTAGAAAAATTTCTTGGGTGGCTTGGGATAGAATGACCCTACCTAAAGATGAAGGGGGGTTGGGTTTTCAAGATCTTGCTTTGTTCAATGATGCTCTTCTTACCAAACAATTGTGGAGATTAATTTCACAACCTAATCTCTTATAAGGTTTTAAGAGCTAAGTACTATGGCAAGACAGGGCTGTTGGGCTGTGAGGCTAAAAGCGGCGACTCTTGGCTTTGGAAAAGTTGGATTAAGGCTAAAAAAGCTCTTTTGTTGGGTATTAGACAATAGGTGGGTAATGGAAAAGCTGTGAGGATCTGGGAATCCCCCTGGCTACCCCAAACCCCCTCATTTAAACCCTGCTGCCCTAAACCTGCTTGTTGTGACCTTGGTTGGGCCAATGAGCTCATGTCTGCTGAGGGGAATGAATGGGATGTTAACATTTTAAATCAATTTTTCTGTTTGGCAGGTGTCTCTCTTATTATGCAGATACCTATTAATCAAGAAGGGAGCAATGATAAATGGGTGTGGCATTGGGATGGCAAAGGGCTGTTTTCTGTGAAATCAGCCTATCGACTTTTGTTACAGACTAAAAACTTGGAGATGGACAGACAAGAATCAAGCAAAGGAATTCTATCTGTTGGTGTGTTGTGGAAAAGTTGCTGGAATCTGGATATCAAGAACAAAATGAAGCATTTCTTGTGGAAAGTGTTACACAATTGCCTTTCTACTGCTTTGAATTCGTACAAAAAAGGTATGTTGGCTGAGTTTAGATGTCCTATGTGTGGAGATCATGAGGAATCTGTGGTGCACCTTTTCTTTCATTGTGATCGTGTGATGATAATCTGGAAAATTGCGCCTGTGTCCTCGAATAATACCAGCCACCCTAACTTTAAATTGATCTCTTGGTGGGAAATTTGATGCTCTAATAACAGAGAGGAACTCTTCCAAGAAAGGTTGCAGTTGTCTGTGTTTTTATTTTGGTGGATTTGGAAATCAAGGAACTTGTGGGTATTCAATAAAGATAAATGGAATGAAAGGGACATTGTTAAATATGCTATTCATGATTGGCTGGAATTTAAAGTTCTTAATGTCCCTAACAGTGGTCGGATCAAGCAAGCTAAGGACCCCCCTGTGGTTGTTGCTGAACCTAGTTTGAATACTTTGGTGGTAGGATGTCATTCTTTGTGCATCAGTGCTATTAATGATCTCAAGCTGGGTTCTTCCTTTGGTGGTTGGTTGGGTAATGAGCATGGAAAATTGTTAAAAGCTTGGACTTCTTCTAGGGATTTCATTGAAAATCCAATGGAAGCGATCTTAATTGGTATGCGTCTTGCTCTTTGTACTGCTTCTGAATTTGGACCTCGTAAAGTTAACGTAATGATAGATGACAAGGATATTGCGAGCAACCTCAACAAACGTCTTCCTTTTGTTGGTAACAGTGCGAAAATAGCCGAAGACATCTTTCTTTTATGTTTTCTTTTTGAACATGTGGTGTTTTTGGTGCAAGATTCTAATTGCAAATTTGTTTGTAATAGGCTTGCTAGGCTTGCGTTTGATGGAAATCCGAATTTGAATTGGGTTGACCAATTCCCCGATTGGCTAGTGATCTAGTTTAATTGGTTCTTTAGCCCGTTGGCTAAGCGTAGCTGTAATCCCTCGTGATGAGTTATTTTTCAGTTTATAATGAATTGCTATCGTTCGAAAAAAAAATAACAAATCCCGTCACTATTTGTGTCAAAAAAAACATCCCGTCATTATTGGGTATAGAAGTTTTGGCCCCATTTTCTCCCACCAAATGAAATAAATTTCAATTTTTCCTTAATATAATTAGGTGTGATCAATGTTGTAAAAATCGGCCTAGGCGGCCGCCTAGGCCGACCCGATTTTCCCAAAATCGGCCAAAAAATCGTCTGGGGCAAAAATCAGCCTAGGCGGCAAAAAATCGGAAACAAATCGGGAAAAAATCGGTCTAGGCGGTTTAGTCAGAGTAAATCAGCCAAAAATCGGGAAAAATCGGCCAAAATACAAAAAAATGAAAAAAAAATAAGAAAAACTTGGGCTTTTCTAGGCGCCCTAGGCGCTAGGCGCCCGGTTGCCGCCCGACTGGCGCCTAGCGATTTCTGCAACCTTGGGTGTGATTGACTCTATAAATTAATCCTAAATCGAAAATTTGTCACTTCAAAAAAATTCAGATTAAAGAAAATTTGATATACTAACAATTAAGAAATAACTATTGATTCTTTAAAAAAAAAAGAAATAACTACTAATTTTAGACTAAAAAAAAAATCCTAAAGGAGTCTGGTGAATCAGTATTATGTTAACTTTTATTTAATTCTAATTTAAACAATTTTTTCTGATTTTTATAACCATGCCAAAGTCACTTTGTTTTTCACTTAGGCCTTAGCATAATTAAGCCTAATTGTTTTTCATGGTTACGCCTAAAAATTAAGTTTATGTAAATATGGGACAAATCAACAAAATTGACACCTAATTAGCCTGTAACTTATCTCTCCCACGATTTCCCCCTTTCGTTACTTATCTCTCGCCCGATTCTCCCCTGAATTATGCCCTACCCTAATACTCCCATCACTTTACCTTACCGTCTCGATTCTCTACTCTGTTGCACGCTAATGGAACTTCAGTTCTCTCTAGTCTCTTCCAGTTTGTCCTACAAAGACTCTCTTGATTCTCTGTCTCTTGGACGCCGGGGTTGATCTCAAACAACTAGCATTGGGTAGCTCTACCCTAAAACAGGCTATTACTTGCATTCTCACTACACGGAGAAAACCCCAAATTTCAAAACCTCAGGTAATCACTAATTTTGATTAACAATTTTTTTCGATTTTATCTTAGTTTATGAATTTATGAGATGTCCTGTTGTTGATTTTGATTGAATATTTCTTGGTCGTTGAATTTACAATTTGATGTGGGTTTTCTGATAGAATCTTGTTTTTGTGGGTTTGAAAGCCAGAACATAAATTTAAAGGCAAAACAATTTTTTTTGTGAGAACAACACTTTTTACATCTGGGTATGAGTGATGCTTGCACTGCATTGTGTTGTGGATTGGTATGTTAGCTCTCACGTATATATTTTCATTTTCTGTTTCTCTCTATAATGAAATCATCTGATGAGAAAAAACTGCAACAATATGATGGAGTAATTTGTCCATGATTTCTTGTATTTAAGTCTCTGATGATTGAAAAATTAAACGTTGGCTCTCATTTGGTATAATGGAAGCGTGATATAGTTAATACTTGGGAAGTAGCTAAATTATACAAGTGGACATGGCCACTAGACACAAGTTCAAGGTGAAGTTAGCACTGGATTTGAAAAGCAATTGACAGAGTCACTTTTGAGTGGAATTCGGCATCCATATCAATATTTAGATTACTTGTAAATCTAGCAGGTTAGACAAACAAAAAGAAAAGGATATTAAAATATTGTTCCTAATATAGAACTGCAGAGTAATGTTTTCTCTCTGGCATGGAATACTTGCCAGTCTAGCTTTGATTCACATCCATTAAATATGTCGACTCAATTGGTGTTATGGCCTCCTCAGTAGTCTGGTCCGTTGCAGGCAAATAAGTGAGATGAAAGGGAAAAGTAGATAAAAGATGTTTTTATAACATTACAACATTAAGATCATTATGATCTAGAAGCTGTAGCGATGGACTTCAAAATACTACTATAATTTTATAACTTTATGATCTTTATAGAAAATGTACTGATTAACAAGTCAGAGACTAACAAGAAAATACCAGAAGGGGTACCATGCCTTGGGATTTTAGATGGCTATTGAAAAACCAAAAACTAAGAGTAGTGTTTGGAATAGGGAGTGATAGTAATTTTATTTTTGAGTTTATTTTCCCTGAGAAAAATTATATAAAGAGACAAATTCTAACTTTGAGAAAAGTGTAGAATGAAATAGAATCAGTAACTTTGGACTTTGGAGAGTTGAAAAGAATTTATAATAATAGTATTCCTATGATGCAAATTAACATATTATCTAAAATCATGATAATCATAATCATAAATATTTATCTAGGATATACATTTTCAAGATCATTGTTGTAGAATATGTAATCTGTTCAAGTATGTTAGCTTCATACAGTTCATTTCTTTTGTCGTTCATTTATATCATATAATATATGAAAATGAAAATCAAACTTTAATTTTATGGATATCCTAAATTAAATAACTAATGTATCATTAAGTTTTAAAAATTTCTTGGCTCTTTTAATTTACTAGTGCACTTGAAAATTTTAGGTTGTAAATTGTTGATATTTGAGTAGGAAAATGGCACCTGATAAGGAATGGATGAGTTTCTACAATGATGATATTTCCTGTTGGATGGAACATAATTTCTTTGATGGACTTGTTGACATAGAAAAATAAGCATAAGCCTTGTTTTAACAAAGTCCCCGTGATGTAACTTTTTTCTTTGTTGACTTAATTCAAAGTAGAGCTTTCATAGATGAGAAGACTGGAAATTTTATTGTAGCTCCCTGATGAGAGATTAACAACCTGGTTGCTGAGTTCTTTCAATTATATTGATTGAAGAAACTTAATCATGTTTTGTAATATTTTATTTTTTAATCGCAATGTCTCTTTGTTAATAGCTTGAAGATGGACTAAATTCTCAAACTAAATGGCTTGTTCGAATGAAAGGCTATAAGTGCTCGTTTTAGTGGTAAGGTTTCGACATCATGATTGTTTCGGTGCTTATATACCAATTTAAGTATTTTGCTAATGAGGGACAGATTTTGATAAGTTTGTTTGTTTCCTTTCTAGAGGGAATGTTGTTTCATTTTCTCTATGCAAATTGATGTGTATAGTATACAAAATCGACTTATGTCTATCATCCTTGCAATTATGCACTTGTTTTTGTAATATTTTATTTTTAATTGATGTGTCTTTCAATTAAATTGATTGAAGAAACTTAATCATGTTTTGTAATATTTTATTTTTTAATTGCAATGTCTCTTTGTTAATAGCTTGAAGATGGACTAAGTTCTTGACGTCAAACTAAATGGCTTGTTCGAATGAAAGGCTATAAGTGCTCCTTTTAGTGGTAATGTTTCGACATCATGATTGTTTCGGTGCTTATATGCCAATTTAAGTATTTTGCTAATGAGAGACAGATTTTGATAAGTTTGTTTATTTCCTTTCTAGAGGGAATGTTATTTCATTTTCTCTATGCAAATTGATATGTATAGTATACAAAATCGACTTATGTCTATCATCCTTGCAATTATGCACTTGTTTTTGAATTGACATTCCATGATGGTCTCTTCCTGTGCTTTTGCATTATGTTTCCAAGTGTTTTGAATGTTATGTAGTTTTTAAGTGTTAAATTCTATACAAGATATTTTAGTTTTTGTGTATTCGTCTATGTGCAAATTAAAGTTGCATCTTGGTTTCATGCCTTTTGTTTACACTATTAATAATGTTTTTTGGATTTTCTTGTAGGTTGGTTTATAAAGAAGAATTCAGGTATGGATTAGGAACTCGGTACATGGAGTTTCGAATCAACCAAGTGATTCAATTTTGTGGTGCTCAATTTTCTTTGTAATACATGCGTAGAATTAGGGAATGTTTTAGCTATACATCGAGATGAAATTTTTGGAACAAATTACACTTGTGTGTATTTTGAATATGTGGTTATTTATATAATTTTATTTAAACAATTACTTGTTCTTAATATTTAGCAATATTCATATTTTATTAGTATCAATGTGCTTTTATGTAATGAGCAATTGATATAGAATAATGATTCAATATTTCAAAAAAAAAAAATGAGAGATTTTTAATGAGGATAATTCCAAAATTTTGCAAGGGCTAGATTAATTTCTAGTGACGGGCTAATTACTAATAACGATAACAAAATTTATCCATAAAATAACATATAGTGAGAGATACAAATATCATATAATGAGGGGAAGTCTTATCATTAAACTATCTTTTAATGAGGGGCAAATGACTATATAATGATGAAATTTATCAACATTAAAATTATTTTTAATGACGGTATAATCCTGTCACTAGATATATTTAATCAATAATGACAGGATCCATTTACCTTCATTATATACTTTTACCTAGGAGGGCAATAGTGAGGGGTCCATGACGGGAATTTTCCGTCATTAAAAGTCTTTAATGACGAATTTTTGACATATAATGATGAAATTTCCCGTCATTATAAGTCAATTTTCTTGTAGTGAGGTTTGAACCTCGGAACATTGAATATGCCCGAAGCCTATTTATAAGTTCTCTTTATCTCATGTTTTGTTTTATTGATGAGGGCACTTTCGGAAGGGCTTTCAGGTGGACCGATTTATTTGGAGGAAGTTCCACGGGCAATTTCGAGACCGAATTCTCTGGAAAGCAAAGAAGTAGTTCAATTCAAGAAGGCTCATATTATTTATAAAAATTGTCATTATTAATGTATATATTAGATACAATAATAAGTACATAAGAATTACATTATCATATATATTATATATGTAAAATATATATTAAATATACTTAAAAATAAAATAAAAAAGTAGGGGGGCGCGGCGGATAGGATACCCGTAGAGCGGAAGTGTTACCCATGACTGTCGCGTTCAAGGCAGGTCGAGCCAATTAACATCCCTATATTGGCAAATACACCCAACTTTCTGGGGAAAAAACACTATTTATGCTCCCTGCTTTTTTTTTGGACATTTTATGCTCCTGCATTTTCTGGGATATTTTTATGCTTTTTTCAATTTTTTGTTCCTGGATTGTTTTCTATGTTATTTCTGGTGTTTTGTAATAGTTTTATGTTATTTCGATGTTTTAATACGCTTTTTACCTATTTTTACGCTCTTTTTGTTCACGTGTTGTTTTCTATATTATTTACATTGTTTTTAGGTTATTTATATATTATCTTTTATGTTATTTTGAAGTTTCTTTGTTGTTTTTCATGTTGTATTCAATGTTTCAATGCATCATTTACCTATTTTTAAGTATCTTTGTTCATGTGTTGTTTTATATATTGGTTCATTGTTTTTGGTTGTTTTTACGTATAGTTTTCAATATTATTATGTTGATATTTGGTAGTTTCCATGTTTTCGATGTTGTTCAATGCATTATATCAAAAAATTAATTGTGTTTCTCCATTGATGTGGTATTCTATATTATTTTAAATGTATTTTGTTTTAATATGTGTTTTTTATATGTAAATTTCTTGACTTTTTCAAAAGATTTTAAGTATAAAATTGATTATATAGTAGTGGCAAAAATTATATTTTCATTGAATTTTATTAGCTGAAACATGTGGAAGAATGTTCGAAACAACCTTGAAACAACAACGTCAAAAAGTCTGCAAAAAATGGCCGGAGCGTAAAAAAGTTCGGAAAAAATGCGGGAGCGTACATATATATGAAAAAAGCCAGCCGAGTAAAGGTGTCATTTTTTCCATAATGTTGGGCACTTTTGTCCTTAACCATTAATTTAATACACTTTCTCGAATGGGCGATTTCTATAAATAAAGACCTTCATTTTTCAACGAAACACCTAAATTACCAATATACTCGATCTCTATTGAAATACAAAATTATTCGCAGCTTCGCATTTTTTTATAGCCAACTTTGCATTTTTTTCTTTTAGATTGTTGATCGATACCAATAAAGTTGAGTTGACTCAAGATGTAGAGGATAGTTGAGATGTGTTAATCAATGCAATGGTGACATATGTACTATAAATATGGAGGACTGATATAATGTGCTAACTAATGTGACAAGAAGTATATATACCCGATACTTAATTCGACAAAATGTAACTTGACATTTTGACCTGAAGACAAATACACTGTTTTTTATTATATCAATGTGCATGAGCATGACAACTAGCATTTATAAGTGTCTCATATGATAAGTATAAATCAACTTTCTTGTAATCTTTTCTACTCAACCAGAAAGAATTTATACAAGTTTTCATTTTAATCTGCACACACACACACACATATATATATATATATATAAGGAGAAAATAGTGATTTCATTAAGATAAATCGGCTAAAATAGTCGGTCCCTAATAGTAGAAGTCCTGAACTTTTATTTTCCCGCTCTTTTTGCTTATTATATTAGGAAACAATTGTAAACATTATAAATGGTAATTATTATAAATTCTTATATTAGGAAAATATTATAAGAAAAGATTGTAAATGGTATTCCTACTTTATATGTATATAAATTAGGAATATCATAAATGGTATTCCTATTTTATATGTATAAAAATTAGAAAAAAATTATTTACTGGTATTCCTACTTTATACCAAAAGTGAGTCTATAGTATCAATTCTACCTATATAAAATATATAGATTTTAAAAATTATAAATAGTATTTCACCATAATCAAGTTCTTCTAAATATATATTACAATGATGTGTTGATTCTATATATCATATCTTCATCAAATATATTGTTTATTTGTTTCAATGGTGTCGATGCAATTTTCTACAATATAATATTAATTAATCAAGTTTTAAATACTAATGAATATTCAAACTTTCCTAAATTGTTTAATAATAGTTAAAATAGACGACTTATAATTTTATATATCTTTCACCATTGAATTAACAATTGATTTTGTGTTCAGAGATTTTTTTGGCAGCTTATTATTTATGTTAAATCCTCTTATATTTATAGTACTTAAATTGCATGAGAGAAATACTTTTATATCATTGATCCTAAATTCGAAGCATAACCACCAAATATGACTTCATCTTCACGTTCCCCTCTATTTTATTTTCATCAAGTGTCCCGCCAACATCGACAGTATCGAACTCGAATTTGCACGTTCCCCTCTATTATTAGTTTTATAGTTTTGATTCGTCAATTATTATTTTATTTTTATTCTACTTTTGTTTTGTTGTTATTAGTTTTATAGTTTTGATTTGGTAATAAATTTCTATCTACTTATTGTAATGGTTTCTTATATTGTTCAATCGGACATTCATTACAAATTATAATTACATTAAATTTTTGTATCAACGTCTTCCATGCAAATTAAATAGGCAATTTCATGGTCTTACGCCATTAAATTGTGACATGCATAATGTGAACGGACACATTTTGATGGTCAATATGGCCAGCCCCTATGGTGTGTGTATATATATATTTATGTGTGTGTGTGTGTGTGTGTAAGTTCGCGATATCTTAAGTTTATTTAGTGGTGAGATTTTTTTGTTAATATTTTTTTATCAACAACCTATACCTATAAAGTTTTGAAATGATTTTATCAAGGGTACACACAAAGAACAAAATGATGCATATATAAGGCATAATATAAGACAATATTGTGTCAGATTAAAGCAAGAGAAATCCAAGATTTTCATGCAACGTGGTTGCCAAAATTATAATTGTTGTATACAATTAATAAATTGATGATATTTAATCCTATAGATACAATAAGTATTTATTATTTTTCTAAAAAATATAGATACAACGAACTATTAATTGGGATTTTTTTGAAATTGAGCATTGGTAAAACAATCGGCGGTATCTAATTGTACTTTTATTCATAGACAATATTCATTAATATTTTATTAATCGAATTTGACAATACTATGTGAGCGGATAGTTGACAAGATGTTTAAGAAAAAAAATGAGAAAATCGCACTTTAAGATTAAAGATTTATTAATCTAGCAAATTTATAATGTATTACCTTTTAATAAATAAAAAAAAGACAATAATTGGTCAATGGAGCATTTTTCCATTTACAAGGGAGTATAATTGTAATTGGACAACAACGTATTAGCTTAAGAAAAATAATTGATTGAAAGATTTATAAAACTCAAATGGTAACAAATATTTATTGCTCGGAAGTATTGTATATATCTCTTTCATATATTGATTGAAATATTTTTTTTTCTGCTGCCAATTTCTATTTATATTTAAATTGATTTTGGATTATGGACTTTTTTATGGATGATTTCGAAAATATTTTATTATTAATAAGATGTTTGATTTTTATATCATGCTTTTGAAGGAATATCTGGATTTTTTATTTCATATTGATTCAATTGTTGTTGCAATATTTATTTAACATATTTGTTTTTGAAATATGGTATTTTCATAAGTGTGAACAAAATACTAATTAAGTTTAGTCTAGAAAAATGAATTATCTTCTAATTGGTCCACTGATCAACGTTGGTGTTAAATTTGATGATAGTTTGCTTAATTAAGAATAATTAACAACTCTAATTACTATCGAATAAAATTAGTATATAATATATGTATATATATATATATATATATATATATATATATAACTAAGGCAACTCAATCGGGAAAAAGAATTAAAAAGAAAAGATATAAAATAAGATACAATTTTGGACAAATCAATCCAAATATTCTCCTAACCAATACATATTTTGGAATTATCCAAAAATAGGGGTGCTTTGATTTGGTAAGTCAATGGCAAGAATCTTTAGTAACATACATATTTTATTGGCTAATTGTTTTTTAGGTCATGGTTGTAATATTTTTTGAGATTTGAATAACTATAATCAATCTTATAATTGTCCTAGACAATCAATAAATTGACTATAATCATTACCATAGATACAATAATTATTTATTATTGTATTTATTCAATCTATAGATACTATGAAGTATTGATTGAAAGAATTTTAAAACTAAGCTTTTGATAAAACAATCGAGAGTATCTATTTATATTTTTTAATTGAATTTGACTATGCTACACACAACGGGATAATTGACAAGAAGTTTAACAAAAATTAAGAAAATTGTACCTTATGATTAAAGATTTGTCAAATTACAAAAATATATTAACTTAAAAAAAGACAATAATTATCAATAGGAGTTTTTTTTTTTAATTTCCAAGGGTGTACAAGTTTATGATTGGACAACCATATATTACCTTAATTAAGAAAAACAACTAATTAAAATATTTACAAAACTAAAAATGGTAACAAATATTTGATTGTTTGAAAACTGTACATATATTTTTCATATCTTGATATGAGATTAATAAAAATAATCAAATTGACGTTAAATAATTGACATGATCAATCAATACTTAATTGTCCTATAAAATCAATCATATAATTACTTAATTGGTATCTTTAATCAATTAGTATTTATTATTTTTTATATTTTATTAACTATAACTCTAGAAAACAATCATAGAATTGATGGTGCTTTACTTTGGTAAATCAATAAATCAATGTTGGAAGATGAAATAATCAATATCTAGCGATCAATATATGTTTTGGAGTTATCCAAAATTGACGGTGTTTTGCTTTGGTAAGTCAATAGAAAGATTTTTTGTAATGAAAATAATGTGTTGTTAACTCAATATAAGTTTTTATATTTAATAACCTTATATGAACTTGGACATTTAATTTATGGTTGAAAATATAAAACTGATAGATAAAATTTTTGTTTTTAATAACCTTATATGAATATTGCTATTAAATTAAAGTAATAAATATCAGTTCATGTTAATAGATATTATAAAATTATAATATTAAAATAAAAATATACGTGCAACGCACGGGGTGAATTACTAGTATAAAATAGAAGAAAGATGAAAAGTATACACTAAATTATTACATTAGTGGGGTACATAAGAGCAACTACATTGAGGGACTAAGGACGGTAAGAGAGATCTGATATCCAAGTTCATCTCCATGCCAAGCAGCAGACTCATTATAAGCAAGGGCAACAACATTAATGGAATCAGTCTCCACAAAATTAATTTATATGCATGCACTCTTGACCAGCTCCAGGTTGTCTGTGTTGGCGGAAAATTTAGCTTGTAAATCCCTGTAAAAATTTTAAAATATAAGTTGTACTCTACCTTCAAAATCTCTAACCACTGCATCAATACGATCACCATAGCTCTAAGGAAACAACAATATCCACGTTCAACAATATCCTTCGTCGTTGGTGCATTGTGTGTGTTGGGGTCACTCACACCCCTCTTTTTGGAGAACTTTCCGGGAAGATAACTTTTCTTGTGTAATATTTTGCGTCTTTGCTGATTCTTTGTTGTCAGAGCCCTTTCCTCTAGCTGCAGATTTCCACTTCCGGGTTGGGCGATTTTCTGGGCTACTGGAAGTGCCGAATTGAAACAATGACTTATAGGGGCTCATGGAAATCTTCTGAAAAATCCATTTAGCTAGAAGAATGAGATATTGTGCATCACTTATTAAGCAGAGAAGTGGAGTTGTGGATCTGAGAACTTTTATGGGAAACTGATTTATAACCAGCTGAACCCATATTTATACCCACGAGACTTAATAGTAAAATGGATAAAAAGTTTTTATCATAAGAATTCTTAAGCATAGAAACAACCAGAAGGGCTTGGGCACCCGTATCCTTAGTTTCTCATGAGAGGGTATGGATGAAACCCTAGGATTGAGACGTGACATGTCGCCAGAGAGAGAAGAACCAACACCTGGGTATATGGACAAATTTGATCAACAACGAGCAGTGGATCTTCCTTAACTTGCTAAGGGGAAAATTTTCCACATCTGTAAAAGATGATAAGTCTGCATTCGTACATTTGGAAATATTATGGCCAATAATGTCGCACGCAAAACAAAAATCCAAAACTCGTTCATATTTGAAGTCCAACCACATCTTATTTTTGTCAAATCCAAGGCGTATATGATCCCCTCTTTACAAATTTTAGAGATATCAATCATTGTGTGAATCGTAAGGAAATATCCCAAGCATCTATCATTTGAATCGCTTCCACCTCCATTGTCACGCCCCAAACGCGACGCGACGACGATCAATCACTTAAACAGAATAATTCAATAGTCTAAACCAATGATACAAACTCAAGTGAAATAGAGTCTAATGCAAAATGGAATAAAATACACACAAGTACATATTACATCTTAAGGTCCAACGGAATCCGAATACAACCCAATAGATTATCCGAATTTAACTTACGATCTAAATAGAAACAAAATGAAAAGTCCAACAACAATCAAAGTAAAAGGAGTGTCGCTCCACATCAACTGTAGGGGAATTCAATCGTGGTAGGTTCGACGCCTTCAACGTACTCTTCATCTAAAGGTTAGAAAACGGGAGGGAGTGAGTGTGAAGCCCTCGATTTTTATTCGAACATGTACTTATATCACGTATCGTCTTTGTACTATTTGACAATTCTACCGCGTCGCTTTGACGGGTAAATATTAATGATAAATATATTTCGTCTCTAATTTCCCTTATTTATTTCTTGTGATCATAATCATTCATTAATTTTATTTCGCATTTATGATCACTTGATTGATCATCATTATTGTTATTTACGTATCTTTTAGTCACCTTAGAATTCTAAGAGACTATTTATTTTAGAGGTTTATACCTTATAGAATTAAGAATTCGATTTAGATTAAGTGATCATGAGATTTATAAGTGATCAAGGAAATCACTAATTATTTTGGAGATTGATATTATTCACCTATTATCATCAATTTTGGGACATAAAAATAAAAATATGGAATTGCCACAAATACCCTTAAGGGGGACGGCCATGATGGGAAATTTTGGTGTAGAAATATCTCCCAACTCTTGTACATGTACACCTTGTGTATTCATCTTGTGTATTTTTACACCATTAATTCAAATCTTATACACAATATCTTATACACCAATTCTTTATTATAAAATCATCCAACATGTTGGAGGCTTCCCAACACCCCATGCCAACATTCTTCTCAATCTTTGCAATTCCATCCTCCCATGCAAGACTACACCTTGACCAAAGTCCTTGTCCCTCATGCTTACTACAATTTACAAGACTTGGAACAAAATACAAAAATCTCTCTCCTCATGCTCACAAAAATCGGCCATTAGGCCATAATACACAAGAAATTTCATTTTGTACCCAACACCTTCATCTCTCAAACCTTTCATCCTCCTTCTCACCAAAAATCCTCCCACATCTCTCTCTACAATTTTCTTCTCTTCTCTTGAACACTTAGTAAAAATACAAGAACTTTTCTTCTACTCCATCACAAAATTCGAACACCCCCTTCAACAAGGTAAGAAATTTTGTTCCTCTTCTTGTCTTGATATCATCTAACTATCTCCTATCACTTATTAATGTAAGTTTGGATTTTTATGTTGAGGTTTACATAGAAGACTTGGAAGATACTAAGGGTCTCACCATCACCTTGAAGAAGACTTCTAGACTTGAAGAAATTTGAAGGATTTGGACTATAAGGTAATAAATGGGATTTTTGGTACCTTCTTCTTCTCCCCTATTAATTTCGAATTTTAACACCAAAATTTTAATTTTGAGGTGATTAGGGCTGACCTTGGAGCTTTGTTTAAGTGGTGATCAAGTTCTTAAGAGACCATCAATTTGTGTCTACAACTTTCAACTACACAAGGTAAGTGTGGTACCTTTGGCCTATTCCTTCTCTTTTTCCCTCCTTAGTTCAAATCTTCATTTTCTAACTCAAAACTCCTTGTATTATTGGACTTAGGGGCTGCCTTAAGTGAGGATTAAAATCCTCAAGGTCTAGTGACACCACTTTACACCAATCAACCGAACAAACAAGGTGGGTGGAAAAATCCTTTCAACTTCTAGGTGTTTTAATTCATAAAAATGCATGTAGTATTTTGTTATTGAGTATTTGAGATATATATTATGTATTGCATGCTATTTTCTTGTATCAAGTTGAAAAAAATTCTCAAGTGTTGCTAAAAATGCGATTTACCGAAAATTAGGACATACATGTACACTTTATTGTCATATTTGATAAATTCTTGTATGAGATGGATATGTATATTTATGACTCTTGAAATCTATGTTTTGTATGGCCTATAACCTGTACAAGTCGAGCATAATTGATTAAATTTCGATTTTTGGACTTAAAATGCAAAAATAGAAAGTTGGTGGACTTAAGTGCAAGAAAATAAAACTTAAGGGACCTCTCTGTAAATTTCGATTTTGGGACTGTACTCAGGTTCAAAAATGATGTTTTGATATTTTAATAAAGTTTTAAGAGTTTTTAGAAATAATAAAATCAACCCTTAAAAGCCCAAGGACTAGATTGTAAAATTTGAGAAGTTTAAGGGCTATTTTGCAAATTTCGAAACTGTACCAGACCCTAAATTTAAAATTTGAAATTTTAACTCTTAAGGGACTGGAAATAACATATTTTAAGTGTATTCCAAAAATCCAAGTGTTTAGAGCTTGGAAAGTAATTTTATAAAACTTGAGGGACCAAATTGTAAAGATTAAACTTGAGGACCCAAATGAAATTTCCAGGACTTATACAGCCCATGTACCTGGAAATACTAAATTACCTATAACATAATTATATTTTGGACCCAAGGTTCAAATTTCATAACAATTGGACCCCTAAAAGCCTTAAAGGCAATTATTTCAAAATGGGACAAAAATGAGATTTTTAAAAGTTAAGGGACCTATACTTATGACGTTTTAAAACTGTTTTTGTCCCAATATCCCACTAACCTTAGTGACATTTTCCAACTGGAATCACATTAGAAGCCCTTCCGGTTTGTGAGTTCGATTATTTTAAACTTTGGGCCCAAAATGACAATTTTAACAAATTTGGGGCCAATGTGAGGATTTTATAAAAACTCGACCTCAAAACTTTAAAAACCTGAATCTATGAACAATTTATAGAATTTAGGAACTGACCTCATAATTATTCAAGGTCGGGACATTTATTTATTTAACTTTTAACCCCAAAAGTATTGGTTTTGACAAAACGGGGCTAATTGTAAATTTTATTTTTTATAATGACCTAACTCAAATTATTTTCTTTTAAAGAAACAGCCCTGGACTCTCTTACTTTAATATTTAATTAAAATATTTTATTTTCTTAAAAATCCTTGACTTATCGAATCGTCTTGTGGATTAATACTGATTGGGGCGACTCCTCGTCTCGTGATTTCGAATCTATAACGGGACTTATGTTCCTCCTAATACTTAAGATATCGAAGACTACTTATCCTCCCGATAATTATCTTCATCCCGATAACTCCACCGACGCCATAACTTTCTTGTGCAAATTTTTGAGAACTTTTCATGAACTGCTTCCCGAATCAATAATACTCATTTGCTGGTTGACTTCATGAACTTGTGTTTACTTTCCTGCTTGAGTCAACTTGGTGTGTCGAGCTCATAGTCGGAATGGATCGTCGGGGAATGGAACCGGCAGCTCGGCTGCTATTCCACTCTTCCGCCCCATCGTCCTAATCCCGCAACGAGGGACGAAGTTTGTCCAAGGAAGCGGGTCGTAGTACTTGAGGTATAATCATGATTATGACAAATCCGAGCCTTGCTAGCTCCACTTTTGTGGATTTTGTCTTTGCCTACGAGCGATAAGGTGACAGTCTTGGACCATCTTGCTCGGGGAGTTACAAGGAAGAACGAAGGAATCGCCTGGCTCGATCCACATGATTCCGGAGTTAATCGGACCCGTTTGGTTGGCGCTACAAATCCGCGACGCAACCGCTACTTGTATTGCATAGGTTGGCGCTACAAATCCGTGCACGCAACCGCTACTTGTCTTGCATAGGATTGGCGTTACAAATCCATACGCAATCCTCTCCCATGCTTGAACCATAGTGCTGCGTGACCACGAACTATTTTCTTAAAACTATATAAGTATGTTACTTAATATATTTATCACGACGCTTGTAGATCGTGTGAAAATCATGCATCATCTCTCACGCGTTTTCATACACTAAATTTCTCGCATTAACTATTTATATCGCCACACTTGCACACGATCACCCCATCCACCGAGATTTGTCTCATTCCCTCCTGTTTTCTAACCTTTAGATGAAGAGTTCGGAAGACATCGAACCTACCGCAGATTGAATCCCTATCCATGATGTGGAGCGACATTTCCTTTTACTTTTATTTGTTATTGGACTCCTTCATTTTATTTTCGTTTTTGACCGTAAGTTAATTCGGATAATCTTTTGGGTTGTATTCGGATACCGCTTAATTTAGGATTGTAATTTGTACTCGTGATTATTTTAATTCATTTTGCATTAGACTCTATTTCACTTGGAGTTTGGTATCTTTGGTTTAGATCATTGATTTATTTACGTTTAAGTGATTGATCGTTGTCGCGTCACGTTTGGGGCATGATAGTTATGGTATCGAGGCTCGGCTAGTAATATGGAAACTTACACCGAGCTAACCCGTGGATAGGACCCTCGGATTGTGTTAGGTAGTACCGTGACTTGACTAATTAAGTGTGATATCGATTTCAAAAATGGCGTAGAACCATATTATTGATGTTTAGGTTAAGCTAAAATTTATACTTGGAGAATCCATAGTCATACTTGATTTGACTTAGTTGACTTTGGTGACTTTCCTTAGTCATTCTTACCTTGTTCTCCTTATCTTTCCTTTACATCCGTCTAATCCATTTCCAAGAATTTTTCCTTTGCCATTTAGAACATGACCATACCCTCTTCTTGGATCTTGATGTTGGTAAAAAGTTCTCTCCTCCTCGGTCATATGGCGTGAACATCCGCCGTCCACGAGCCATTTTGAATCTTCCATTGTGGTTATGGCCCCTATTACCTACAAAAGAATTTCTTTTAGGTACCACTATAATTTTGGGGTCCATGGGGGTTAGTCTTGAGACCTTTGGGTCTCCAAACATGTCTTGAGCTATTTCTCAATTTGCAATTATTAGCATAATGTCCAACTTTGCCACAATAAAAACAAGTAGGGGTATTATAATTATTAGCACGTACAAAAGTCGGACCTTGGTTATTTTCTTAAAAAACACTTTGAAATGGCTTATAACCAAGTCCCGATTTGGAATGCTCACCTCTTTGTGCATCTAAAATTTTTGTGACTTTATCCGTACTTATGTTGAAACGATGCACATCATTTTTCAAACATTCAATATCTTTTGTGAGCAATTCCTTTTCGGTTTCAAGAGAATGAATTCTAGTAAGAGTAAGAGCATGAGCTTTGTCTAGAGATTCATAAGAGGTAAATAATTTTTCCTTTTCAACCTTAATCTCCTTATGCTCCTTTTTCAAATTTTTGTATTTAACGATTAAATTTTGAAACTCAATTTGCAATTCATCAAAATCACATTGCAAGTCATCAACTATGGAGGAAGTAGAAGAATTTGAGTGTACCTCATTATTTTCATCGTCTATAGCCATGAGACCGTGTTCGGTTTCTCCTTCCTCATCGGTTGTTTCGAGTAGTTCATCCCATGTTTTGACTTCCGCATTTAGAGCCTTCTTTTTTGTGAAAGGCTTCCTTTTCTTTTGCTCCTCTTCATCGAGCTTTGGGCAATCGGCAATGAAGTGCCGGGTTTTCCGCATTTAAAGCAAGCATTATCTCTTGGTTTTCTTGCTTTATTTTTATTCACAAATTTTGCAAATTTTTCGAACAAGTGCGGCCGTCTCCTCATCATCATCATCATTATCATAGTATGCATTATTAGAAGAAGAAGCAAGACCTTTAGGAATAATTTGCATACCCGATTGATTTGTGGATGGTTTGGAATTTTTCCTCTCCTTGAGATAGACTTCATAGATGAGTAGGTTTCCAATAAGCTCATCAAACTTGAGTGTCTCAAGATTTTGTGCCTCCGTGATTGCCGTTACTTTTTCGGACCATGAGCCGGGAAGTGCATTTAGTACCTTGGTCACCTTGTCTTCTTCGGAGATGACTTTGCCGAGGGCCACAAGAGGATTGACAATATTGTCAAGCCTTTCCACCATTTTGGAGATGCTTTCGCCATCATACATGTTAAAGTTTTCGAAGTCTTTAACAAGCATGGTCTTTCTTGCTTGCTTGACTTTCTTAGTCCCTTCATAGATTGTCTCCAATTTTTCCCAAACCTCATGTGCCGACCTTATGCCTCTTATGCGATTGTACTTGGTGGCGGTAAAGAGAACAATGCAAAATATTTAAGGCCTTACCGTTTAGAGAAAAGCCTTTTTGTCGTTTTCATCAAACTCCTTGAAAGGTTTAGGAGCCAAGGTGCCATCCTCCGATTTCTTTGTTGGTTGATCAACTCCTTCAATGACCACATTCCAAATGTCGAACCCGCACCTTGTAGGAAGCACTCCATACGGTCTTTCCAAAATGCGTAGTTGTTGGCGTCGAATAGTGGTGGCTTATTGGTAGAGGCGCCGGTGGTGAGATGAGCATCATTTGTAGCCATGGATCTTTCCTCTTTACTCGGAACGAGCTAGCCAAAGAGTTTGGCTCTGATACCACTTGTTAGTCAAGTGGCTACAATAATCTAGAGGGGTGAATAGATTATTCCGATTTTTCGCAAATCACCCTCTTCTTGAAACAACGAGTAAATAACAAAAATGTAAATGCGGAAAATAAACAACACTCGTTGATTTAAAGAGGTTCAACCCACCTAGGGCCTAATCCTCTACCACCCCAAAGATCTCCTGGGGATGGATTTCAAAAAAAAAAAAGGTTTTATTAATTTACCAAAAATTAATACAACACCTTGAGGATTACCACAACCCTCTTTCACCACTTTGAGGATTACCACAATCCTCTTTCACCACTTTGAGGATTACCACAACCCTCTTACAACACCTTGAAAGAGCACCACACTCTTCTTCAACACCACCTTTGGAGATTACCACAATCTCCTTTGAACACCTATCACCTAGATCACCCAGTGTATTCTTACCACAAGAATACTCACAAGGATGTCTTGTGTTGAATGATGACCAAAATCAAGATTACAACTCAATAATGATTGATACAATATGAGTACAAGTGTAATCAAGAATTGAAAGCCTAGACCTCAAATAAGTGCAAGTGAAAGTGCTTAGGCTAATACAACAAGATATATGAAAGTGTTTGCTCAATTGCTCTTTGCTTGTATATTGTGTTGTGTATCTTGTTGCTTGAATGAAGCCTCTATTTATAGGAGAGGTCTTGGCTTTGGTTTCCGGACATTGGCTCCTCCTTGGGGAGTGATTTGCTTTGCAAAAGAAACCATTTAAAATCATCAATATAGCTGTTAGAAATCAATCCCACAAAATAGGGAAAAGTCATTCAAAACGCACCGATAGTTTCTTTGTCAAAAACAGGGGTTCGGCCGTCGCAGAGAGATAAGATTGAAATTGAATTCTCGCGAATTTTTACATAGGGGACCGTCGAAGGGGAGTGCGACCGTCGCCATTAGTCGTGACAAGTGATGTTGCCCTTGATATTTTTACGAAACAGAGAAGTCGGAACAAAAATCCAACTTTCGTGCAGTGGTCGCCACGGCCGACCGGTCGACCACACCGGTCCGCCCACTGGTCGACCGGCCGCCTCGCTTTTTTTTTCTTACGTCCCCATTTTCTTTTCTTAGCTCAACTCAGTGCGGGTTGCCCTATAGGCGACCGGTCGAGCCTGAAACAAATGTGTTGTCAAATGTTTTATTGAAAAAAAACTTCAAGAAATACTCCGAAAAATAGTAAAAACATTTTAAGTTGATCGGAAATATTTAGACAACATTTAGGGACATAGTTTTGGTTTGAAAACATATTTGAACAAAGTCGAACATAATCATCAAAATCATGATAAAAACATTTATCTAACAAACTCCCCCTTTTTGATGATTACAAACCAAAACAATTTTCTTGAGGACGATTTTAAAACCAAATAAAATTTCCGGTTTTACAAGTAAACTATCCGTTTAAAAACATTTTACAAAAGCTCCCCTATCAACAAGCATATTAAGAAGAAATATTGCATAAGCTAGAAGCACAAGCTTTTACAAAATAAACAACAACTCCATGAGCTTAGAAGCTCCCCTGTCACAAATACTTATAATCCATGCAAACAAGTTCATAAAACAATTCACAACTTATGGCCTTAATAAGCCATAGCTTGTAGCTTCTATCATGAGTTTATATTAGCTTCTTTGAGCTAACGAGCCAATTTCCTGCTTCTCCCCTTTGGAATCATCAAAAAAATGTTAGGATGATAGAAACATCATAGAAGTATATCAAAGTGCGCTAAAGAAAGGGTTTATCAACCATTGAGCAATTTAGGCTTAAAAAACCAAGGAAAATGGGAGAAATGTATCATGAAGAGTTCATACGCTCGTTTTATTTCCCAAAACATGATCTCAATGAGTATAGAAGACTTTTGGAAGCGAGAGAATCATGTATAAGTTGAAATTTTCATTGTGACATTTCATCGAACACAATGTGGGCGTGAAAAATAAAAAGAGTTGTATATAGCCCTTGTAAATGATCCAAGCCAAAAATTTCATCACCAATCCACATCAATCATTATACAATACAATATAATAACTAAGCTCATCAAGATCATAAGCAAAATTATCAAGAAATATACAAGAAAGCCATAAACTCAAGGTTCAACCCATTGAGCAAAGTAAGGAAAATTCTTACCATTTGATCGGAAAAGATGAGCAATGATGATGATAAACATGCTATATAAGGTCCAAGATATGAATTGAATGCCGAAAATCAATTTTGAGTGACAATTGTGTGCATTTGGCAAAGGGAACGAAAATGGCAAAAGAAGTGAAACTCAAATGTCAAGACAGAATCTAACTTAAACCAAAATTATGCCTAGGGCGACCGGTCGTGGTTGAGGGCGACGGTCGACGTTGAGGGCGACCGGTTGCCCTCAACCTCTTCACCATCACCACTGTCAAAATTTTTCAAAATCCGAATTTTCAACCAAAAATCCGATTTTTCGCCCCTAAGTTTTAAAAACATGCAAAATGCAAACGTAGACCTCATTCAATATGCATTATGCCTAACCGAGCTCGTATTGACGCAAAAAGTCTCGGAAGTTAGCGGTTTTGTAAAAATGTCCGCTAATTGATCTTGAGATGGCACAAACGATATCTCAATTTTTCGTTTTGAAACACAATCCCTTAGAAAATGATGTCGAATCTCAATATGTTTAGTACGATTATGAAGAACCGGGTTTTGAGCAATATTTATAGCGGATATATTATCACAAAAGATAGGTACGTTTTCAAAAGAGCATTTGTAATCCGCTAAGGTTTGTTTCATCCAAAGAAGTTGAGTACAACAAAATGCGGCGGAAATATATTCGGCCGGCCGTTGAAAGAGAAACACGCTTTTGCTTCTTTGAAAACCAAGAAACTAGGCAATCGCTAAAAATTGACATGATCCTAAGTACTTTTCCGATCATCAATATTACCCGCATAGTCCGAATCACTATAACCTTTAAGAGAAAAATTTTCATTCTTTGGATAAAATAAACCATATTGAATAGTGCCTTTTAAATATCGAAAAATCCGTTTAACGGCACTCATATGAGATTCTTTTGGATTGCTTTGAAAACGAGCACATAGGCATACGGCATGAAGAATGTCCTAGGTCTACTAGCGGTTAAATAAAGTAAACTACCAATCATACCTCGATACTTGGATTCATCAACCGTCTTGCCTTTTTCATCTTTGTCAATTTTGACATTGGTTGCCATAGAGTCGAGACGGTTCTTCCCTTCTTCAATGCCGAACTTCTTCAAAAGTTCTTTTGTATACTTTGATTGCGAAATATAAATGCCTTCTTGGCATTGCTTAATTTGAAGTCCAAGGAAGAAGTTTAGCTCTCCCATCATACTCATCTCGAATTCACCTTGCATTAACTTGGAGAATTTCTTGCACAAAGATTCATTAGTAGCACCAAAGATAATATCATCAACATAAATTTGCACAAGTAAACAATCTTGCCCTTTTTCAAAAACAAAGAGAGTAGTATCAACTTTACCTCTTGTAAAACCATTTTGCAAAAGAAAAGAGCTAAGTCTATCATACCATGCACGGGTGCTTGTTTTAAACCATACAAAGCCTTTTTAAGTTTATAAACATCATTAGGCCTAGAAAAATTTTCAAACCCCGGAGGTTGTTTTACATAGACTTCTTCTTGAATAATACCATTTAAGAAAGCGGATTTAACATCCATTTGGTAAAGTTTGAAATTTTTGAAACAAGAATAGGCAAGTAAAATACGAATAGCTTCTAAACGTCTTTCGGGTGCAAAAGTTTCATCATAGTCAATACCTTCTTCTTGACAATACCCTTGAGCTACTAACCTTGCCTTATTTGAACAATGTTGCCTTGATCATCAAGTTTGTTCCGGAATACCCATTTTGTACCAATGATTGTTTGAGAGGGAGGACAAGGTACTAATTCCCATACATCATTTCTTTCAAATTGATTCAACTCCTCTTGCATTTCCAAAAACCAATCTTCATCCTCAATAGCTTCCTTAGCATTTTTAGGCTCTTTTTGAGATATAAGAGCTTTCTCGGCAAAATTCCTTCGAGTCATTACTTTATCAAGAGGATCACCAATAATAAGATCTTTTGGGTGATCTCCCTTAAATTTCAATGCAACGGGAAGATCCGAGATATCACCTCTATCTTCTTGAGGACCATTTGAAGTGGACGGTTGATCATTTGATGTAGACGGTTGATTATCAATTTGAACAATTTGTTCAATAATATCTTCCTCATCACTTTCATCATTAGGAATTCTTTCAACTCCCGAAGCTTCATTGAATTTAACATGGATGGATTCTTCAACAACTCCACTAGTCTTATTGTAAACCCGATATGCTTTGCTTTTTGTTGAATATCCCATAAATATCCCTTCATCGGCCTTAGGATCAAGTTTGTCCAATTGATCCTTGGTATTCAAAATAAAGCATTTGCAACCAAATATTTTGAAATAACTAATATTTGGAGTTCTACCTTTCCAAAGCTCATATGGAGTTTTATTCATTTTAGGACGAATATAAACTCGGTTAATGACATAGCAAGCGGTACTTACGGCTTCGGCCCAAAAAACTACTTTGGAAGTGAAAATTCATTGAGCATGGACCGACTCATTTCTTGTAATGTTCGATTTTTCCGTTCGGCTACTCCATTTTGTTGAGGTGTCCTTGGAGCCGAGAAATTATGAGCATATCCTTTGGTTTCACAAAATACTCTAAATTCACCGTCAAATTCTCCACCTCGATCGCTTGAATAGACTTGATAGTATCTTCTTTTTCATTCTCAATAAGTCTACACAACTTAACAAACTCATTAACGGCATCGTTTTTGTTGGTAAGAAAAAGAGCCCAAGTATATCTTGAATAATCATCGACTATAACAAAAGTGTAATGTTTTCCACTTAGACTAGCCGTACCAATATCCCCCGTACAAATCAAGGTGAAGCATTTGTAGGGGTTTGGTTGTGGAAATTTCATTTTTGGGCTTAAAACTACTTTTAACTAATTTGTTCTTTTGACAAGTGTCACATATGCCAAGATTTTCAAAATTCAATTTGGGTAGTCCTTTCACATGTTGGTTTTTGTAAATATTTTTCAAATTCTTGTATCCAACATGTCCAAGTCGCCTATGCCATAAACTAGTTAAATCATTATTGGCGACTAAACAAGAAACATTTTGACTAACCAAATCACTTGTACAAATTTTGTAAAGATTGCCTTTTCTATTTGCTTCACAAATAATTTCACCATTTTTAAGAATAAGGCATTTTTCTTTATTAAAGGAAACATCATATTTTGAATCACAAAGTTGGCTAACACTTATCAAATTAAACTTAAGCCCTTCAACTAATAGAACATTACTAAGAGAGAAAGAAGAGTTACCAATTTCTCCATTTCCAAGAATTTTTCCTTTGCCATTTCCGAACATGACCATACCCTCTTCTTGGAGCTTGATGTTGGTAAAAAGTTCTCTCCTCCCCGGTCATATGGCGTGAACATCCGCTGTCCACGAGCCATTTTGAATCTTCCATTGTGGTTATGGCCCCTATTACCTACAAAAGAATTTCTTTTAGGTACCCTATAATTTTGGGGTCCATGGGGTTAGTCTTGAGACCTTTGGGTCTCCAAACATGTCTTGAGCTATTTCTCAATTTGCAATTATTAGCATAATGTCCAACTTTGCCACAATAAAAACAAGTAGGAGTATTATAATTATTAGCACGTACAAAAGTCGGACCTTGGTTATTTTTCTTAAAAACACTTTGAAATGGCTTATAACCAAGTCCCGATTTGGAATGCTCACCTCTTTGTGCATCTAAAATTTTTGTGACTTTATCCGTACTTATGTTGAAACGATGCACGTCATTTTTCAAACATTCAATATCTTTTGTGAGCAATTCCTTTTCGGTTTCAAGAGAATGAATTCTAGTAAGAGTAAGAGCATGAGCTTTGTCTAGAGATTCATAAGAGGTAAATAATTTTTCCTTTTCAACCTTAATCTCCTTATGCTCCTTTTTCAAATTTTTGTATTTAACGATTAAATTTTGAAACTCAATTTGCAATTCATCAAAATCACATTGCAAGTCATCAACTATGGAGGAAGTAGAAGAATTTGAGTGTACCTCATTATTTTCATCGTCTATAGCCATGAGACCGTGTTCGGTTTCTCCTTCCTCATCGGTTGTTTCGAGTAGTTCATCCCATGTTTTGACTTCCGCATTTAGAGCCTTCTTTTTGTGAAAGGCTTCCTTTTCTTTTGCTCCTCTTCATCGAGCTTTGGGCAATCGGCAATGAAGTGCCCGGGTTTTCCGCATTTAAAGCAAGCATTATCTCTTGGTTTTCTTGCTTTATTTTTATTCACAAATTTTGCAAATTTTCGAACAAGTGCGGCCGTCTCCTCATCATCATCATCATTATCATAGTATGCATTATTAGAAGAAGAAGCAAGACCTTTAGGAATAATTTGCATACCCGATTGATTTGTGGATGGTTTGGAATTTTTCTCTCCTTGAGATAGACTTCATAGATGAGTAGGTTTCAATAAGCTCATCAAACTTGAGTGTCTCAAGATTTTGTGCCTCCGTGATTGCCGTTACTTTTTCGGACCATGAGCCGGGAAGTGCATTTAGTACCTTGGTCACCTTGTCTTCTTCGAGATGACTTTGCCGAGGGCCACAAGAGGATTGACAATATTGTCAAGCCTTTCCACCATTTTGGAGATGCTTTCGCCATCATACATGTTAAAGTTTTGAAGTCTTTAACAAGCATGGTCTTTCTTGCTTGCTTGACTTTCTTAGTCCCTTCATAGATTGTCTCCAATATTTCCCAAACCTCATGTGCCGACCTTATGCCTCTTATGCGATTGTACTCGGTGACGGTAAGAGAACAATGCAAAATATTTAAGGCCTTACCATTTAGAAAAAAAGCCTTTTGTCGTTTTCATCAAACTCCTTGAAAGGTTTAGGAGCCAAGGTGCCATCTTCCGATTTCTTTGTTGGTTGATCAACTCCTTCAATGACCACATTCCAAATGTCGAACCCGCACCCTTGTAGGAAGCACTCCATACGGTCTTTCCAAAATGCGTAGTTGTTGGCGTCGAATAGTGGTGGCTTATTGGTGGAGGCGCCGGTGGTGAGATGAGCATCATTTGTAGCCATGGATCTTTCCTCTTTACTCGGAACGAGCTAGCCAAAGAGTTTGGCTCGATACCACTTGTTAGTCAAGTGGCTACAATAATCTAGAGGGGGTGAATAGATTATTCCGATTTTTCAAAATCACCCTCTTCTTCGAAACAACGAGTAAATAACAAAAATGTAAATGCGGAAAATAAACAACACTCGTTGATTTAAAGAGGTTCAACCCACCTAGGGCCTAATCCTCTACCACCCCATCTCCTGGGATGGATTTCAAAAAAAAAGAAAAAGGTTTTATTAATTTACCAAAAATTAATACAACACCTGAGGATTACCACAACCCTCTTTCACCACTTTGAGGATTACCACAATCCTCTTTCACCACTTTGAGGATTACCACAACCCTCTTACAACACCTTGAAGAGCACCACACTCTTCTTCAACACCACCTTTGGAGATTACCACAATCTCCTTTGAACACCTATCACCTAGATCACCCAGTGTATTCTTACCACAAGAATACTCACAAGGATGTCTTGTGTTGAATGATGACCAAAATCAAGATTACAACTCAATAATGATTGATACAATATGAGTACAAGTGTAATCAAGAATTGAAAGCCTAGACCTCAAATAAGTGCAAGTGAAAGTGCTTAGGCTAATACAACAAGATATATGAAAGTGTTTGCTCAATTGCTCTTTGCTTGTATATTGTGTTGTGTATCTTGTTGCTTGAATGAAGCCTCTATTTATAGGAGAGGTCTTGGCTTTGATTTCCAGACATTGGCTCCTCCTTGGGGAGTGATTTGCTGCAAAAGAAACCATTTAAAATCATCAATATAGCTGTTAGAAATCAATCCCACAAAATAGGGAAAAGGCATGCAAAACGCAACGGATAGTTTGCTGTCAAAACAGGGGTTCGACCGGTCGCGCAGAGATAAGATTGAAATTGAATTCTGCGAATTTTTACATAGGGGGACCGGTCGAAGGGGGGTGCGACCGGTCGCCCTTAGCTGTGACCGGTTGCCCTTGACATTTTTACGAAACAGAGAAGTCTGGAACAAAAATCCAACTTGCAGGTACAGGTCGCCCGCCGGTCGACCGGTCGACCACACCGGTCGCCCACCTGGTCGACCGGTCGCCCTGCCCTTTTTTTCTTACGTCCCATTTTCTGTTTCTTAGCTCAACTCAGGTACGGGTTGCCCTATAGGGCGACCGGTCGAGCCTGAAACAAATGTGTTGTCAAATGTTTTATTGAAAAAAAACTTCAAGAAATACTCCGAAAAATAGTAAAAACATTTTAAGTTGATCGGAAATATTTAGACAACATTTAGGGACATAGTTTTGGTTTGAAAACATATTTGAACAAAGTCGAACATAATCATCAAAATCATGATAAAAACATTTATCTAACAACGCATGCCTTAACCCGGCGGGATGCGGCTCTGAGGCTGCCTTAGCGAGCCAATGCGCCACCATTGCCACGCCCGAGGCGGAACAATGCCGGACCTTGAGGTCGATAATGAAGAGGATCCCGAGGAGGATCTGAAGAAGACCAAGAAGATCCCGATGAGGATCCAATGGAAGATGAAGAGCCCGAGGCGCTCGAAGCCGCCCCACTCGATGATGCTCCGGGACTTAGAACGATGGCTAGATTTCGCCAATCGGCTAATCTTGAGTGCTACCTCGGCCGATCAAGTTCCGGTCTGGACGAGGCCGCTAGTGACGATGACGGCAACCTCACTGAATAGATAGCTTTTGTGATAGATAGTATCAGGCGCATATTACCTTTCTGTTGTATTTTGCTTTTCGTTGTACCATGATTTCAGATTTACCATCGATTCTGTAGTCTATTGTATGAACTCCTTTGGATGTATTCAAATTTTCACATTAATGGATATATCTTTTCTACATGTTCTATGTCTTGTGAACTTATGTTACTCTCCTTGCGGTATAACTTGTTTACGCGAATATTTATTGGAATCATTCATTTTGTATTGTAGCTAAGCTCCAGATTCATGGCTGGAAACCGGGGACGCGGGAGACCCCGCCGTATACCCCAAAGGAACGATGATGCGCAAAGGGATCGGGCACCCTCCCCCGAATTGCCACCACCTCCTCCGCCAATCGCAGGAGATAACCTAACTGCAATAGCCTTGCAGCAGATATTAGTTTTCATGAGGCAACAAGCAGAGCCTCGTCAGCCTAACCATGAACCTACTCGAGAGACGAATGACCGCACCTTGGAGCGGTTTTTACGATTCGACCCCCCGACTTTCTTAGGGGAACCAGATGACGTGAAAGCAGAAGAATGGATCGGAAATTGGAGAATATCTTCAATGCTCTCCAATACTCAGGGGAACAAAAGGTTACGCTCGCCGTGTTCCGACTAGAATCAGCTGCTCGAGATTGGTGGAGAACAGTTGAGAGAAAGTGGGAACATGATCAAATAGATAGGACATGGGAAAATTTCCTGGCTGAATTCAATGAGCAATACATACCCCAAGTCGTGAAGTAGGCACGCGGGATGAATTCCATAAGTTGAGACAGGGGAACATGTCTGTGGCCCGATGAGTCTGAATTCCATCGGTTATCCAAATATGCCCCGAACAATCAAAGACGGAAGAGGACAAATTGTATAAGTTCACACGGGGATCAAGGAACTCGAAACAACTTTTGATTGTTGAAATAACAACATACTCAAATGATAAAAACCCTCCGCATTGAGTCGGGACTTAACCGCATTGGTCGATTCAATTTGAATAGGCCATCGAAAGTCTCAAAAGGACAGCGTGGGACAACCATCAAGGCCGCTGTTAAAATTGAAGGGCGATTGTTAAGACAGAAAAAGGAAAGGACCGATCTGAGGAAAACCGGGCCAAGTATGTACACATTGCCAAAAACCGACATACGCCCGATCAAGTTGGCGTAAACATGGAAGGTGTTTACGCTGTGTGGTAGTAATCAACACCACCAAGAAGGATTGTCCAAATAAGACCGGACCAAACAGTGCAACCCACGTGGTTTCGCTAACGGCCAGGGTAACCAGCGAGGATGCTGCCGAGCATTTGCACTAGCCGGACATGAGGCTCCGGAGGCAACAGATGTGGTGGAAGGTACGCTTCTAAAGTATCTAGCCATTACGCTAAAGTACTATTTGACCCTGGATCAACGCATTCATTTGTCGCACCACATTTCGTAGACAAGTTGCATGCATGCATGGAACATATGCCTATAGCTTTAGAAGTATCCACTCCTATGGGCGCAAGCCGAATAATGATATTATCTATAATGCATGGTTAAAATTGATGAGATAAATTTCCCTGCCGATTTGATCTTGCCGCTATATCCGAATCGAATACGACATTATATTGGGAACGAATCGGTTTATGCGCACACCATGCACAAATGGACTCGCCATCGCAAGTCCATTAAACTATGTGAACCCGATAAGCCCGAAGTGGAAATTTCGGAAGAGCACGAGTTAAGATTGCCCCAATCATTTCAAAGAATGAAAGCGAGGAAGGCGATCACTAGAGGGGCACAAGGGTACTTGGCGTTTGTAATTAACAAACCTAAGGTTGAAACACAAATTAATCAAGTACCTATAGTATCGGAATATACGAGATGTATTTCCACAAGAACTCACCACCGTCCCTCCGGATAGGGAAGTTGAGTTCACCATCGGTATTACCAGAACCGCCCGATCGCTTAACGCCGTATAGAATGGCTCTGTTGAGTTACAAGAGTTGAAGACACAATTACGAAGCTTATGGATGTAGGATTTATTCGACCAAGACGCGTCTCCCTGGGGGCACCGTCTTATTTGTCAAAAAGAAAGATGGCACATTAAGACTGTGCATAGACTATCGCGGACTTAACAAATATGCGTGACCATCAAGAACAAATATCCCCTCCCGAGGATAGACGAATCGTTTGATCAACTTCAAGGAGCGACGGTGTACTCAAGTTTGATTTACAACAAGGATATTATCGATTAAAGATCCGTGAAGAGGGCGTTTCCAAAACAAAGATTTGGACATTATATGGACACAACGATTTTGTAGTGATGCCTTTCGGTCGACAAACGCATCAGCAGCGTTATGGATCTAATGCACGAGTCTTTCAACCTTATTTGGATCAATTCGTAGTGATATTCATTGATGACATACTCGTATACTCTAAGTCTAAAGAGGAGCATGAGCGTCATCCGAAAATTGTTTTAGAGACACTACGAGAGCACAAGTTATATGCCAAATTCGGCAAGTGCGAATTTTGGCTTAGTGAAGTCGCATTCTTGGGACATATAGTATCCGACACGGGATCGCCAGTAGATCCTTCGAAAGTACATAGGTGGTTGAATGGAAACACCCGAGTCCGTAACGAGATTAGAAGTTTCTTAGGACTAGTGGATATTATCGAAGATTTATCCAAGATTTCTCCAAGATAATTGCCGGACCACTCACTCGACTAACCTGAGAAGCAAGTCAAGTTTGAGTGGAATGACAAGTGTGAGGCTAGTTTCCAAGAGTCAAGAAACGACTTACTACGACTCCGAGTCTTAGCCCTTCCAAAGGGAACAGAAAACTTTGTCGTCTACAAATGACGCATCATAGGAAGGACTAGGAGCGACTCATGCAAGAAGGAAAGGTCATTGCTTACGCATCACGGAAACTCAAGCCGTATGAAGCCTATTACCCAACGCATGACTTGGAATTGGCGGCTGAATAGTGTTCGCGTTAAAGAAATGGAGGCACTATCTCTACGGAGCAACATTCACGGTTTACCATCATAAGAGCCTAAAGTATCTATTCTCTCGAAGGAACTCAATTTGAGGCAACGAAGATGGATGGATTTAATAGATGATTATCATGATATTCAATACCATCCCGGAAAGCTAACGTAGTAGCCGACGCCTTGAGCGAGGAAGGCGAGTTTAGCTAGACTAATGATTCGAGAGTGGAGATCATTAGAAGAATTGAGCACTTGGAGTCCGATGAGAACCAGATGATCGAATTTCATGTGCTAATATTTCAGATTAAACTCGATCTACTCGAACGAGATCAAAGTAAAACAGGGGATTGACGTGCAACTTCAAAAACTAAAAGAGAAGATACTCAAAGGAGAAAGATCGAATTCTCGATGCACGGGAAGATGGGATCATCGATTTGAATAGAATTTGTGTCTACCGAGTGATGAGCAACTTAGGAATAGAATCCTCTCGGAAGCACACCGTTCGAAATACACTATACATCCTCGGAGGAAACAAGATGTATAAAGACTTGAAACAAGATTCTTTGGTGGGTAAACATGAAGAACCAGGTAGCGAGTTCGTTGCGAGATGTTTGAATTGTCAACGAGTAAAAGTTCTAACACCAACGACCATCCGGTTTATTACAACCGTTGAGAATTCCCGAGTGGAAATGGGAACACATAACGATGGACTTCGTGACGGATCTACCAAGGACCAGACGAGGCGATGATGCCATTTGGGTAGTCGTGAGACCGACTCACGAAATCGCACATTTCTTACCCATGAATAAAACCGACGACTTGCGAAACTTGCGCAAATTTACATCCGAGAGATCATCCGATTTGCATGGAGTGCCACGACATAGTGTCGACAGACCCGAGGTTTGTCTCAGTTCTAGAAATGCTTACATGAGGAATTGGGTACCTCGCTAAGTTTCAAAGACACATCCAGAAGACATCCGAAATCCGGGCGGTCGAGCGAACAATTCAAACCCTGGAAGACATGTTGCGAGCCTGCACATTAGATTTCAAGGAAGTTGGGATTCGCACTTACCATTGGCCGAGTTCGCCTATAATAACAGCTTATCGTGCCACGATTGGGATGGCACCCTACGAAGCCTTGTATGGAAGAAAGTGTAGATCCCCTCTACACTTTGGGAGATTGATGACCAATGGACTCAGAAGGAGAAACGGAAGTCACCTCGATTCCAAAGGTCGACTTAGTTCGGGAGGCCATGGAGAAGGTCAAGTTGATCAAGGAGCGGATCCGTGCAGCTCGGAGCCGCCAAAAGAGTTACGCGGACAAGAGGAGAAATGACCGGAATTTGAAGCCGGAGATGAGGTATTTCTCGGACTCTTGCCACGAAAAGGATTGATCAATCCAAGAAAAGGGGCAAATTGAGTCCGAGATATATTGGACCTTACAAAATTTTGCGAGGATCGGAAAGTTGGCCTCTGAGACTTGAGTTACCGGCACAAGATATGCGGGAATGCACGATGTATTCCATGTGTCGAGATTGAAAAAGTATCAACCAGATCCCGAGCATATCATCACTCGTGATGCTCCTCCTCTGATGGAGGATTTATCTTACACCGAGGAACCAATCAGAATCATTGACCAGCAGATACGTCAGTTGCGTAACAGAGAGATTCCAATGGTTAAAGTTGTATGGCGGAACCACAACCGAGACGAAGACGCAACATGGGAGATGGAAGAAGACATGAGGAATCAATACCCAGAACTATTCTGAAGAGAATTTGGGGACCAAATTCTTTTAAGGAGGGGAGAATGTGAAGCCCTCGATTTTTATTCGAACATGTACTTATATCACGTATCGTCTTTGTACTATTTGACAATTCTACCGCGTCGCTTTGACGGGTAAATATTAATGATAAATATATTTCATCTCTAATTTCCTTATTTATTTCTTGTGATCATAATCATTCATTAATTTTATTTCGCATTTATGATCACTTGATTGATCATCATTATTGTTATTTACGTATCTTTTAGTCACCTTAGAATTCTAAGAGACTATTTATTTTAGAGGTTTATACCTTATAGAATTAAGAATTCGATTTAGATTAAGTGATCATGAGATTTATAAGTGATCAAGGAAATCACTAATTATTTTGGAGATTGATATTATTCACCTATTATCATCAATTTTGGGACATAAAAACAAAAATATGGAATTGCCACAAATACCCTTAAGGGGGGACGACCATGATGGGAAATTTTGGTGTAGAAATATCTCCCAACTCTTGTACATGTACACCTTGTGTATTCATCTTGTGTATTTTTACACCATTAATTCAAATCTTATACACAATATCTTATACACCAATTCTTTATTATAAAATCATCCAACATGTTGGAGGCTTCCCAACACCCCATGCCAACATTCTTCTCAATCTTTGCAATTCCATCCTCCCATGCAAGACTACACCTTGACCAAAGTCCTTGTCCCTCATGCTTACTACAATTTACAAGACTTGGAACAAAACACAAAAATCTCTCTCCCTCATGCTCACAAAAATCGGCCATTAGGCCATAATACACAAGAAATTTCATTTTGTACCCAACACCTTCATCTCTCAAACCTTTCATCCTCCTTCTCACCAAGAAATCCTCCCACATCTCTCTCTACAATTTTCTTCTCTTCTCTTGAACACTTAGTAAAAATACAAGAACTTTTCTTCTACTCCATCACAAAATTCGAACACCCCCCTTCAACAAGGTAAGAAATTTTGTTCCTCTTCTTGTCTTGATATCATCTAACTATCTCCTCTCACTTATTAATGTAAGTTTGGATTTTTATGTTGAGATTTACATAGAAGACTTGGAAGATACTAAGGGTCTCACCATCACCTTGAAGAAGACTTCTAGACTTGAAGAAATTTGAAGGATTTGGACTATAAGGTAAGAAATGGGATTTTTTGTACCTTCTTCTTCTCCCCTATTAATTTCGAATTTTAACACCAAAATTTTAATTTTGAGGTGATTAGGGCTGACCTTGGAGCTTTGTTTAAGTGGTGATCAAGTTCTTAAGAGACCATCAATTTGTGTCTACAACTTTCAACAACACAAGGTAAGTGTGGTACCTTTGGCCTATTCCTTCTCTTTTTCCCTCCTTAGTTCAAATCTTCATTTTCTAACTCAAAACTCCTTGTATTATTGGACTTAGGGGCTGCCTTAAGTGAGGATTAAAATCCTCAAGGTCTAGTGACACCACTTTACACCAATCAACCGAACAAACAAGGTGGGTGGAAAAATCCTTTCAACTTCTAGGTGTTTTAATTCATAAAAATGCATGTAGTATTTTGTTATTGAGCATTTGAGATATATATTATGTATTGCATGCTATTTTCTTGTATCAAGTTGAAAAAAATTCTCAAGTGTTGCTCAAAATGCGATTTACCGAAAATTAGGACATACATGTACACTTTATTGTCATATTTGATAAATTCTTGTATGAGATGGATATGTATGTTTATGACTCTTGAAATCTATGTTTTGTATGGCCTATAACCTGGACAAGTCGAGCATAATTGATTAAATTTTGATTTTTGGACTTAAAATGCAAAAATGGAAAGTTGGTGGACTTAAGTGCAAGAAAATAAAACTTAAGGACCTCTCTGTAAATTTCAATTTTTGGGACTGTAATCAGGTTCAAAAATGATGTTTTGACATTTTAATAAAGTTTTAAGAGTTTTTAGATAAATAAAATCAACCCTTAAAAGCCCAAGGACTAGATTGTAAAATTTGAGAAGTTTAAGGGCTATTTTGCAAATTTCGAAACTGTACCAGACCCTAAATTTAAAATTTGAAATTTTAACTCTTAAGGGACTGGAAATAACATATTTTAAGTGTATTCCAAAAATCCAAGTGTTTAGAGCTTGGAAAGTAATTTTATAAAACTTGAGGGACCAAATTGTAAAAGATTAAACTTGAGGACCCAAATGAAATTTCCAGGACTTATACAGCCCATGTACCTGGAAATACTAAATTACCTATAACATAATTATATTTTGGACCCAAGGTTCAAATTTCATAACAATTGGACCCTAAAAGCCTTAAAGGCAATTATTTCAAAATGGGACAAAAATGAAATTTTTAAAAGTTAAGGGACCTATACTTATGACGTTTTAAAACTGTTTTTGTCCCAATATCCCACTAACCTTAGTGACATTTTCCAACTGGAATCACATTAGAAGCCCTTCCGGTTTGTGAGTTCCGATTATTTTAAACTTTGGGTCCAAAATGACAATTTTAACAAATTTGGGGCCAATGTGAGGATTTTATAAAAACTCGACCTCAAAACTTTAGAAACCTGAATCTCTGAACAATTTAGAGAATTTAGGAACTGACCTCATAATTTTTCAAGGTCGGGACATTTATTTATTTAACTTTTAACCCCAAAAGTATTGGTTTTGACAAAACGGGGCTAATTGTAAATTTTATTTTTATAAGGACCTAACTCAAATTATTTTCTTTTAAAGAAACAGCCCTGGACTCTCTTACTTTAATATTTAATTAAAATATTTTATTTTCTTAAAAATCCTTGACTTATCGAATCGTCTTGACCGATTAATACGATCGCGGGCGACTCCTGCCTCTCGTGATTTCGAATCTATAACGGACTTATGTTCCTCCTAATACTTAAGATATCGAAGACTACTTATCCTCCCGATAATTATCTTCATCCCGATAACTCCACCGACGCCATAACTATCTTGTGCAAATTTTTGAGAACTTTTCATGAACTCGCTTCCCAATCAATAATACTCATTTGCTGGTTGACTTCATGAACTTGTGTTTACTTTCTGCTTGAGTCAACTTGGTGTGTCGAGCTCACGATCGGAATGGATACGTCGGGGATGGAACCGGCGGCTCGGCCGCTATTCCACTCTTCCCGCCCCATCGTCCTAATCCCGCAAATCGAGGGACGGAGTTTGTCCAAGGGAAGCGGGTCGTAGTACTTCGTATAATCATGATTATGACAAATCCGAGCCTTGCTAGCTCCACTGTGATTTTGTCTTTGCCTATGGAGCGATAAGGTGACGGTCTTGGACCATCTTGCTCGGGAGTTACAAGGAAGAACGAAGGAATCATTTGGCTCGATCCATACGATTCCGGAGTTAATCGGACCCGCTTTGGTTGGCGCTACAAATCCGTGACGCAACCGCTACTTGTATTGCATAGGTTGGCGCTACAAATCCGTGCATAATCGCTACTTGTCTTGCATAGGATTGGCGTTACAAATCCGTACGCAATCCTCATGTCTGCTTGAACCATAGTGCCTGCGTGACCACGAACTATTTTCTTAAAACTATATAAGTATGTTACTTAATATATTTATCACGACGCTTGTAGACTGTGTGTGAAATCATGCATCATCTCTCACGCGTTTTCATACACTAAATTTCTCGCATTAACTATTTATATCGCCACACTTGCACACGATCACCCCATCCACTGAGATTTCTGTCTCATTCCCTCCTGTTTTCTAACCTTTAGATGAAGAGTTCGCTGAAGACATCGAACCTACCGCAGATTGAATCCCTATCCATGATGTGGAGCGACATTTCCTTTTACTTTTATTTGTTGTTGGACTCCTTCATTTTATTTTCGTTTGGACTGTAAGTTAATTCAGATAATCTTTTGGGTTGTATTCGGATACCGCTGAATTTAGGATTGTAATTTGTACTCGTGATTATTTTAATTCCGCCATTAGACTCTATTTCACTTGGAGTTTGGTATCTTTGGTTTAGATCATTGATTTATTTCTGGTTTAAGTGATTGATCGTTGTCGCGTCACGTTTGGGGCGTGACAGTTATGGTATCAGAGCTCGGCTAGTAAGATGGAAACTTACACCGAGCTAACCCAGGATAGGACCCTCGGATTGTGTTGGGTAGTACCGTGACTTGACTAATTAAGTGTGATATCGATTTCAAAAATGGCGTAGAACCATATTATTGATGTTTAGGTTAAGCTAAAATTTATACTTGGAGAATCCATAGTCATACTTGATTTGATTAGTTGACTTTGACTCGACTTTCCTTAGTCATTCTTACCTTGTTCTCCTTATCTTTCCTTTACATCCGTCTAATCCACCTCGGTTTTGTTTGACAGATGGAGCCAAGACTCCCCAACCTCGGTGGGACGTAATCGCTTGTTTTGAACGGGATCACTATAAGGCCTTAGAACTTCATTGGCGCCAGGCATTCCTTCGGGCCGACTCCGAGATTACCAGGAACGACAATGCACTCGTGAACTAGGACACCTCGACCAAGAGTCAAGAGGAGAAGAATAACCTTACTCGATTCTGGGGATTAGGGCGCCGGGGAAGAGTGGAATAGCGGCCAGCCGCTTCGGTTCCATCCCCGACGTATCCATTCCGACGTGAGCTCGACACACCAAGTTGACTCAAACAGAAAGTAAATACAAGTTCGTAGTCAACCAGCAAATGAGTATTATTGATTCAGGGGAAGCGATTCAGAAAAATTTTGAAAATTTGCGAGTAGCAATTATGGCGTTGGTGGAGTTATTTGGATGAAGATGATTATCGGGAGGATAAGCAATCTTCGATATCTTGAAAGATTAGGTGGAACATAAGTCCCATTATAGATTCAAATCGCAAGACGAAAAGTTGCCCCGCGATCGGTATTAATCGGTGGGCGGTCCGATAAGTCAAGGGTTTTTCAGAAAATAAAATATTTTAATTAAGAATTAAAGTCAGAGGGTCCAGGGCTGTTTTAGTAAAAGGAAAATAATTTGAGTTAGGTCCTTGATAAAAAGAAAATTTACAATTTAGCCCCGTTTTGTAAAAACCAATACTTTTGGGGTTAAAATTGAATAAATAAATATCCCAACCTTGAAAATTATGAGGTCAGTTCCTAAATTCTCCAAATTGTTCAGAGATTCAGGTTTTTGAAGTTTTGAGGTCGAGTTTTTATAAGATTCTCATATTGGCCCCAAATTTGTTAAAATTGCCATTTCGGCTCTAAGTTTAAAATAATTGGAACTCACAAACGTAAGGGTTTTTAATGTGATTCCAGTTGTAAAATGTCACTAAGGTCAGTGAGATATTGGGACAAAAACAGTTTTTAAAAGAAGCAAATATAGGTCCCTTAACTTTTGAAAATTTTATTTTTGTCCCATTTTGAAATAATTGCTTTTAAGGCTTTTCCGGGTCCAATTGTTATGAAATTTGAACCTTGGGTCCAAGATATAATTATGTTATAGTTAAATTAGTATTTCCAGGTGCATGGACTGCATAAGTCCTAGAAATTGTATTTTGGTCCTCAAGTTTAATCTTTTACAATTTGGTCCTCAATTTTTATAAAATTACTTTCCAAGCTCTAAACACTTGGATTTTTGGAATACACTTAAAATATGTTATTTCTAGTCCCTTAAGAGTTAAAATTTCAAATTTTAAAATTAGGGTCTGGTACAGTTTCGAAATTTGCAAAATAGCCCTTAAACTTCTCAAATTTTACAATCTAGTCCTTGGGATTTTAAAGGTTGATTTTATTTATCTAAAAATTTTAAAACTTTATTAAAATGTCAAAACATAATTTTTGAACCTGAGTTCAGTCCCTAAATCAAAAATTACAGAGGGGTCCCTTAAGTTTTATTTTCTTGCAATTAAGTCCACCAACTTTCCATTTTTGCATTTTAAGTCCAAAAGTTGAAATTTAATAAATTATGCTCGACTTGTCCAGGTTATAAATCATTCAAAACATAGATTTCAAGAGTCATACACATACATATCCTTCTCATACAAAATTTCATCAAATATAACAATAAAGTGTGCATGTATGCCCTATTTTTCGATAAATCGCATTTTTGAGCAACACTTGAGAATTTTTCCAACTTGATACAAGAAAATAGCATGCAATACATAATATATATCTCAAGTGCTCAATAACAAAATACTACATGCATATTTTTAATTTAAAACACCTAGAAGTTGAAAGGATTTTTCCACCCACCTTAAAAATGAACTTGTTGGTGAAAGATGAAATAAATCACTCTTGAAGGAGAAGTGACTTAGGTCAGCCCCGAGGTCAAGGAATACCAAAAACAATATAGGAGTTAGGAAATGAGGTTGAAAATTTAAGGAAAGAAGAAGGAGGTGAAGAAAATTGGTAAAACTACACTTACCTTATGTAGTAGAGGAAAAGAGACTAGTAGAGGTCTCAAAATGGGTCTCCTTCTTCACTCTTAAACTAACTCTTAAGGTCAGCCCCTAAAAGTCCAAAAATGAAAATGGAGTATCAAAATTTTGGAAAATAGAAGAGAAGAAGAAAATGTACTAAAAATCCCATTTCTTACCTTATAGTCTAATTTCTCTTCAAAATCTTCAAAGTCTTGAAGTCCTTTTCAAGATGATGGTAAGGCTCTTAGTGTCTCCCAAGTCTTCTAAGTATACCTCAAACCAAAAATCAAATATAGGTTAAGAAGTGAAGATGATGAGCTAGAGAATACAAGATGATTTTTAGAACACAATTTCTTACCTTATGTTTGATGAATTTGATCCTTTAGAGAGGAAGATGGGAGTAAGTCTTGTGTTTTTGTGCTAAGCATGAAATGAAGAGTGTTGGGTAAGTAATGTTACAAGATAAGAAAAAATGGTCTTGACTCTCTTAATTAGAAGGGCCGAAAATTTGGCAATTTTCAAATTTTTTTTTATATTAGGCTTAAGATTGTATGATGGTAAAAAAAAACAATTGATAGATTCCCCTAAGAACAAGGAGCCGAAAGTTGGGGAAATAATCATCATTGTCTTGTCATTTCTTTATTCACTAAAATTGGTTGAAAGAAAAGATTGTCCCCCTTTATGCATATGGCCGAAAAGTTGGGGGAAATAAGTATTATATTTTTTTTTTTTTGATTAAGATTGAAATGTGTTGGTTATATATATGTGTAAAAAAAATATTTAGGAGGTAAAAATAATAATAAGGATGTGAAAGAATAAAAAGTGTATATCTTCCTCAAAATAAATTGGAAGTTGATTGAGAGTGTATTATAGAATAAGGTGAAATATTTGGTTAAGGATTGGAATAGACTCCTAAATTATCGAGGTCCAATAGTTCTAAAGTCGTAGTTAACTCGATCAAGTAATAATACTAGAGGAGAATATAAAATCGTCGTGGCCCGGAAACGCGAAATGCATAATTGACGTTGGAAGAATTAAACAAAAGTAGAGTCGCGTTTCATTAATAATAGGTTTGTGATACATAGCCGAATAAATAATCACTACATAACATCGTATCTCACGTTGTTAAAATTCGGGCCTCACATCCATCACCACACCTAGGATATCCCCGATAATTCTTCATATCTTCTCCATCATACCATAATCAGGGAGGTCATGAACTTGGATCCAAAAGCGTGTATGGGAAGGATTGCTCACGGTACGAGAGTTTAGACCCTCAAATTTATGTAGAACCAATAATGAACTGTTAAAGTTCCATGGTTCTTAAATTAAAAAAAAAAACATAAAAATAGACTGTTTTGTTGACAAGCATGTTTATAAGATTGTAAAATTGAATATAATATCCTTGAGAGTGGGAGTATGATCCTGGAACCCGAATAAAGAATTAAAAGAAAAAATCCAAAACAATAGATCGAATCCATATGTGTGGAGGTTGACCCAAAAAATGATAGATGCAAAGTTCGAACTGAAACTCTCACGTCTCGCCACCATCCAATCTTGAATTTCGGACTTCAGTTTTGTGTACCTTTTTTTTTTTCACAGTTCCACGCAAGAAGAAGAGATTAGAAAATAAATAAATATATCTTTCAAGTTTCACAATCTACAATTGTATCCTTATAAATAACTTATAAACATTTTTATTCTAAATGACCTACTAATAAATGTTCATTACGGGATTCGGATGTAGCTCAAGCAGTTAAAGGGCATGTTACTGGACTATCAGATCTGTGTTCAAATCTCATCCCCCTCCCCTCCCAGGATATCTCATTTCCTTTCCCCACATCAAAAATATATATTCATATAAATATATAGAGGAAATTACACTAAACCCACACATTTTTACACTTTATCATATAAACTATTTTTTGTTACACTTTACCATATTAACTGTGTATATTTTTGCTCTTTGTCCTATATGGACAATTTTGTCCCCAAAATTTTGTTTTTTTAGAATAATAACAATAGTTCATTATAGTTATCAGGCATATCATGTTGTCTTGTATAAAAATAATATTTCCTTAAATTCGGACCTTGTTTCAACGAAATATAGATAGGTGTTCTTAGTCGATTTTTGGGTCAACTTTCGACACATACGATTTTACGAGTGTTTCTTAACTCAACCTTAATATGCATTGCAATGGTTCATACCAACTCGACAACAAAAAGCAAAATATTGCAGCAAAAAAACTCGCCCTAACTTTAGACATAAGTGACCAATCTTAAATATTCATCACTAACCAATTAAAAAAGAAAAAACAATATAATTTTAGTAAATAAGTGATGAAAATACTTGTCATTAATAAGGAATACTCACTTACTTTGCGAACAAGCAATGTCTGAATTTAAGACATTATTAATTTTTTATATGGAAACATGATGGGTTTGAATATGATCGTAATGAAGAAAAATAAAATTTTAGGGGTAAAACTGTCCATATATGGTAAAGTAAATTTACATAGTTCATATGGTAAAGTGTAACAAAAAATAATTTATATAGTAAAATATAAAAATAAGAATTGTACATGGAATTTAGTGTAATTTCCTCACACACTGCTCCTTTGGGGGACTCGCCCAGATCGGTGGAGGGCGCTTCCTAAGGGCTTTCGTGGACCGATTTATTTGGAGGAAGTTCCACGGGCAATTTCGAGACACACACATGCGCACACACACACACATATATATATATTCATATGTAGATTATAGTAATTGTTTATACAATATTATATGATCTAATTTTTCAATATTTCATAATTGTTTATCATGTTAGCAATTTCAATTAAGGAAATACGTGAAATGATTAACTCGATTCATAAAATTTGAATAATTCACCTAGACAATTTAAAATTAGTAATTAATACTGGAAATATTGATATTGAATATTTTCCACTTTTTAAAAGGTGTTATAGTCGTCTGCCTTTTGGATTGACGATTGTCCTCATAAACCAGCAATGGTCTTTCTAGCTTGTTTCATATTGAAAATTGTTGTATCTCCAAAACATTACCGAGAAAATAATTTTCCAACTTTTCGATCAAATCAAACAAAAGTGGAATCGATATATTTAAAAAAATCTGGATCTAAAGATAAGAACTCAAATCCATGTGTATTAAATTTATTCAAACTAATGTAAGGAAGAAAATTTATATTTATCAAATATTTTCTTATGTTTCATTGACCCTTCAAATTACTGAATATCATAAATATCATGAACTTTCAATTTGATCCTCACTATCAACTAAGTGTGTTGACACCAAATAATATTTCTAAGTTCATAATTTTGTATTTTCTTATGATATTCTCAACACATCACATCGTATGATTAAACTTACGAAGATGAGAATGGATCTAAACTATGTTATAAATTCCACAACGAACAAACCTATAAAGATAAACAACTCGGCTCTCTCTCTCTCTCTCTCTCTCTCTCTCTCGTGTGCAGATGATGTCTTATTCTTAATTTTGGTTTAGATAGTCTCTTAGTACAAGTGAGTCTTCTATTCTATTCAAATTTCTAAAATCTAGACAGAATTCTAATTAATAATTATCAATCTAAATAATATTAGTATCATAAATATTTTATATTTATTTAATTTATAGTGAAGTTAGATATTGAAGTATCATATATTCCTAAAATTAACTGATATTATATATAAGCCCAAGATTTACTATTCTCCATCAACCCATATGAACCTACCACCTCTCACTAGGAGAGATGGTATTTGGCCTCACCTATTAGAGCTGAGGTCAAACTTACCCCTCCTCTCCTTTTCCTTTGTAAAAGTTTGAATTTGCTCCAAAAAAAAAGTAAAAACTAAAATATTATTTCTAACCCGATTATATTTGGAGGTGAATCGGTGATCACATATGTATAATTATAAACTCCACTAAATTGAATAAATAACTAAACTCTTTAATTTATTTATTGAACTTGTTACTTATACGATAATATTCCACTAAGAATTTGGAATCGCAATCTTCCAATTATAGAGTATCTTACATACTCTACGAGTTTAAGTAGTACATGGACTTAATCATTTCCTACAAATTAATCCTCCATAAATAATTCGTGATTGAAGCTATGTAATATCCGATAATTATTTTTATTACATTTATTTCTCATTTTCCATTAATTCATTAGTGAGTAGTTAAATTTAATTGAATTATAAATTAGAAATCTCAAACCACTCATTTTCGTGGATTAGCAAATGAGATAATTGTCGTTTATTTCTGTATCAAGGAATGTATTCCATATTTGTGAAGTTATATCCCCATCCATTAATCAGATGTGATTCTAAAATAAAATTATTGAGAATGTTGTCAAACAAACTTAAACAATCAATTCAAAAGTCACATTAAAATAAACGGAAATCAATAATTATTTGGGATTAAGATTTATCTATATATGATTTTAATTTGATTTTCGTTTAACAATGGAACTTGTATGACAATATCAAATAAAATTGGTCCAAGTCATAGATGATCATATTATATATAAATGCCCACACTTAGATGTCTCTCCATACAAATGGGGATTAGACATACACATTAATAATGTTTTTGGGCTGCATCATTGATGTTTTAATTAAAGATTTTATACGTTAATTAATTTCATCATGGACTTATTTTTTAGTTTATTGTCTATAATTTCAATCCCTTTATACATAATACTTATATACTAAGATTATGGTTACATTAGATAAACAATAGATTTTCAATAATGTTAATCAAATGCATACAATGAGCTTATATGTTTGAAAACAAATATCGCTTTTATTATATTAAAAATAATATATAATTATTTTGAGAGTACTATCCCTAATAATACTACATTGGTTTAATATTTGTCAACCCGTGTATATCAAATTGGATGGATCCTTAATATAAATCCAATAGATATTAAAACAAAGTGGACACAAAGTGGTCCATTAGTAACAGTGGTCAAATTTCCATTATCTCTATTATCTCCACTTTAACCACAAATGGTCCATAATCTGCATTAGACAATTTTCACTTCGGGCTTACCGGGTTCACATAGTTTAATGGACTTGCGATGGCAGTCCATTTGTGCATGGTGTGCGGACCACCGTTCATTCCCAATATAATGTCGTATTCGATATAGGTAGCAAGATCAAATCAGCAGAAAAATTTATCTCATCAATCTTAACTTCGCATGCATTATAGATAATATCTCATTATCGGCTTGCGCCCATAGGAGTGGACACTTCTAAACCTATAGGCATATGTTCCATGCATGCATGCGCTTGTGTACAAAATGTGGTGCGACAAATGAATGCGTTGATCCAGGGTCAAATAGTCCTTTAGCGTAGTGGCTAGATATTAGAAGCGTGCACTTCCACCACGTCTGTTGTCTCCGGAGCCTCATGTCCAAACTAGTGCAAATGCTCGAGCGGGCATCCTTGCCCGATTTCCCGGCCATTACCCGGCTTTGGCGATCGCACTTGTTTCGATCCCTCGTACTTCGGGCAATCCTTCGATTGATGTTTGTTCGCCACACAACAAACATCTCCCTGCTTGCGCCAACAATCATTGACAAGGTGTCCTGGTTTTTGGCAATGTGTACATACTTGACCCGGTTTTCCAGACGGTCCTTTCCCTTTTTCTCTCTTTAACATCGACCCCTTCAAAATTTAACAGCGGCTTAGATGGTTGTCCCACAAAATTGTCCTCTTGAGACTGTTTGATGGCTTACTCTGCTTAATCATCCCATACGGTTCATCCCGACTGATGCGGAGAGAGCCGCCTTTATCGCGGCGGAGTAGGTTGTCATTTCAACATCGGAAAAGTCGCTTTTGAAGTTCTAGCTTGATCCCCCGTGTGAACTTATATAATTTGTCCTCTTCTCAGATCTTGATTGTCCCCGGAGCGTATTTGGACAATCGATGGAACTCGACTCGTATTGGGCTACATACATGTTCCCCTGTCTCAACCTATGGAACTCATCCCTGGCGTGCCTCCTTCACAACTTGGGGAATATAGTTCTCATTGAATTCAACCAGAAATTTTCCCACGTCCTATCTACTTGGTCATGTTCCCATTTTCTCTCAATCGCTCTCCACCAATCTCTAGCAGCCGATTCTAGTCGAACACGGCGAGCGTAACCTTTGTTCCCCGAGTATTGGAGAGCATTGAAGATATTCTCCATTTTCCCAATCCATTCTTCCGCCTTTAAGTCATCGCTCTCCTAAGAAAGCTGGTGGGTCAAATCGCAGAATCGCTCCAGGGTACGATCATTCGCCTCTCTAGTGGGCTCGAATACGCCGTTGAGGCTCGCTTGTTATCTCATGAAGACCAAGATGTATGCATTGCGTGGCTATTGCGGTCAAGTTATCTCCGCAATCGGCGGAGGAGGTGGTGGTAGTTCGGGGGAGGGTACCCGTTCCATGGGTACGCCCTCATACCTACGGGAACACGGCGGGTCTCCTCATCCACGGTTTCCAGCCATGTATCTCGTAGTTTAGCTACAATTCGAAAGGAATGATTTCAATAAGTCATTGCATATAACAAGTTATATCACAACAACAATACACAAGACATAGAATAAGTAGAAAAAGTATATTCATTGATGTGAAATTTGAATACACCCGAATGAGTTCATACAACAGAATATAAAATCGAAGGTAAACTAGAGTCGATACAACTTGATTAAGGTACAATCAAAACAAAATACAACAGGATGGAATTAAGCATCGGCTAAAATCTAGCATAGAAGTTATCTACTCGGTGAGGTCGCCGTCATCATCACTAGCGCCTCGTCCATAATCGGATCCTCGATTGGGGTGGTACCACCTCGCCTTTAGGCCGATCGGCTAAATCGCCATCGCTCGATCCGAGCATCATCGAGTGGGCGGCTTCAAGCGCCTCGGGCTCTTCATCTTCCATTGATCCTCATCGGGATCCTCTTCGGGATCTTTTTCAAGATCCTCCTCGGGATACTCTTCATTATCGGCCTCGAAGTTGGGCATGGGTTCCGCCTCGGGTGGTGGCACCAGTAGCGCATTAGCCGCTAAGCGCACCTCCAAAGCAAAGATCATCCGAGTTAAGGCATGCGTGAGGTCCTCTATCACCTGCATTTGTTTGATGATAGTATCTTCGAGACGATCGATGGTGCCTCTCGACATGTATACCTCCCTTTCCCACTTTCTCGAGGCCTTCCTCGCGCGCGTTCCATCTTCGCGCGAGTAACTTCCAAGTGTTCTGGATTGACCGGATTTGATCCTCGTGAGCACGGATGGTATCCTCGTGATCCTTAGCAAGGAGGGTAAGATCGTTCTTCTCCTCTTGGCTCTTTGCCGGGAGGTGTGTCGGTTCTTGGTTGCGCGCGTTCTTTCCGCCACCCGAGATAGCTCGAAGGTATTCCCCGGTGCCGATGGTTCGTGTATGCCCGGAAGTAATAACGTTCGGCGCGGCCTCAATAATTCCCACCGATAGGTGGCGTCGGCTCCATCCCGAACAAGCCAAACTAAGAAGGATTAGTCAAGTAAGAAAAGATAGGGAAGAACAAGGAAAGAATAACTAAGGAAAGTCACCAAGAGTCAACCAAGTCAAATCAAGTATGACTATGGATTCTCCAAGTATAAATTCGACTTAACATAAATATCAATAATACGGTTCTATGCCATTATTGAAATCGATTTCACACTTAATTGGTCAGGTCACGACTACCCAACACAACACGGTCAGGGGTCCTATCTCCGGGTCACTCGGTGTAAGTTTCCATCTTACTAGCCGAGCTCGGATACCACAACTGTCACGCCCCAAACGCGACGCGACGCATTTATCAATCACTTAAACAGAATAATTCAATAGTCTAAACCAATGATACAAACTCCAAGTGAAATAGAGTCTAATGCAAATAATAAAATACACACAAGTACAAATTACATCTTAAGGTCCAACGGAATCCGAATACAACCCAATAGATTATCCGAATTTAACTTACAGTCCAAATAGAAACAAAATGAAAAGTCCAACAACAATCAAAGTAAAAGGAGTGTCGCTCCACATCAACTGTAGGAATTCAATCTGTGGTAGGTTCGACGCCTTCAACGTACTCTTCATCTAAAGGTTAGAAAACAGGAGGGAGTGAGACATAAATCTCAAATGGATGGGGTGATCGTGTGCATGTGTGGCGATATATATAGTTAATGCGAGAAAACGGTTGTATGAAAACGCGTTAGGTATGATGCATGTTTTTATACATAGCCCATTAAGCTTCGTGATAAATATATATTAAGTAATATATTTATATAGTTTAAGAAATAGTTCGTGGTCACACAGGCACGATGATTCAAGCAGACAGGAGGATTGCGTACTGAAGTGTAGCGCCAATCCCATGCAAGACAATTAGTGGTTGCGCGTCTCAAGTGTAGCGCCAACCCATGCATTACAAGTAGCGGTTGCGTCTTGAAGTGTAGCGCCAACCAAACGTTCCCGTTCAACTCCCGTAATCGTGTGGATCGGGCAAATGATTCCTTCGTTCTTCCTTGTAACTCCCGTTCATGATGGTCCAAGACTGTCACCTTATTGCTCCATAGGCAAAGACAAAATCCACGTTGGAGCTAGCAAGGCTCGGATTCGTCATAATCATGATTATACCTCAAGTACTACGACCCGCTTCCCTTGGACAAACTCCGTCCTTCGATTGGGGATTAGGGCGATGGGGGAAGAGTGGAATAGTAGCCGAGCCTTCCATCCCCCGACGTATCCATTCCGACCGTGAGCTCGACACACCAAGTTTACTCAAACAGAAAGTAAATACAAGTTCGTAGTCAACCAGGCAATCGAGTATTATTGATTCAGTGAAGCGATTCAGAAAATTTTGAAAATTTGCGAGTAGCAATTATGGCGTTGGTGGAGTTATTTGGATGAAGATTGTTAAGATATTGTAAAATAGAATGATAGTGGCAACTTAGTGCCTTAACTTTAGCCTTAACTTTAGGTTGTGTGTTTTTCTCTTTTCCGCTTAATTCCCGGGACTGGTTAGGATTATTCTTGCCTATATAATGTACATCTTTCATTGTTAATACAACAAAAACACATTCAGATTTTCTCTCTTTATGGTATCTTGAGCAAGGTTCATAGTTTCTCTATTTTTTTTGGTTTCTCGATTGCGATTTAAAGTTCCGTTTTTCACACCTTTTTCATTTTCCCCTCCCGAAACCCTAGTTCCCTTTTCATTTGCACTGTCCAAAATCGACCACCGGAATCATCATTACGGTAACACGCGCCGACCCACGGACTCGCCCGATCCGCAGACGGCGAACTCCGGTCCGTCCACCGGATCGTCTCCACGCGCTTCCACGCGCCGGCCGACTTTACCTGCGCGTGTATCACACGCGCGCCACCCTTTTTTTTTTTTCACCGCACCATCGCTTCCCGGTGCGCCCGGTTCTCCTCTTTTCCGTCCGTACCACTTTCGATTTGGTGGGCACTCTTTTAGGGCACCTTTCGATCCTTTTCCTTTTTTTTTTTTTTTTCTTTCTCGAACTCGTCTGCTTGTCTCTCACTGTTTCATATATATATATATATTTTTTTTTAATTATTATTATTATTGTTGTCCACCCACCGCTTCTCACTTACCATGTCCGAAATTTCAAACCTCTTCACGAGAAAAAGGGTTTGATATCGTTTGCCTTTCAAGGTTCCCCTACCATTACCACTGAAAATTGAATGGTAAAAATTACTTGAATTGGCACTCATCCATTGAGTTATGGTTTTTAGGTCGAATCTTTCGACCATCTTACTAAAACATCTTGAGACATTGATGCTAAGTTGAAAAATGATTGGGAACAAGCCGATTACCAACTCGTATCATTGTTGTGGAACTCTATTGACCCAAAGTTAATGGCACATTTTCGTCCGTATAGACCCGCCATGATGTCCGGGTAAAGGCTAAAAACCTTTATGCTAACGATATTCGAGAGATTGTATGAATCTTTCGTAATCTTGCTACTCTTGGATGATCGATCACGACTGTCCGACTACTTAATTCGGCTCAATCTACTATTGATGAGCTCAAATTAATGTTAGTTAGTACGGATCTTTCACAAATGTTGACCAACCTTGATAATATGTTCATGGTATTTATTCTCCATGGTCTTCCGAAGGAGTATGGATCTGACGTGACCAGGCTTTAACAAATCCTACTATCCCTACGGTGGAAGAGCTTATTAGTCGCCTTCTCCGAAGTTTCTTTTTCCGCACATGGCACACAACCAACTCCCCGAGCCATCCGCTCTTGTTTCTCATATGAATGACCGTGGCAAAGGGAGGCCGAGATCGTGGTCGTGGGTCGCGGTCGTGGCAGAGGGGGTAAAGGAAATCTCTATTGCACTCATTGTGGTAGGGATAACCATACTCAGGATCGGTGTTATAGTTTACATGGGTTTCCCCCGAAAACGGCTAATATTGCTCAATCCTCAACTCCTTCTGAATTGAAATCTGATTCTGAGATTACGCTTTCTACTAGTGACTATAAAGAATATTTACAGTTTAAGGCAGCACAACAGGCCACACCTTCCGCTCCTCATTCTGGTAACTCTACGGTTTGTCTCTCTCACTCTACACCTACGAGATGGGTTTTGGATTCTGGTGCTTCAGATCATGTCACTGGTAATTCCTCCATTTTCTCTGATATATCACAAACAACATTTCCACATTATATTACTGTTGCAGATGGATCTAAAATCCAGGCAACTGGAGTTGGACGGGTCTCACCTACTTCGTCAATATCTTTAAGTTCTGTCTTATTGGTTCCCAATTGCCCCTTTAACTTAATTTCCATAAGCAAATTAACTCGTTCTTTAAATTGTGCCATAACCTTCACTTCTGACTCCTTCTTAATCCAGGACCGGAATACGGGGCAGACGATTGGAGCAGGATCTGAATCTCGTGGTCTCTACTACCTTCAATCCACATTTTCCACTATATGTGCCGCTACTGCATCTCCTGATCTTCTTCATCGTCGCCTGGGCCACCCGAGCCTACCCAAGTTAAAAACAATGGTATCTGGACTTTCACAGCTGGAGTCTTTAAATTGTGAGTCTTGTCAAACTAGAAAACATGTCCGTGTCTCTTTTCCTAATCGTATTAATAATCGCGCTGTCTCTCTTTTTGATATTGTTCACTCTGATGTTTGGGGTCCGAGTCGTGTTTCGTCTCTCTTAGGCTATCGTTATTATGTCACTTTTATTGATGATTTCTCCAGATGTACTTGGATATTTCTAATGAAAGATCGTTCTGAGTTGTTTGATATTTTTCAAAAATTTTGTTCGGAAATTATGACTCAGTTTGGTAAAACAATTCGTATCTTGCGTAGTGATAATGCAAAAGAGTATTTCTCTGACCGTTTTAATTCCTTCATACGTTCTAAAGGCATTATACATCAATCTAGTTGTCCTCATACACCTCAACAAAATGGTGTAGCAGAACGAAAACATAGACACATTGTTGATACAGCTCGCACACTCTTGATATATGCTAATGCACCTTTACGTTTTTGGGGCGATGCTGTTTTAACTGCCACTTACTTAATAAATCGAATGCCCTCTTCTGTATTAAATGGTCAGACCCCCTACTCTATTTTGCATCCTATGGCCCCCTTGTATGATGTCTCTCCTCGTGTTTTTGGTTGTACTTGTTTTGTTCATGACCTTTCTCCAGGTCGCGATAAACTATCTGCTCGGTCTATCAAGTGTATTTTCCTCGGCTATTCCCGTGTTCAAAAGGGTTATCGTTGCTACTCCCCCTCTACAAACCGCTTCTACGTCTCAGCGGATGTTACCTTCTTTGAGGATATCTCATACTTTGCCACAACGAATATTCCTTCCCACGACTTAGATCAGGTTTTGCCTGTACCTTATTTTTCCACTGCTTCTGAGACTTCTAGTTCCCCAGATATGTCAATTCTTCCATCCTCTCCACCACATTCTCCTCCGCCCATAAATCGGTATGGCATCACATATGAAAGGCGGCAAGAGTCACGTGCTTCCGCTCCTGCTCCCGATATCTCGCCCCTTACTCCGGATCCATCTGCTTCACCTGATCTGCCTATCGCCCTCCGCAAAGGTATACGTTCCACTCGTAACCCTTATCCTATTTACAATTTTCTCTCTTATCATCGTTTGTCTCCCACATATTGTACTCTTGTTTCTACACTTTCTTCTGTTTCTATTCCTAAGACAGTTTCCGAAGCACTATCTCATCCAGGATGGACACAGGCCATGCTTGATGAAATGACAGCTTTAGATTCCAATCACACTTGGAAGCTTGTTCCTCTTCCAACTGGCAAATCTGTTGTTGGTTGTCGATGGGTTTTTAATGTTAAGGTAGGTCCAGATGGACAAGTTGATCGTTTAAAAGCTCGACTGGTGGCAAAGGGCTACACACAAGTCTATGGTCAGGATTACAGTGATACTTTTTCTCCCGTTGCAAAGATGTCTTCGGTTCGTTTGTTTTTAGCCATGGCTGCCATGCGACATTGGCCCCTCTTTCAGTTAGACATCAAGAATGCCTTTTTGCATGGTGACTTGGATGAAGAGATTTATATGGAGCAACCTCCCGGGTTTGTTGCTCAGGGGGAGTGTGGATTAGTATGCAAATTACAAAAATCTTTGTATGGCCTTAAACAATCGCCTCGAGCATGGTTTGGCCGATTCAGCAAAGTACTTGAGCAGTTTGGGATGATACGTTGCGAAGGAGACCATTCTGTCTTCTTTAGATGCTCCTCAACAAATAGACATATCTATCTTGTGGTGTATGTTGATGACATTGTAATTACTGGCAACGATTGTGAAGGTATCAAGGCATTGAAACACCACCTATTTCAGAATTTTCAAACTAAAGACCTAGGCCCTCTTCGTTACTTTCTTGGGATTGAAGTAGCTCAATCAAAGTCAGGTGTTGCTATTTCTCAAAGAAAATATGCTCTTGATATTTTAGAAGAAACAGGTCTTACAGATTGTAAACCAGTTGCTACTCCTATGGATCCTAATGTAAAGCTTCTTCCTAATCAGGGGGAGCCCTGTTCTGATCCAGGAAGATATCGGAGACTTGTTGGAAAGTTGAATTATCTCACCATGACCAGACCTGACATATCTTTCCCAGTAAGTATAGTAAGTCAGTTTCTCAACTCTCCTTGTGATAGTCATTGGAATGCAGTTATCCGTATTGTAAAGTACATTAAAGGGTCACCTGGAAAAGGTCTTGTTTTCACTGATAAAGGCCACACGAATATCATTGGGTATTCAGATGCCGATTGGGCAGGAGATGAGAATGATCGAAGATCTACTTCCGGTTATTGTATATTCATAGGAGGAAACCTGATTTCATGGAAGAGCAAGAAGCAAACCGTTGTTGCTCGTTCAAGTACAGAAGCAGAGTATCGAGCTATGGCACATGCAACATGTGAACTCTTGTGGCTAAAACACTTACTGCAGGAATTAAATTTTTGTGACATCGGTTCTATGGAGCTCGTATGTGATAATCAGTCAGCGCTACACCTCTCCTCCAATCCAGTTTTTCATGAAAGGACGAAGCATATAGAAGTCGACTGTCACTTCCTAAGAGAAAAGATTCTCTCAGGAATCATCAAGACCTCCTTTGTCAACTCTAGAGATCAACTTGCTGATATCTTCACTAAATCTCTACGGGGTCCTCGGATAACTTATATATGTGACAAGATGGATGCATATGATGTATATGCCCCACCTTGAGGGGGAGTGTTAAGATATTGTAAAATAGAATGATAGTGGCAACTTAGTGCCTTAACTTTAGCCTTAACTTTAGGTTGTGTGTTTTTCTCTTTTCCCTTAATTCCTGGGAGGGTTAGGATTATTCTTGCCTATATAATGTACATCTTTCATTGTTAATACAACATAAACACATTCAGTTTTCTCTCTTTAAAGATGATTATCGGGAGGATAAGAAATCTTCGATATCTTGAAAGATTAGGTGGAACATAAGTCCCATTATAGATTCAAATCGCAAGACGAGAAAATTGCCCCGCGATCGGGTATTAATCGGTCAAGGCGGTCTGATAAGTCAAGGGGTTTTTGAGAAAATAAAATATTTTAATTAAGAATTAAAGTCAGAGGGTCCAGGGCTGTTTTAGTAAAAGGAAAATAATTTGAGTTAGGTCCTTGATAAAAAGAAAATTTACAATTTAGCCCCGTTTTGTAAAAACCAATACTTTTGGGGTTAAAATTGAATAAATAAATATCCCAACCTTGAAAATTATGAGGTCAGTTCCTAAATTCTCCAAATTGTTCAGAGATTCAGGTTTTTGAAGTTTTGAGGTCTAGTTTTTTATAAGATTCTCATATTGGCCCCAAATTTGTTAAAATTGCCATTTCGGCTCTAAGTTTAAAATAATTGGAACTCACAAACCGGAAGGGCTTTTAATGTGATTCTAGTTGTAAAATGTCACTAAGGTCAATGAGATATTGGGACAAAAACAGTTTTTAAAAGAAGCAAATATAGGTCCCTTAACTTTTGAAAATTTCATTTTTGTCCCATTTTGAAATAATTGCTTTTAAGGCTTTTAGGGGTCCAATTGTTATGAAATTTGAACCTTGGGTTCAAGATATAATTATGTTATAGTTAAATTAGTATTTCCAGGTGCATGGACTGCATAAGTCCTAGAAATTGTATTTTGGTCCTCAAATTTAATCTTTTACAATTTGGTCCCTCAATTTTTATAAAATTACTTTCCAAGCTCTAAACACTTGGATTTTTGGAATACACTTAAAATATGTTATTTCTAGTCCCTTAAGAGTTAAAATTTCAAATTTTAAAATTAGGGTCTGGTACAGTTTCGAAATTTGCAAAATAGCCCTTAAACTTCTCAAATTTTACAATCTAGTCATTGGGCTTTTAAAGGTTGATTTTATTTATCTAAAAACTTTTAAAACTTTAGTAAAATGTCAAAACATAATTTTTGAACCTGAGTTCAGTCCCTAAATCGAAAATTACAGAGGGGTCCCTTAAGTTTTATTTTCTTGCAATTAAGTCCACCAACTTTCCATTTTTGCATTTTAAGTCCAAAAGTTGAAATTTAATAAATTATGCTCGACTTGTCCAGGTTATAAATCATTCAAAACATAGATTTCAAGAGTCATACACATACATATCCTTCTCATACAAAATTTCATCAAATATAACAATAAAGTGTGCATGTATACCCTATTTTTCGATAAATCACATTTTTGAGCAACACTTGAGAATTTTTCCAACTTGATACAAGAAAATAGCATGCAATACATAATATATATCTCAAGTGCTCAATAACAAAATACTACATGCATATTTTCAATTTAAAACACCTAGAAGTTGAAAGGATTTTTCCACCCACCTTAAAAATGAACTTGTTGGTGAAAGATGAAATAAATCACTCTTGAAGGAGAAGTGACTTAGGTCAGCCCCCTAGGTCAAGGAATACCAAAAAAAATATAGGAGTTAGGAAATGAGGTTGAAAATTTAAGGAAAGAAGAAGGAGGTGAAGAAAATTGGTAAAACTACACTTACCTTGTGTAGTAGAGGAAAAGAGACTAGTAGAGGTCTCAAAATGGGTCTCCTTCTTCACTCTTAAACTAACTCTTAAGGTCAGCCCCTAAAAGTCCAAAAATGAAAATGGAGTATCAAAATTTTGGAAAATAGAAGAGAAGAAGAAAATGTACTAAAAATCCCATTTCTTACCTTATAGTCTAATTTCTCTTCAAAATCTTCAAAGTCTTGAAGTCCTTTTCAAGATGATGGTAAGGCTCTTAGTGTCTCCCAAGTCTTCTAAGTATACCTCAAACCAAAAATCAAACATAGGTTAAGAAGTGAAGATGATGAGCTAGAGAATACAAGATGATTTTTAGAACACAATTTCTTACCTTATGTTTGATGAATTTGATCCTTTAGAGAGGAAGATGGGAGTAAGTCTTGTGTTTTTGTGCTAAGCATGAAATGAAGAGTGTTGGGAGTGTTGGGTAAGTAATGTTACAAGATAAGAAAAAAATGGTCTTGACTCCCTTAATTAGAAGGGCCGAAAATTTGGCAATTTTCATTTTTTTTTGTATATTAGGCTTAAGATTGTAGGATGGTAAAAAAAAAACAATTGATAGATTCCCTTAAGAACAAAGAGCCGAAAGTTGGGAAAATAATCATCATTGTCTTGTCATTTCTTTATTCACTAAAATTGGTTGAAAGAAAAGATTGCCCCCCCCCCCCCCCTTATGCATATGGCCGAAAGTTGGGAGGAAATAAGTATTATTTTTTTGATTAAGATTGAAATGTGTAGGTTATATATATGTGTAAAAAAATATTTAGGAGGTAAAAATAATAATAAGGATGTGAAAGAATAAAAAGTGTGTATCTTCCTCAAAATAAATTGGAAGTTGATTGAGAGTGTATTATAGAATAAGGTGAAATATTTGGTTAAGGATTGGAATAGACTCCTAAATTATCGAGGGTCCAATAGTTCTAAAGTCGTAGTTAACTGATCAAGTAATAATACTAGAGGAGAATATAAAATCGTCAGGCCCGAAAACGCGAAATGCATAATTGACGTTGGAAGAAATAAACAAAAGTAGAGTCGCGTTTCATTAATAATAGGTTTATGATACATAGCCGAATAAATAATCACTACATAACATCATATCTCACGTTGTTAAAATTCGGGGCCTCACATCCATCACCACACCTAGGATATCCCCGATAATTCTTCATATCTTCTCCATCATACCATAATCGGGAGGTCATGAACTTGGATCCAAAAGCGTGTATGGGAAGGATTGCTCACTGACGAGAGTTTAGACCCTCAATTTATGTAGAACCAATAATGAACTCATTAAAGTTCCATGGTTCTTAAATTAAAAAAAAAAAAAAATAGAAATAGACTTTGTTGACAAGCATGTTTATAAGATTGTAAAATTGAATATAATATCCTTGAGAGTGGGAGTATGATCCTGAACCCGAATAAAAAATTAAAAGAAAAATCCAAAACCATAGATCGAATCCATATGTGTGGAGGTTGACCCAAAAATGATAGATGCAAAGTTCGAATCAAACTCTCACGTCTCGCCACCATCCAATCTTGAATTTCGGACTTGATTTTGTGTACCTTTTTTTTTTTCACGGTTCCACGCAAGAAGAAGAGATTAGAAAATAAATAAATATATCTTTCAAGTTTCACAATCTACAATTGTATCCTTATAAATAACTTATAAACATTTTTATTCTAAATGACCTACTAATAAATGTTCATTACGGGATTCGGATGTAGCTCAAGCAGTTAAAGGGCATGTTACTGGACTATCAGATCTGTGTTCAAATCTCATCCCCCTCCCCTCCCAGGATATCTCATTTCCCTTTCCCCACATCAAAAAATATATATTCATATAAATATATAGAAGAAATTACACTAAACCCACGCATTTTTACACTTTATCATATAAACTATTTTTTGTTACACTTTACCATATTAACTGTGTATATTTTTGCTCTTTGTCCTATATGGACAATTTTGTCCCCAAAATTTTGTTTTTTTAGAATAATAACAATAGTTCATTATAGTTATCAGGCATATCATGTTGTCTTGTATAAAAATAATATTTCCTTAAATTCGGACCTTGTTTCAACGAAATATAGATAGGTATTCTTAGTCGATTTTTGGGTTGCTCGCACACATACAGTTTTACGAGTGTTTCTTAACTCAACCTTAATATGCATTGCAATGGTTCATACCAACTCGACAACAAAAAGCAAAATATTGCAGCAAAAAAACTCGCCCTAACTTTAGACATAAGTGACCAATCTTAAATATTCATCACTAACCAATTAAAAAAGAAAAAACAATATAATTTTAGTAAATAAGTGATGAAAATACTTGTCACTAATAAGGAATACTCACTTACTTTGCAGTCAAGCAATGTCTGAATTTAAGACATTATTAATTTTTTATATGGAAACATGATGGGTTTGAATATGATCGTAATGAAGAAAAATAAAATTTTAGGGGTAAAACTGTCCATATATGGTAAAGTAAATTTACATAGTTCATATGGTAAAGTGTAACAAAAAATAATTTATATAGTAAAATATAAAAAGAAGAATTGTACATGGAGTTTAGTGTAATTTCTCACACACTGCTCCTTTGGGGGACTCGCCCAGATCGGTGAGGACGCTTCCTAAGGGCTTTCGGTGGACCGATTTATTTGGAGGAAGTTCCACGGGCAATTTCGAGACACACACACACGCGTGCACACACACACACACACACATATATATATATATATATATATATTCATATGTAGATTATAGTAATTGTTTATACAATATTATATGATCTAATTTTTCAATATTTCATAATTGTTTATCATGTTAGCAATTTCAATTAAGGAAATACGTGAAATGATTAACTCGATTCATAAAATTTGAATAATTCACCTAGACAATTTAAAGTTAGTAATTAATACTGAAATATTGATATTGAATATTTTCCACTTTTTAAAAGGTGTTATAGTCGTCATTTTTGGATTGACGATTGTCCTCATAAACCAAAGAATGGTCTTTATAGCTTGTTTCATATTGAAAATTGTTGTATCTCCAAAACATTGCCGAAAAATAATTTTCCAACTTTTCGATCAAATCAAACAAAAGTGGAACCGATACATTTAAAAAAATGGATCTAAAGATAAGAACTCAAATCCATGTGTATTAAATTTATTCAAACTAATGTAAGGAAGAAAATTTATATTTATCAAATATTTTCTTATGTTTCATTGATCCTTCAAATTACCGAATATCATAAATATCATGAACTTTCAATTTGATCCTCACTATCAACTAAGTGTGTTGACACCAAATAATATTTCTAAGTTCATAATTTTGTATTTTCTTATGATATTCTCAACACATCACATCGTATGATTAAACTTACGAAGATGAGAATGGATCTAAACTATGTTATAAATTCCACAACGAACAAACCTATAAAGATAAACAACTCGGCTCTCTCTCTCTCTCTCTCTCTCTCGTGTGCGGATGATGTCTTATTCTTAATTTTGGTTTAGATAGTCTCCTAGTACAAGTGAGTCTTCTATTCTATTCAAATTTCTAAAATCTAGACATGAATTCTAATTAATAATTATCAATCTAAATAATATTAGTATCATAAATATTTTATATTTATTTAATTTATAGTGAAGTTAGATATCGAAGTGTCATATATTCCTAAAATTAACTCGATATTATATATAAGCCCAAGATTTACTATTCTCCATCAACCCATATGAACCTACCACCTCTCACTAGAGAGATGGTATTTGGCCTCACCTATTAGAGCCGAGGTCAAGGGTTCAAACTTACCCCTCCTCTCCTTTTCCTTTGTAAAAGTTTGAATTTGCTCCAAAAAAAGTAAAAACTAAAATATTATTTCTAACCCGATTATATTTGGAGGTGAATCGGTGATCACATATGTATAATTATAAACTCCACTAAATTGAATAAATAACTAAACTCTTTAATTTATTTATTGAACTTGTTACTTATACGATAATATTCCACTAAGAATTTGGAATCGCAATATTCCAATTATAGAGTATCTTACATACTCTACGAGTTTAAGTAGTACATGGACTTAATCATTTCCTACAAATTAATCCTCCATAAATAATTCGTGATTGAAGCTATGTAATATCCGATAATTATTTTTATTACATTTATTTCTCATTTTCCATTAATTCATTAGTGAGTAGTTAAATTTTAATTGAATTATAAATTAGAAATCTCAAACACTCATTTTCAGGATTAGCAAATGAGAGAATTGTCGTTTTATTTCATGTATCAAGGAATGTATTCCATATTTGTGAAGTTATATCCCCATCCATTAATCAGATGTGATTCTAAAATAAAATTATTGAGAATGTTGTCAAACAAACTTAAACAAATCAATTCAAAAGTCACATTAAAATAAATGGAAATCAATAATTATTTGGGATTAAGATTTATCTATATATGATTTTAATTTGATTTTCGTTTAACAATGGAACTTGTATGACAATATCAAATAAAATTGGTCCAAGTCATACATGATCATATTATATATAACTGCCCACACTTAGATGTCTCTACATAGACAGTGGGGATTAGACATACACATTAATAATGTTTTTGGGCTGCATCATTGATGTTTTAATTAAAGATTTTATACGTTAATTAATTTCATCATGGACTTATTTTTTTTTATTGTCCATAATTTCAATCCCTTTATATATAATACTTATATACTAAGATTATGGTTACATTAGATAAACAATAGATTTTCAATAATGTTAATCAAATGCATACAATGAGCTTATATGTTTGAAAACAAATATCGCTTTTATTATATTAAAAATAATATATAATTATTTTGAGAGTACTATCCCTAATAATACTACATTGGTTTAATATTTGTCAACCCGTGTATATCAAATTGGATGGATCCTTAATATAAATCCAATAGATATTAAAACAAAGTGGACACAAAGTGGTCCATTAGTAACAGTGGTCAAATTTCCATTATCTCTATTATCTCCACTTTAACCACAAATGGTCCATAATCTGCATCAGACAATTTTCCACTATCTCAATTATGGCGAGAAAAAATTAAGAATTCTAACTCTGTGATGGACAAAGTCTATAAAATCATATTTGATTAGGTCCCTAGAGCCATCTTCCCGATTAAGTCTTACACCATATATAGAGAGGGATTTGAGAGGCTTTACAAGAATCTAATCCATAAATTTATTTCAGATTACAACAAATCAATAGTTGGAGTTAATAAAGACCAGTTTGTATTGTTATAGCTGGTAATAGAGCATAGTTATACCTCTGTCTTGATATTTTTTTAATCTGGAAATTTGGTGAGAACACCCAAAAAAAACTTTTACAGCAAACATCAACCGAAAACCTTAACCCACCAATCATTACCGTGATATTAGCAAGAAACGACCAATCATTGCTTCACTATAGTCTTGAACAATGAGGATTTTCTTCTCATAACCGCATAAAGTCTAGGCAACATGCAGATGAAAGCTGGAGAAAGGCAATGGTCACAGAAACGAGGTGATACAAAAGTTGATCTAGATTTACGGTTGTGCGCACTACTCTTTTTCTTCTAACATATGGCTTTTATTGGGAAATGCTTCGTATTTCCCGTGAAATCCTATGCAAGACGACTATCTTTTGTCCTTTGCAAGTTAACAACTTGCTGGAGATTTTAATTTGGCAACAAAAATAATGAATTGGGGTTTGAGATAGAAAAGAGTGTTTGTTGTATGTGTTAAAAATAGGTTTCCAGTAGTCGGCTAAATACTCTAGAAATTGTTAAAGTTGTTATGGGTCTATATGATATGTGAAAAATATATGTGTATTTAGGGTCTTAAAAATGATATATAATTGTTGGGAAATTTATTGTTTAGATTTTGATGAATGCCATGTAAAACTTAGACTAGAAACTTGGCACCCCATTTTCCTTGTAATTCTTATTGTAATAGATAGGGCTGTATAAGCTGAGTCAAGTCATCTATGCCTGGAAATGCAAGAAGTCAACTGAAGATGTGAAGAGAAGACTCACCGAGAACAAATAAGTATGGACAAGAAAGAAGACCAAGGACTCGATCAAGGAGTATCGGTGTGAGATAGCCGTGAGAAGAGTCGCTTAAGTCAACCCAAAAGCCAAGTCAAGTTGAAGTGACAGATGAGTCTTTCAATCATTGGAGCATCAAGTCACCTAGGAAAAAGGCAAAAGCGTGCAAAGAGGAGTTAATCAAAAGAATCCGTTGCACAAAAGTCAAGAACATTACTTAAATAAGTAATACTTCCATGCGCCATGTCTTAAAGTGCTCGATCTAGAAGCGTGCAAAAGGAATAAACCAATGGGAAGCACTCACCTCGTGTCGAACCTCGAAAAGGACATTCATTTAATACGAGGAAAGGTCTACATCTCAAGATTGAAGACCAATAAAAGACAAGCCAACGAACACAAGTGACTTTTTAAAATCAACCTATCTCTTCAACGGGCAGATTTTTGAAAAGTTCACTATAAAAGGCCGAGGAATCACTTTGAGAAAAGGTTACCTTGATTACAGAACCACAAACAAACAAGCAAAATTCATATCAGAACCTCGCAAAATATTCTCAAGTTATTCAAGCAAAATCCTCAAGCCAAAATCTCGAAGGAAATCGATCCAACACAAGGCTGTGAAGGAAAGACAACTTCAAACTGTTGAAGAGGAAAGTTTTGAAGAATCAAAAGAGGTCTACTTTCCAAGGAGGATTGTAGGAAGGTTCAAGGTCGAACCAATCTCAAGTTATTGGAGGGCTTTGTGATCAAATCCAAGACGCTTGAGAAAGTAAGTCAAGTAACAAGACAGTAGCCCGCAGTGAAGAAGCTGAGTCGGACGAGAAGCCAGCTGCATGATCAAGGCATCTCTAGACTGAGTCCCAAAGGAGCAAGTCAGCTGTGTGATCAAGACTTGTATCAGGACTGATAACCACTTTGTGAATTGATCATTACTTAGTGGATTCCTCCAGGAGTTGGAGAAGAGAGGAGTAGAAGAATTACCCCATCTTCGAACCTCTATAAAGATTATTGTGTCATTTACATTTCAGCATTTTATTTCTGCATACCACTTTATATCTGCTGATAATTTGCTATCCAACTGATAAATAACAAAGTGCTAAAATCAAGTGTTAAAACAAAGTTAAATCAAATTTAAGGGTGTTAAGTCTTCCACTGAAAATCTCATCACAGCCAAGTTAAGGTTTCCTAAACAGCTGAGTTATTCTATCAACAGCTCTTTCGAGTCTGTTGAGTGGCTAACTCTGCTGATTAACTAACTTAGCTGTCCATCAAGAACTTAGCTGTGTAATTAACTCTGTAATGTTTTAAAAGGACTAAAATTGAAAAGTTAGTAAGGTTTATTCAACCCCCCTTATAAACCTTACTCACACCCCTTGGGACCTACAATAATTTATACATTTGCATATATATTTAGTGTATTTTACTTAGTTTCCTTAGAAGAGCGTTATACTGTGTATTCTTGGTTATTTTACAGAAAATAGAGCTAAATTGGACAAAAAACGATAGCACGTTCTAAATGATATGTCAAAAGACAAGGTACGAGCAAAGATGTGAAAGAAAGTAGCATGGATGGTCGAACAAAAGGAAATTCCCTTCAAAAACATCCAAACGTGCTAACAGTTTTCAGCACTAGCAGGGTTTAGTATTTTAGCCATAACTTTATCTACAAAATTGATATTGAGCTGATTCAAGTGGATATGGAAATCTAGGAAAAAGGGATACAACTTTCATGAAGACCCCAAGAGCAAAATCCGATCTCACGACCCAACCGTATGACTTGCACACGGTTGTGCGATTTGTCTGCGGCTGAATTTGAGTCCTAATCCCATCAAAACTCTACCATTGATCTTTCAAAGCACCTATATAAAGGGACCAAGGCTTGCACAAATTTAGAACATATCATATCATTCATACAATATACAACACATCAAAATACACATGGTTACACAAATCAAAGGTCTTCTGAGAAAGGAGGGCTAAGTTACGAAGAGCACCACAATGCCTTTCACATCTATAGAAGTACAAGAGTTTCGAAGGCTTGGAAGGAGAATCCATCCTGACAAGAAGGGGTTTTATTTCTTAGTTTAGATCTCTTGTTTATACTTAAACCATGTTAAACTATTTGATCTCATCTTTGTCTATGAATTTGTTATCAAATATGTTGGGCTAATCTTTCTGATCTTAGGGCATAATCAAAATTGTTGATTCATGTTAAATCTATATTGATTGTTTTCTTAATTGATTTTATTTGTTCTATTAGATGAATCTGAGTGCTTATTTTTTGTAGATTATCTGATCAATAATTTGCATGTCATATTTGTTTGTCCATAATCCGGGAGATGACTTCTAAAAAAAAGAAAATCGGGTTCAGACATAAACAGGGTAATGCATCGAGAGAATATATCTATTTGTGGGGAGTAATTCAATTCAAAGATCAGTTGGGAGTTAATAATAGTTGTGATATATCGGGAGACCCCAATTATTATTAATCTATTATTTATGCGCCATCCGGGAGGGGGAATAAACTAATTTAGGAGTTGACCCATAGAAACGCATGAATTGGTTTTGTGAAACATTGATTGTATTTAATATTGAAGAAGCATGTTAGGGTTACTTTCGTATTTGTTGAAAAGACTTGTGGAGCTCTAGTTTTTTTAAATTTACTTCTTTGATTTTTACATAGATATTAAAACTTCTTGATTTTCGGTCGCTTTAATAAAATTAGAATACGACATTGCTTGCCATTATTCTATAAACTACGTTGTACACTTGCAGTCTCAAATTTTTTGCGCATCAAGTTTTGGAGTCGTTGCCGGGGATTGAAAGATTCAACTTAGATATAGTAATAAGTAGTTCAATTTTAATTGAAGCAAAATTTTTGTAAGTAAATTTTTTTCTTTTTAATTTTTTTTGATAATATTTTCCATTTTTCGATTTTTTTATTTTTGTAAATAAATTTTATTGTTTTGGTTCTAACATTGTTTTTGTTTAGTATAGGTAGTGCATGATCTCGCATTCCAGATATGCCCAATCAATACCCATTGATTTGGAGATCGAGTAAAAAGCGAAACAACTAAGGAAAAGATCTAAAACAATGGCAGATGGGAATAATCAGAATGGCGTGAATAACAGGAACAATGAGGAACGCCCACCTAGGGCAGATGGACATGACCGAATTGTGGAAAGGCCCACGAGAAGGGCAGTTAGGGACTACTTCCAGCTGGAGGTTAGTCGAACTTATGGGGGTATGGCCCATTTGCTGATCAGTGCAAACAACTTTGAACTGAAACCTGCATTGATCCAGATGGTTTCACAAAACCAATTTGGCGGTAGAGCGGCTGAGGATCCAAACGCGCATCTGGCGCAATTCTTAGAGAAATGCGATATTATTAAGATAAATGGTGTTTATGAAGACATCATTCGATGTCTCCTTTTCGCATTCTCTCTGCGCGATAAACTAAGGGATGGTTATGCTCTCTGCCAACCACCCGCAGCAGATTGGGCTGAACTAAGTCAGTGATTTCTAGCCAAATACTTTTCCCCCAGTAAAACGCGGCAATTGAAATCTGAAATCGCCCAGTTTAGGCATTTAGATGCAGAGCCATTATATGATTCATGGATAGATTCAGAGAATTACTGAGGAAATGCCCACAACATGGATATCCCGATTACCAACAAGTTCAATATTTCTATAATGGTTTAAGTGGTAACATGAGAACTATTATAGATGTTGCATCTGGAGTTGCACTGCTAGAGAAATATCCAGAGGAGGCGCTAGATCTGTTAGATGAGATGGTGAATAATAGTTACCAGTGGCCATCCGAGAGATCCAATATCCAACGCGTGGTAGAGGTTCAGGATGAGAAAGTTTCCATGTTCAAAGAACAGGTATCCGTGCTGAACATGAAACTGGATGTGATGTAGCAAGTGGCTCCTAGAGATCCTACAGTTGTTGAAAAGAAAGCTAATTTTGTGGGACAGCAGAGGAACTTCAATAACAACTATAGAAGTAATGAGATACCCAACTACTATCATCCAGGGCTGCGAAACCATGAGATCTTTTCTTATACGAATAACAAAAATGTTTTGCAGCCACCTCTGGGATTTAATGTGGGTAATCAAGGCTAGAGCGGAGTCAAGTGATAAGAAAGCATATGTGGAAGAGATGTTATCCTCGTTTATCATAGAAACTAGAGCTAGACTGAATAAATATAAAGCAAAGATAGACAAGATTGAGGAACAAGTCACTCGGTTGAACACATACGTGAATGCAAGACTAAAGTATTTGGAAACACAAGTAGCCCAAATCGCTACTACAGTGGGAGGCCAACATCAAAAGGGCAAGTTCCCAAGCAATACCGAACTTAATCCGAGAGAAAAGTGCAGCGTCATTCGTCTAATGGATGGTACAGAATATGAGAGCTCAAAGATTTCAACCGACACAGTTCATCGACAGTGAAGATAGAAATCCGAAGTCTAGCAGAAGGCGTAAAACTTAGTGCTTTATGGAAGGCAACCCAAATTATTTCTTATTTTCGTTTATTTTTGTTTTGAATGCCTTTGTTTAATTTGATTTTAATTCAATTTTTAATTTTAGTATTAACTTTTTGTTTTGTTTGTTTTTTTTGAGTTGTTGTGTAGGAGGTATCACGACAAACTCTGGGTTTGAAAAAAATATGGAAAAAATACGTCACACGACCGTGTGAACCACCCACACGGGCTATGTGACCCAAAAATAGAGGCCAATCACACGGCCAGGCCGTGTGACATTCACACGGTCATGTGGACTTATGCAACAGCGGACAGAGATCAGTCCAGTGTCGCACGGGCCGTGCGATAGGGCCCAGTCGAATTTCTTCCTTTTTTTTTACCTCAAACATTCAATTTTTATCTCACTTTCTCCTACCCAAACCCTACAATTCGAAAATACCCTCTCAAATACCCAAACCCATCTGCAAATCTCTTCAATTTTCATTTCAAATCTTACAACACAAACACAAATTCTTCATCTTCTCAAGAAACCCATCACTAAATTCTTCCAATTTCTCAACTTTCACAAGTTCTCCTTCAAGTTTAGGGATTTTTAATCTTCAAATTTTAAATTCTTACAACTTCAAAACTCGAGATTTATGGCTTCTAGAGGATGAGAAAATGGAACTAGGAGGAATACAAGGAGGAGGAGAAGGGAACCACAACAGAGACCGAACCCGAGCCCCAATCGGATTATGTGGTCGATCAACCGGAGGCCTCTAATGTCATCATGCCAGATGAAACACACCAGGCTCTATGGGTGGTGCTATCTTTCCGACCATGGATTAATACAAGGTATTCCGATGAACCTAATCTTGCAAATTTGGGTTTGTTGGAGGATTTTCGTGCTTTATGTGGGCGTATAGATTGACATGAATTGTTGAATGGGCAATGGACTATATAATCAATTTATACACTTGAATTCTTGAGTGGTTTTGAATTAGTTGTCCGAAAATGGAATTTGATGGGGATTAAGTTCCGTTTAGCCAATAAGCCGAGGGAGTTATCAATTAACAATTTGAATGCGATTTATAGAACTCCGGCTTATGGGTTGGAGGAACATGAAGAATTTAATAAGGAAAGATTTTGGAGGGAGATGACGGGAACATGGGTTTATACGTTGGGTACCTCAAAAGCATCTAGCATTCGGAACCCCGTATTTTGTTATGTATAATGTACTTTAGCGGATACAATATTCGCGAGGGAAGATAGCAAGGGGGCTTACGAATAGACAAGTTGTCTATTATTTGGTGCCAAATGCTGGAGCGATGATATCCCGACAATTTGATAGAGTGAGGAAGTAAGAAAGGGGAGGAATTTGCATTGGTGGGCTTATTACTCCTTTAACCGAGCACTTTAAGGTTAGCTTTGAGGGTTATGCGGAAGCCGATGGTCCAAAATTGATTGATATGACTGTTTTATCCGCCATGAAGATGATTCAATTTGATGGGCATGATTATTGGTTGAATCATGTGGATCGAACTAGAGTTAGGCTCCCAAACCCAATTGCTACATCCGTCAGAAATAGGAGTAATTGGTTGATGAGATGTGATCAGGGGACTGCTGCTCAGGAGGAGCAAGATGAGCCTATGCATGAAAGGGATATACCAGAATCCTCTAGACAAGGGGCTAACCAGCCATGGAACATGAGTGATAGGCTTGAAAGCGTGGAAGCTGATGTGGGCATGTTAATAGATGATACTTATCAGCTGACGGGGACAGTTGATGAGTATCACACTGAATACTTATAGAGGTTTGACGCCATCACCCAATAGTAGTACATGTACGAGATGATATCTCGTATGGAACAGTGGCATATCTCACAGGGTCACTACCCTCCACCTCCACCACCACAGTGATTTGGTATGTACTTTTTACGCATTATGCTTTTTTTTGATAATTCCTCATTTGTTCGGGACGAAGCATATTTTAAGTTTGGGGGGATTGTCAAGAATGTTAGATAAATGTTTTTATCAAGATTTTGATGATTTTGTTTAAATGAGTTTTTACACCAAAACAATATTTTTAAATGTTGTCCAAATATTCCCAAATGATTTAAAATGTTTTTACTAATTTTTGGAGTATTTCTTGAAGTTTATTTTTGACAAAAATTGGACAACACTTCTGTTTTGAGGTCTACCGGTCGAACAAGAGGTCGACCGGTATCTGAAGAACGCAAAAATGAAAACAGAACGCACTGGAACAAAAAAGGGGGAGGGGGACTGGTCCACCTAGAGGCCGACCGGTCGGACCCCACGGCGACCAGTCGGACTCCCCTTGGACCGGTCGCCCACCCCTCCATCTTGTGTCTGAATCGCACTATCTACTTTTTAACGTTCGGAATTTATACATAGCGACCGATCGCGCTGTGTTATTTTTTACAGCAGAATAATACCGTTGGACATCCATATAAGCAAGATTTACTTTATCATTTTTGTACAATATTTCTACATCTTGTGATCTTCTTTTTGTAGACAAAAGTGAAGAAGGAGGAGCCTATGTTTGTGAAGACTCTCCTATAAATAGAAGATGATTTTGAAGACACAAGACAAGAACAACACAAGCAAACACACAACAAGAAATTTGCAAATTTCTAAGCTTTCATATTCAACACTCTTGTTGTATTTATAGCCTAAGTATTTCACTTTCACATCTTGAGGTCTAGGCTTGATTCTTGATTACACTTGCACTCAAAATTGTATTATTCATTATCGAGTTGTAATCTTGAATTTGTGGGTTCATCATTCAACACAAGATATCCTTGTGAGTGTTCTTGTGGTAAGAACACACTTGGGTGATCTAGGTGTTAGGAGCAACAAGATTGTGGTAATCTTCTTATTGGAGAGTTTGGTGCTCTTTGAGGTGTGGAAGAATTTAGTGTTCTTCAAGGTTGAAGATTGTGGTAATCTTCATAAGGTGCCGTAAAAGATTGTGGTAATCTTGAGGAGATTGAGGTAATCTCCAAAGAGGTGTTGTAAGGTGATGTTGTATTAATTGTGATAATTAATAAAATCTTTTTCTTTTTGAAATCCATCCCTGAGATATTTGGGGTGGTAGAGGACTAGGCCCTAGGTGGGTTGAACCTCTATAAATCGAGGCGTGTTGTTTAATTTCTGCACCTTTATTCTTGTCTTTGATTGTTCATTCGAAAAAGAGGGCTAATTGCGAAAAATCGGCATAATCTATTCACCACCCCCTCTGGATTATCGTAGCTACTTGGACTAACAAGTGGTATCAGAGACAAACTCTTTGGCAAGCTTGTTCCATACCGAGAGTAAAGAGGAAAGATCCATGGCTACGAACGAAAAGCTACCTCACCACCGGCACCTCCACCAACAAGCCACCACTTTTTGATGGCAACAACTACGCATTTTGGAAAGACCAAATGGAGTGCTTTCTTCAAGGGTGCGGGTTCGATTTTTGAACACGGTTATAAATGGAGTATCCATCCCTAGAAGAAAAAGGAAGACGGCACCAAGAAAGTTAAACAAGCTAGAAAAACAATGCTTGTTAAAGATTTCGAAAATTTCACAATGCTCGAGGGTGAAGGGATTTCAAAAATGGTAGAAAGGTTAGACAACATCGTTAATTCATTATGGGCACTCGGAAAAGTCATTTCGGAAGAAAACAAAGCTACCAAAGTTTTAAATGATCTTCCCGGTTCTTGGTCCGAAAGGTGACGGCTATCATAGAAGCTCAAAATTTAGAAACTCTAAATTTTGATGAGCTTATTGGAAATCTTATCATCTATGAAGCATATGCAAATAAAAGTAGTAATTCAAAAGCATCCACTTCTCAACCGAATATTATAACAACTTGGGATGAGTTTCTTGCACCTTCCGACGATGAAGAAGCCGAGCAATGTCTAATGGGAATCGAAGAAGACAATGAGGTACGCTCTAACACTTCTTCTTCTTTTAGTAATGAATTGCATGATGATTATGATGAATTGCAAAATGATTTTGATGAGCTTCAAAATGAATTCCAAAGTTTGCTCTTTAAAAACAAAAATTTGAAAAAGGAATTCAATATCATGAAAAATGAAAAGGATAGTTTCCATGCTTCTTATGAATCCCTCATTAGTGCTCATAATACTACACTTGATAAGGTTAGTATTCTTGAAGAAGAAAATAGTACTCATGTTAAAGATATTGATGCATGAAAAAGGATATGATGAAATTTAATTTGAGTACCGATAAAATGACCAAAATTCTTGATGTTCAACATTGTTATTAATGTTAAGAAAGAGAACCAAGTCTTTATGAATGTTGGTCATTATGCTTCTAGAACTATTACATGTTTTATTGTGAGAAAATTGGTCACACGACTAATACTTGTCGGGCTAAAAATAGTTCTAATTATTATTGGAGACCCAAAAGTATCAATGTTAATCCCAAAGGACCCAAACTCTTGAGGGTACCACAAGATAATTTTATGTTAGGCACTTGGCGCAATAAAATCAAAGGAAATTCAAATTGTCAAATAGACAACAAATGTTCGCGCCATTTAATCAAAGGAGAAGACATTATCAACAAAATCACTTTTCAAGAAGAAGGTATAATCAACAATGGGAACTATACAACCCTTGGCAATCGAGAAATTGGTAAGTCTTATCCTCTTCTTGAAGTATGCATTTTATATTGTCTTTTATAATTATTGCACATTTTCATGTCTTTAATTTTGTATTGTTTGATAAAATTCTTTATAAAATTGTTTCTTAAAAATGAGGTCTCAATTTTATTCTCTCGGATTTTTAAATTTCAAAAGAGACCTTAAATGGATTTTCAATAAGTGCATGTTTTATCAAACTTTTGTTAATTCCTACAAAAAGCATAGTATGTGCTACTTATCCAAATTCTATGATAGTTTATATCAATTTTGTGTATATTACTCGATATTACTATGCTCTTGTGCAATATATTTTGTCAAGTTTTTGCAGGAAATATTTTGATATTAAGGAACAAATGATCGTAGATTTATTCATGGCCATTTACGTCATAAGGTGTCAAAATTGAAAAAGGCATATTGGTTGAGAAATAAATTCGAGGTATGTTTATAAACTTTCATTATTCTTACAGACTCAAAATTCTTCATGTCCTATGCCCATATGCTCGAATTCAAAACAATCCAAATAATCTCATATAAGTGCCATTAAAAGAATTTTTCAATATTTGAAAGGCACTATCTCTTATGGCTTGTCTTATCGATTGTTTTAAATCGTTCCTATTTCTTTTAGGATAACAAGTCCGATATAAAATATTTCTCAAAATACGGTTCTTCATAACCGAACCAAACCTATTGAGATTCGACAATTTTCTTGGGATTGCGTTTCTTAACAAAAAATTGAGATATATTTAATTAGTCTCAAGATTAACTTGCGGATTTTTTAAACTATTAACCGAGACTTTTACCTCAATTCGAGCTTGTTTAGGCATAATGTATATTGAATGAGGTCTATGTTTGCATTTTGTACGTTTTTAAAACTTAGGGGTGAAAAATCGGATTTTTGGTGCAAAATTTACGAAAATGTAATCGATGTTCGTGCACCGTCGACGGAGATGTCGATGATCGACATGTTGCGGTGCACCGGTCGCCCTACACGCGACCGTCGCCTAGTCCATTTCAGGAATAAAAATAGTTTTGTCTTTCATTTCGGTATTTTTGTCTATTTTCTTCCAAACTCGAACCCCTTTGCATTTTTCATACACAATTCACTCAAAATGATTTTCTTCTTATAAAATCTATATTTTTTGAGTTTATGTAACTTATATTTCATCATTATTATCCGACTTCTCCGATTAATTGGTAAGAATTTCTCCTTTTAATCTCAATTGGGTTGAACCCTTGATAATGTGCTCATATCTTGCTATTTTGATGAAATTTGTGTGTTATATATGATGATTGTTGATGGATGAATTTTGTAATATTGTAATTGGTGATGAAATTTTTGGCTTAAATGAAATGCAAAGGCGTTATATATCTCTTGTTTTATTCGACGCATGCCAAGTGTTCGACAAAATATTTCTATGAAAAATTCATCACCTAAATGATTCTCTTGATTTGAAAAGTCTTATAAGTTTATAGAGACCATGTTTTATCAATCAAATGAGCTTTTACAAATCAAATGATCAACTTTTCCCTTTTATTCGGAATTTAAGCTTCAATGTTCAAAATGCTCGATAAATCGATTAAATTGCGCACTTTGATATGATATATGATGATTTTATCGTGCTAACATTCTTTTTGATGATTCCAAATGGGGAGAAACAGGAAAAACGCTCATACGCTCAAAGAAGCGAAAATAAGCTCGCAAGAAAAGCTGTAAGCTAGGGCTCTTAAAAGCCAAAAGCTGAATGATTCTAAGTCCAATTGATGTATGATGGACTTTTATGTTTGTCTAATGATGTCACTTTGACAGGGGGAGCTTCTAAGCTCATAAAATTCTAGCTTAAGTTGTAAAAGCTAAGCTTTTAGCTTTTAGTTGCTTGCTTCTATACTTGTTCTTAATGTGCATGTTGATAGGGGGAGCTTGTGCAAAATGTTTTTGCAAAATCTTTGCTTCTTTCCTTGTGTTATTTCTTAAGATAAATGTTGCTTATAATGGATTGATGTTTTTAGACCGGAAAAATGTGTTTTATTTTAAAATCGATCTCCCAAAATTATTTTGATTTGTAATCATAAAAAATGGGGAGTTTGTTAGATAAATGTTTTTATCAAGATTTTGATGATTTTGTTTAAATGAGTTTTTACACCAAAACAATGTTTTTAAATGTTGTCCAAATATTCCCAAATGATTTAAAATATTTTTACTAATTTTTGGAGTATTTCTTGAAGTTTATTTTTGACAAAAATTGGACAACACTTCTATTTTGAGGTCGACCAGTCGAACAAGAGGTCGACCATATCAAGAACGCAAAAATGAAAATGTAACTCACTGAACAAAAAAATGGGAGGGGATCGGTCCACCTGAGGCCGACGGTCGGACACCACAACACCGGCCGGACCCCCCTCGACCGGGCGCCCACCCTCCATCTTGTGTCCAATCGCACTATCTACTTTTTAACGTTCGAATTTATACATAGCGACCGATCGCTACTGTGTTATTTTTTACAAACAGAATAATACCGTTGGACATCCATATAAGCAAGATTTACTTTATCATTTTTGTACAATATTTCTACATCTTGTGATCTTCTTTTTGTAGACAAAAGTGAAGAAGGAGGAGCCTATGTTTGTGAAGACTCTCCTATAAATAGAAGATGATTTTGAAGACACAAGACAAGAACAACACAAGCAAACACACAACAAGAAATCTGCAAATTTCTAAGCTTTCATATTCAACACTCTTGTTGTATTTATAGCCTTCAAGTATTTCACTTTCACATCTTGAGGTCTAGGCTTGATTCTTGATTACACTTGCACTCAAAATTGTATTATTCATTATCGAGTTGTAATCTTGAATTTGTGGGTTCATCATTCAACACAAGATATCCTTGTGAGTGTTCTTGTGGTAAGAACACACTTGGGTGATCTAGGTGTTAGGAGCAACAAGATTGTGGTAATCTTCTTATTGGAGAGTTTGGTGCTCTTTGAGGTGTTGAAGAATTTGGTGTTCTTCAAGGTTGAAGATTGTGGTAATCTTCATAAGGTGCCGTAAAAGATTGTGGTAATCTTCAAGGGAGATTGAGGTAATCTCCAAAGAGGTGTTGTAAGGTGATGTTGTATTAATTGTGATAATTAATAAAATCTTTTTTCTTTTTGAAATCCATCCCGGAGATACTGGGGTGGTAGAGGACTAGGCCCTAGGTGGGTTGAACCTCTATAAATCGAGGCGTGTTGTTTAATTTCTGCACCTTTATTCTTGTCTTTGATTGTTCATTCGAAAAAGAGGGCTAATTGCAAAAAATCGACATAATTTATTCACCCCCCTTAGATTATCGTAGCCACTTGGACTAACAAAGAATGCGTAAATAAGTACTGTTGCATTTCGCATTGCATGTAGAGCATAAAATTGCATAAAACTTTTAAAAATATTTTCGATTTTTTGTTTTTAATTTTAACATGTTTATCGCTTTAACACATTTAATTATTTGTGTGATTTGGGATCAAAAAAATCGAAAAAGTACAGAAAGCTTCTGCATGATTCTACTATGAGCATTTGATTTTATGAGATGATATATTTTGTTGAATAGTGTGATGAATTGTTGAGGAGATATCTTTTACTTGTTTGGCATTGATTAAGATAAATTGCTATTTGAGCATGTTGCGAAAAAATAAGCTTCTGAGCTTTTATGCCTATAACTGCTTTCATATTATGCAGTCTTATTTTTTGAGTGTGTCATTCATGAATATTAGAATTCTAGAACTTGCTTTGGTATCTTCATTGAAGCCATGGGTGTATGCAATTTTTGAAAATGATTTAAGAATATCTTTGTTTGGCCTACTTAGCCTAAAAAGTCTACCTATGAACTCATGATTCCCTTGTTAGTCACTTTGAGCCTTAACCTTTTATTGTTAGCCATAATTTGATCTTTAAAATTGAAAAAAATGATTGTTATCCCTAAAGTTACTTGATCTTATAGAAAATGAATAGTTTGGGGGAAATATGGCAAAAATTGAAAAGAGAGAAAGTTGGCAAAAGAAAGAGGGATGAGCAATGCTTAGGTAAATGAAAGAATAATGAAGCTCGAAAAAGAAAGAAAATCGAGCAAACGAGAGAAAAGAAAGAAAAATTCTGGAAATTTTGAGAAAAAAGAAGCTTAAGGGAAAAAATTGTTAGAAATGAAATTTGGTTGGTGAATTGAAATTTTGTGTACTTAATTCTTTTTGACTAAGTCAGGTCACTTAATCCAAATTTTCCCTACCCTTGCCAAAAAGCCTACATTACAACCAAATGAAAGTCCTTTTTGACTATTAAGTTGTGCACACTAAACTGATAGAGATGTTAGACGATTTGCAAGCCTATGGTAGTCATACATTCATTGAATTGATTTTGAGCATAAACACTTTCCATACACTTTGAGAGATGAGTGATACACTATTACTACTTGTGAGTCGCGATGTCAAGTATCCGAAAGAGTATTGATTATGCCGAACTTGTGATTGATTACTTCTTGATAATGAACGACATGGTTTACTTAGATATGGAGTTGAATGAGATTAAATGTTTATAGTGTTTTTGTGTGTTCCTTGTACACCTTGAGATTATTTTTCTAAAGTTTGCTCGAGGACGAGCAATGGTTTAAGTTATGGGGATTTTGATATGTGTAAAATATACGTGCATTTAGGGTCTTAGAAATAATATATAATCGATGCATTTGCATGTATATTTAATGTATTTTACTTGGTTTCCTCAGAAGAGCGTGATACTGCGTACTCTTGGTTATTTTACATAAAATAGAGCTAAATTGGAAAAAACGCGATAGCACGTTCCAAATGATATATAAAAAGACAAGGTACGAGAAAATATATGAAGGAAAGAAGCATGGACGGTCGAACAAAAGGGAATTTCCTTCAAAAACGTCCAAAAGCGCTAACAATTTTCAGCACTGGCAGGGTTTAGTAATTTAGCCATAACTTTCTCTACAAATTTGATATTGAGCTGATTCAAGTGGATATGGAAAGCTAAGAGAAAGGGCTACAATGTTAATGAACACCCCAGGAGAAATATCCGATAGCACGACCCGGACGTATGACTTTCACACGGTCGTGCAATTTATATGCGGCTGAATTTGAGTCCTAATCCCGTCAGAACTCTACCAGTGATCTTTCAAAGCACCTATATAAAGGAACCAAGGCTTGCACGAATATTTAACATCTCATATCATTCATACAATATACAACACATCAAAATACACAGGGTTACACAAATCAAATGTCTTCTGAGAGAGGAGGGCTAAGTTACGAAGAGCACCACAAGGCCTTTCACATCTATGGAAGCACAAGAGTTTCGAAGGCTTGGTTGGAAGGAGGATCCATCCTGACAAGAAGGGGTTTCCTTTCTTAGTTTAGATCCTTGTTTATACTTAAACGATGTCAAACTATTTGGTTTCATCTTTATCTATGAATTTGTTATCAAATATGTTGGGTTAATCTTTCTGATCCTATGGCATAATCAAAATTGTGGATTCATGTTAAATCTATATTGATTGTTTTCTTAATTAATTTATGTGTTATATTATATGAATCTGAGTGCTTATTTCTTGTAGATTATCTGATCAATAATTTGCATGTCATATTTGTTAGTTCATAATCCGAGAGGTGAGTTCTAACAAAAATGGAAATCGGGTTCAGACATAAACATGGTAATACATTGGGAGACTACATCTGTTTGTGGGGAGTAATTCAATTCAAAGATCTGTTGGGAGTTAATAATAGTTGTGATGCATTCGGAGACCTCAACTATTATTAATCTACTGTTTATGCGCCACCCAGGAGGGAGAATAAACTAATTTAAGAATTGAACCCATAAAAACACATGAATTAGTTTTGTGAAACATTGATTGGATTTAATATTGAAGAAGCATGTTGAGATTATGTGCCTAGGGTTGCTTTCGTATTTGTTGAAAAGACTTGTGGAGTTCTGGTTTTTATAAATTTACTTCTTTTATTTTTACTTAGATATTAAAACTTCTTGATTTTCCGTCATTTCAATAAAATTGGAATACGATGTTATTATAACCTAAGTGTTTCGTATTTAATCCCTGAGGAACACGACCTTACTTGCCATTATTCTATAAACTACGATGTACACTTGCAGTATTGAGCTCAAATTTTTGGCGAACACTATACTTTTATTAAGTTTCTTAATATCATTAAAGTAAACTTTTGCCCATAAAGATAATTAATTAGTCATGGCCCTTAGCATTAAAAATTGACAACATGCTTGAGCGGGAGAACATATTGGCTTTCATAATTAATTTGTCATGGTCTTGGACATTTAAATAAATTCATTCTTATGCTAGATGCATGATTAATTATGATATTTTGTATATATCAATGTTAAATTGCTTATAAACAATTCATAAATCTGATGTTGCATTATTGATGATTCTGACATTCATTATACAATATATTGGTGATTTTATGAGCTAGAACTATTTAGGCATCCTTAGATAAAATTAGCGCATAAAATTTGTTGGATATATTATAATAATATTGCTTCTGGTTATTTGCAATATAGTATGAATAAATTGTTTTAACGTCTAGTGATCTAAATAGTTTTGATAATTAGAGACTAGCCACAACTGGAGATTTCTCAAAAAAATATAAAAAATTCATCAAATAGGAGTTTTTTGTTATATTTGCATGATTAATTAGGATAAACTATCAAATTATATTTCTTAATTTACCCACATAAATTAAGAATGATATTTCTTAATTTACCCACAGGAATTAAGAAAAAGAACATAATTTGATAGTTTTCTCATAAAAATATGTGAATCTAATTGAATTAGAACTTTAGCCCACAAGCAAGTTTTATGTCAATAGATTCATATTTTTAAGCATGATTTACATGGTAATTGCCTCAATATATATATATATATATATATAATAGCAGAAGTCTGAAAATTATTTTATTACAAAATTTGGAAATTATTTTATTACAAAATTCTAACCGTATACATTGCAATCTATATTAAATAAATATATTGAACATTAATACTGAAATAATATATAGATATAGAGATCCTAAAAATATACATAAATAAATCATACCATACACAATTTGTCACTTAACAAACATCCCCTGGTTTGGTGCTAATTAACTTTACACATCATCAATCAATTTAGCCACATTATAGGAAAATATAGTCTAGAATTAATTTAAAAACTACTGATTTAGAAATCAAAAGGAAATATTTAAAATTAAAATTTGAAGCTGGATATAGTTTCGCAACAAACGATTTTGTACCAAAAATTAGAATACTTATATTATCTTCTTTTGAAAAAAAATATCTTGATATGTTAGCCAAATTCATTATCATAAAAATGGATGAAATACTTAATATTGATTAATGTTCATAAATTAGAAAATATTATATTTTTTATGCAATATATTCTTTTTTTCTAAATCCTAATTTATATCATATACTAATCTTTTCTATAAATAATTCCATTAATTATTCTTAACTAATATCAATTTGTTTCTATTTTTCTATAATTGATGAATTAAGTATTCACAATTCAATTTTGAAACATGATTAGTTTGATAATTATATCATAAAAATAAATTCATTAATTATTTGTAATTCAATCTATTTTTTCTATATAAGCTAATTATTGTCAATTATATCAAAGCATAAGATTTATTGTTAATTATACCAAAACATAGATTTTTGGATTGATTTATCCAAAATCAATCAATTGATTTCTTTCGAATTCACTTTTCATATCATGAATACGTTTTGCAAATTATTTTTGGACAAATAACCCGAAAATTCTCCTAATGTGGACATATTTTTATTTATCCAAAAATGATTGTGCTTTAATTTGATAAATCTGCAAACACGTTAATTAATTGATTTTGGATAAATCAATCCAATTTTAGACTAAATTGACAATAATCATGACATTAATGTTTCTATAATTAGTATGATATAAATTAGGATGACGCAATAGAAAAGAAAATAAAGAAAATAAAAGAAAAATCAAGAATAGGATACAACATTTTGGACAGATTAATCCGAAAAATCTCTTAACGTGTGTATATTTTTAAGTTATCCAAAACTTATAGTAATTTGATTTGATAAATCCAAAAACAAAAAAAAATGATAGTTTTGGACAAATCAATCCAAAAATCCTATATTTTGGTAATTAGCAATAATCATATGTTTTATATAATTAACAATAATTAGTGGAGCTAATTTTATAGAAAAAATAGATTCATTAACAATAATCAAAGAAATAATTTTTATGATATGATTACTAAAATAATTATATTTCTAAATTGAGCTGACAATAACTATGGAATCAATTAAAATAAATTAGAAAAAATGATATAGTTAAGAAATTAACGGAACTAATTATAAAAAATATTAATATATGATATAAATTAGGATGATTCAATTGAATATGAAATAATGAAAATAAAAAAATACAGAAAAAGATAGATCAATCCGAAAATTATCCTAATGTTGGCATGTTTTTGAGTTATGCAATATTGATTATATTTTGATTTGGTAAATCAACAAATAAATTAATTGATTGGTTTTGGTCAAATCAATCAAAAAAATCTTATATTTGGTAATAATAAATAATAAATAGTGAAACTAATCATATAGAAAATAATAGATCGAATTAATAGTGTCACGCCCCAAACGGGACGCGACGAATGATCCACAACTTAAATACAATAACCAAACAGTCCAGACAAATATCAACGAGAACCCAATGAAATAGAGTCTAAATAGCAGCGGAAATAAATAACAAGTACGAATACAACTTACAGTCCCCAATCCATCATCCAAATTACATACCCGAAGATCAACCAAATATAACAACTTAAAGTCAAAGGGTCCTACGCCCTTCGGTTACAAACTGGAATGGAAAGAAATACAAAAGTCCGACAACAACATAAGAAAGAGTCCAAATCAACAACAAGAAGTAGTGAATCCAACAAGCAGAGTACAAGGTCTCAATCCAGGGCCGGTTCCGCATCTTCAACGAAATCCTCATCTAAGGTTAGAAAATAGGTGGGGATGAGACATAAATCTCAGTGGATGGGGTGATCGTGTGCAAGTGTGGCGCAATATAGTTAATGCGAGAAAACAGTTATATGAAAACGCGTGAGTATGATGCATGAAATCACACACAGTCCACAAGCGTCGTGATAAATATATTTAAGTAATATACTTATACAGTTTGTAAAAACAGTTCATGGTCACACAGGCACTATGTGATTCAGTCAAGACAGTAGGATTGCGTACGGAAATGTAACGCCAATCCCATGTAAGGCGATAATGGTTGCGTCACGGAAATGTAGCGCCAACCAATGCAAAACAAGTAGCGGTTTGCGTGCACGGATTTGTAGCGCCAACCAAACGGTGCGATAACTCCGAATCGTGTGGATCGAGGCAAATGATTCCTTCGTTCTTTCTTGTAACTCTCCGGCAGATGGTCCAAGACCGGCACCTTATCGCTCCATAGGCAAAGACAAAATCCACAAAGTGGAGCTTGCAAGGCTCGGATCTGTCATAATCATGATTATACCTCAAGTACTAGACCTCGCTTCCCTTGGACAAACTCCGTCCCTCGCCTGCGGGATTAGGGCGATGGGGCCGGTAGAGTGGAATAGCAATGAGCTGCCCGGTTCCATCCCCGACGTATTCATTCTCGACATTGAGCTCGACACACCAAGTTGACTCAGACAGAAAGTAAATACAAGACAGCAAATAACCCTACAATGAGTATTATTGATTCAGTGGAAGCGATTTAGAAAATTTTGAAAAAAACGCGAGTGGCAATTGGCGTTGGTGGAGTTTTTGGATGAAGATGATTATCGGAAGGATAAGCAACCTTCGATATCTTGAAAGATTAGGTGGAACATAAGTCCCGTTATAGATTCAAAATCGCAAGGCGAGGAGTCGCTCCGCGATCGGGTATTAATCGTCAAATTGATCCGATAAGTCAAGGGTTTTTGGGAAAGTAAAATACTTTAATTAAATCTCCAAGTCAGAGGGTCCAGGGCCATTTTAGTGAAAGAGAAAATAATTTGAGTTAGGTCCTTTATAAAAGAAAAATTGTAATTTAGCCCCGTTTTGTAAAAACCAAACCTTTTGGGGTTAAAAATTGAATAAATAAATATCCCGACCTTGAAAAATTATGAGGTCAGTTCCTAAATTCTCTAAATTGTCCAGAGATTCAGGTTTTTAACGTTTTGAGGTCGAGTGTTTATAAAATTCTCACATTGGCCCCAAATTTGTAAAAATTGTCATTTCGGCCCTTAGTTTAAAATAATTGGAACTCACAAACCGGAAGGGTTTTTAATGTGATTCCAGTTGAAAAATATCACTAAGGTTAGTAGGATATTGGGACAAAAGCAGTTTTTAAAAGAAATAAGTGTAGGTCCTTTAACCTTTGAAAATCTCATTTTTGTCCCATTTTGAAATAATTGCCTTTAAGGCTTTTAGGGTCTAATTGTTATGAAATTTGAACCTTGGGTCCAAAATATAATTAATTTACAGTTAAGTTAGTATTTCCAGGTGCATGGGCTGCATAAGTCCTGGAAATTTCATTTGGGTCCTCAAGTTTAGTCTTTTACACTTTAGTCCCTCAATTTTAGAAAAATTACTTTCCAAGCCCTAAACACTTGGATTTTTGGAATACGTTTAAAATATGTCATTTCCAGTACCTTAAGAGTAAAAATTTAAAATTTTAAAATTAAGGTCTGGTACAGTTTCAAAATTTGCAAAGTAGCCCTTAAACGTTTAAAATTTTACAATCTAGTCCTTGGGCTTTTAAAGGTTGATTTTATTTATATTAAAACTTTATTAAAATGTCCAAAAGTAATTTTTGAACCTGAGTACAGTCCCAATTTTCGAAATTTGCAGAGGGTCCTTTAACTTTCATTTTCTTGCAATTTAGTCCACCAACTTTCCATTTTTACATTTTTAAGTCCAAAATTGAAATTTAATCAATTATGCTCGACTTTTCCAGGTTATAAGGCATACAAAACATAGATTTTAAAGATCATACACATGCATGTCCAATACATACAAGAATTCATCAATTAAAACATTAAATTGCACATGTATGCACCTAAAATTCAATAAATAGCAAATTTGAGCAACTCTTGAGAATTTTCATGATTTGATACATAAAATTTACATGCAATACATAGATTATATATCTCAAGGCTCATGATCAAATTTTCTACATGCATTTTATCAAAACACCTAAAAGTTGGAAAATATTTTTCCACCCACCTTAAAATTGGAAATTGTGAAATAAAAGGGATAATTTCACAATTTTTGGATGAGGCTTCTTAGGTCAGCCCCTAATTCAAAAATATCAAAAATTTGAATTTAGAAAATGAGAGAAAAATTAAGGAGAAAAAGAAGGAAATAAGGAAATGAGAAGGACTACACTTTACCTTGTGTAGTAGGTGTTTGGAGAGTAGTTGAAGCTTAAAATTTGGAAATTTTGGCTCAATTCCAAAATCACCTAAGGTCAGCCCCTATTTCTCAAAAATGAAAAAGGGGTGTTAAAATTTGAAAAAAAATAGAAAGAGTAGGAAAGAAGGGGTCTAGTACTCAATTCTTACCTTGTAGTCCAAATTCCTCTACTATTTCTTCTTCAAGCTTGAGGTCCTTCTTCAAAAATGTTGTCAAGCTCTAATCTTCAAAGTCTTCTAAATGTACCTCCAAACCAAATTCAAACATAAGTTAAGAAGGTGGAAGAGATGAACAATGTGATATCAAAAATGGATTGAAAATAAAATTTCTTACCTTGTAGTATAGTTTGGTTCGATTTTTTGAAGAATAGGGAGGAAAAATCTTGAAAATTTTCTAAGTATTGAAGAAGAAAGTGAAAGGAAGAGTAGAGAGAAGTTGAGAGTTTTTAGAGAGAATGAGGAGGATTTTTTGCTAGAGAATAAATGTGTTAGATGAAAAATGAGATGAATTTGGCACAAAATTGGCCATATGACCGTCCACCTAGTGAGGGAGGGGGATAGGAATTTTTTCAAATTGTGTCCTGCATTTTGCCTCATGCATGGGAGACAATTTGAGGGTCAAATGTATGGGCAAGACTTAGTTTGAATGGAATGTTGGAAGACTTCCAACATGTTGTTCAAAAATAATATTAAAGAAGTAATGTGAGAGATGATGTGTATAATGTTTGAATTAATGGTATAATTATACACAAGATGACTAATATAAGGTGTAGGTGTACAAGAGTTGGATGATATTTTTACTCCAAAAATATCCATCATGGCCGCCCACTATAATGGCAATTTGGTAATTCCATATATTTGTTTTGTCCCAAATTTGATGATAATAGATGAAATATATCAATCTCCAAAATAATTAGTGATTTCCTTGATCACTTATAAGTCTCATGATCACTTAATGTAAATCAAAATCTTAATTCAATAAGGTAAAAGTCTCTAAAATAAATAGTCTCTTAAAATTCTAAGGTGACTAATAAATACAAAAATAGTAATAATGATCAACCAAGAGATCATAAATACAAAATAGAATTAATGATGATCATGATCACAAGTAATTAAATAAAATGAAATAAAGTACAAAATATATGTATTATTAAAAATTACCCGTCAAAATGACGCGTAAAATAGTCGATCAAAAGTATAAACGACAATAAGGATCAATTAATAGCTCGAAAATCGGGCTTCACATCCTCCCCTTCTTAAAAGAATTTGGTCCCCAAATTCTCTTGAATAGTTCGGATATTGATTCCTCATGTCTTCTTCCATCTCCCACGTTGCGTTTTCATCTCGGTTGTGGTTCTCGCCAAACCACTTTAACCATCGGGATTTCTCTCTTACGCAACGACGCATTCCTCCGATCAATGATCCGGATCGGCCTTTCGAGTAGGATAGATTTTCCATTAGAGGCGGAGTATCTCGAGTGATGATATGCTCGGGATCCGGTTGATACTTCTTCATTCTCGACACATGGAATACATCGTGCATTCCCGCAGATGGTGCTTTGGTAACTCGAGTCGGTAGGCTAACTTCCGATCCTCTCAAAATCTTGTAAGGTCCAACATATCTCGGACTCAACTTGCCTCCTTTCTTCGGATTGATCAATTCTTTCCGTGGTGAGAGTCCGAGAAATACTTCATCTCCGACTTCAAATTCCAAATCCTTTCTTCTCTTGTCCGCGTAACTCTTTTGGCGGCTCCGAGCAATGTGCAAATCCGCTCGTTGATCGGCTTGACCTTCTCCATGGCCTCCCGAACTAAGTCGACCTTTGGAATCGAGGCGACTTTCGTTTCTCTTTCGAGTCCATTGGTCATTAATCTCCCAAGTGTAGCGGGGATCTACATTTTTGCCCATATAATGCCTCGTAGGTGCCATCCCAATCGTGGCCGATAATCTATTATTGTAGGCGAACTCGGCTAATGGTAAGTGCGAATCCCAACTTTCTTGAAAATCCAATGTGCAAGCTCGCAAAGATATCTTCAAGGGTTTGAATTGTTCGCTCGATCCATCCATCGCTTGTGGATGTCTTCTTTGTCTTGAAACTTAGCGAGGTACCCAATTCCTCGTGCAAGCACTTCCAAAATCTGAGACAAACCTCGGGTCTCTCGTCGGATACTATGTCGACCGGTACTCCATGCAATCGAATAATTCTGGACATAAATGCGTGTAAGTTTCTCGCAAGCTATCGCTTTCTTGATGGGTAAAAAGTGTGCGATTTCGTGAGTCGGTCTACAACTACCTAAATAGCATCATGGCCTCCTCTCGTCCTTGGTAGATCCGTCACGAAGTCCATCGTTATGTGTTCCCATTTCCACTCGGAATTCTCAACGGTTGTAGTAATCCGGATGGTCGTTGGTGTTCTCGCTTTTACTCGTTGACAAGTTAAACATCTCGCAACGAACTCGCTACCTGGTTTTTCATGTTTACCCACCAATAACTCCTTTTCAAATCCTTATACATCTTGTTTCCTCCAGGATGTATAGTGTATTTTGAACGGTGTGCCTCTCATAGATTTTATTCCTAATCTACTCGTCATTCTAAGACACACACACTCGATTCCGAATCGATAACTCCATCTTCGTACCGAGAATTCCGATCTCTCTCCTTTAAGTATCTTCTCCTTCATTTTGAAGATGTGTATCTTTCTCTTGTGCTTCTTTGATCTCTTTCAAAGCAGATCGGGTTTGATCAAATGTTGGCACATGAAATCTGAGTATTGGTTCTCGTCGATTCCAATTGCTCGCTCTTCTAATGATTCCCACTCTCGAATCATAAGTCCGCTAAGCTCGCTTTTCGCTTAGAGCGTCCGCTATGACGTTAGCTTTCCCAGGGATGGTATTGAATATCAAAGTGATAGTCCTCAATCAACTCCATCCATCTTCGTTGCCTCGTCATTGAGGTCTTTCTAAGAGAATAGGTACTTCAAGCTCTTATGGTCCGTGAAAACCGTGAATGTTGCTCCGTAGAGATAGTGTCTCCATTTCTTCAACGCGAACACTATTGCCGCCAATTCCAAGTCATCGTTGGATAATTGGCCTCATACGGCTTGAGCTTTTCGTGATGCATAAGCGATAACTTTTCCTTCTTGCATGAGCACGCTCCTAGTCCTTCTTTTGATGCATCACTGTAGACGACAAAGTTTTTTGTTCCCTTTGGAAGGGCTAAAACCGGAGCCGTAGTAAGTCGTTTCTTGACTCTTGAAACTCGCCGCATTTGTCATTCCACTCAAACTTGACTTGCTTATGGGTTAGTCGAGTGAGTGGTCCCGCTATCTTGGAAAAATCCTGGATAAATCTTCGATAATATCCAACTAGTCCTGTGAAACTCGATTTCGCGTTCTGATGCACTCGAGTTGTTTCCATTCAACCACCGCATGCACCTTGAAGGATCCACCGCAATCCCAAAGGTCTTGGATACTATGTGTCCCAAGAACGCAACTTCACTAAGCCAAAATTCGCACTTACCGAATTTGGCATACAACTTATGCTCGTAGTGTCTCTAAAACGATTTTCGATGACGTTCGTGCTCTTCTCTAGATTTAGAGTATACGAGTATGTCATCAATGAATATCACTACGAATTGGTCCAAATAAGGTTGTAAGACTCGATGCATCGGTCCATAAATGTTGCTTTGGTGCATTCGCGGACGAAGGCATTACTACAAACTCGTAGTGTCCATATCGGGTTTGAAATGCGCTTTTGGGAATGTCTTCCTCGCGGATCTTCAGTTGGTAATATCCTTGCTGTAAGTCAAACTTCGAGTACACCGTCGCTCCTTGAAGTTGATCAAATAGTTCGTCTATCCTCGGGAGGGGATATTTGTTCTTGATGGTCACGCTATTAAGACCACGATAATCTATATATAGTCTTAATGTACCATCCTTCTTTTTGACGAACAAAGACAAGTGCTCCCCACGGAGACATACTCGGCCGGATAAATCCCACCTCCATCGCTTTTTGTAATTGCGTTTTCAACTCCCGTAACTCAAGAGGAGCCATTCTATACGATGTTCTAGAATCGGGCGATCCCCAGCAACACCTCGATGGTGAACTCGACTTCCCTATCCCAGGAGGGACAAAGTGGTGAGTTCTTGTGGAAATACATCTCGTATATTCTCGACACTACAGTACTTGGTTGATTTGTGTCTCAACATTGGGTTTGTTAGTTACAAAAGCCAAGTACCCTTGAGCCCCTCTAGTGATCGCCCTCCTCGCTTTCATTCTTTGAAATAATTGGGGCAATCTTAACTCGTGCCCTTCCCGAAATTTCCATTTCGGGTTTTCCGAGTTCACATAGCTTAATGGACTTGTTATGGCAGTCCATTTGTGCATGGTGTGCGATAACTTGATTCATCCCCAATATCACGTCGTATTCTGGATATAAGTATTAAGATCAAATCGGCAGAAAGTTTATCTCAAAGAATCTTAACTTCGCATGCATTATAGATAATATCTCGTTATCCGACTTGCACCCATAGGAGTTGACACTTCTAAACATATAGGCATATGTTCCATGCATGCATGCGCTTTGTGTACAAAATGCGGTGCAACAAATGAATGCATTGATCCAGGGTCGAACAATGTTTTAGCGTAGTGGTTAGATACTAGAAGCGTACCTTCCACCACATCTCACATTACCTCCGGAGCCTCCCTGTCCGGCTAGTGCAAAAGCTCGAGCGGGCATCCTTGCCCGATTTCCCGGCCATTTCGGTTTTCGTGGGTCGCGTCTGCTTTGGTTCGGTCATTGTACTTGGCAATCTTGCAAATGGTGCTAATTACTACCACAAACAAGCAAACACCTTCCTTGCTTACGCCAACGATCGTTGGCGTATGTCCCTGGTTTCGGCAATGTGCACACACTTGACCCGCTTTCCTTGTCTTGGTCTCTTTCCTTTATCTGTTTTGTTAACTCGTCCCTTCGAAACTTAGCAAAGTGCGGTTTAGATGGTTGTCCCACAAAATTGTCCTCTTAAGACTGTTTCGATGGTCTATTCTCAAATGCTGTTTAATACTGTTCAGATCCCGACTAATGCGTAGAGCCGCTTACCGGCCGAATAGGTTGTCGATTCAACAATCCAACAAATGTTTTCAAGTTCCGCTTTCAATCCTTGAGTGAACTTGTAAAGCTTATCCTCTTTGGTATTGATTGTCCCCGAGCATACTTGGACAATCGGTGAAATTCGGACTCAGATCGAGCTACAACAGGTTCCCTTGCCTCAATCTATGGAATTCATCTCGGCGCGCTTCTTTCACAACCTGTGGAATATACTTCATTGAACTCACCAAGAAATTTCCCATGTTCTCGACTACCCTGGTCCTGTTCCCATCTCCTTTCAACCGCCCTCCACTCTAGCAGCCGATTCCGGCATTTAAATACGGCGAGTGTGACTCTCTGCTCGTCGGAGTATTGAAGAGCATTGAAGATATTCTCCAACTTCTCTACCCATTCTTCTCGCTTTCAAATCGTCCCCGCTATCCCAAGAAGGCTGGTGGGTCGAATCGCAAAATCGCCCCAACGTGCGATCGTCGCCTCTCTGGCGGGTTCGAGCACGGGGTTGAGGCTCGCTGTTGCCTCATAAAAACCAAAGATTTGTTGTAAGGCTTGTGCGGTCAAATTGTCTCTTGCAGAAAGCAGGAGGAGGCGGTGGTAATTCAGAGAGGGTACCCGGTCCCCGGGTACATCATCAACTCCTCGTGGAACGCAACGAGGTCTCCCACGCCCTCGATGTTCGGCCATTCTCAGATCTTGAAGCGTTAGTTGCGATTCACGAGTAAATGAATACAATAATTATTCGCGTAAAGCAAGTAATATCGCAGGAAAGTAACATCAACACAAGACACCTCAATAAATAGCGAAGGCATATCCATTAATGTAAAACTTGAATACACCTAAAGTACAATAGCGAAATACGAGTCGATACATCTAACCAAAATACATCTCAATCTAGTACAAAAGAAAGTAAGGTGCGTCCACTGAATACGCGACTACAACAATGTATACAAACTAACAATCAGCCTAACTAATCGGTGAGATCGCCATCATCGTTCGCCGCTATGTCCATAATCGGGCCGGGTCGGGCCGAGGTGGCGCCAACCTCGGGCCAATCCACGAAGTCCAACCATCGCCGAATCCCGAACCTCATCGAGTGGAGCAGCCTCGAGTGCCTCCCGCTCTCAATGTCGATCGATCCTTCTCGGGATCCTCTTCGAGATCCTCCTCGAGTCGCACGGGTTCCACCCTCGGGCGGTGGCAACGACGAGCATTGGGCCGCCAAAGCAGCCTCTAGTGCGGCGTCTCTCTCGAGCTAGGGCCCGTGTAAGGTCCTCTATGATCGTCATCCGCTTGATGAGGGTCTCTCCAAGCGCTCGACGGTGTCGCGGGATAGCGGGCGTCAATTTCCCATTTCTCGCGCGGCCGTCACTTGCCCTTTTCAACTTCTCGCATGTTATCCAGCGCTCCTGGATACTCAGATTTGGTCCTCCCGCCGCTTATTATGGTGTTATCGCGGTCCTTGATGACAAGATGGTCACCGCTTCTCATCTTGGCTCATCGCCAAGCGCCGAGTCAGTCCCTATTACGTTGGCGCTCTGGCTAGCTCGTGGTCGCGCGATCACTCTCCGTGCCGGTGAATCATCGATCTTGTAATATTCCCTCGGCCAAGACAGTACGAGAATACATCCCACCATGTAGCGGCGTCGGCTCCATCCTAATCAAAGAAAACTAAGGCGGATCACCAAAGGTAGAGGAAAGATAAGAAGAGAATAAGGAAATAACAAATAAGGAAAATCAATCAAGAATCAACTAAGTCAAGACAAATATGACTATGAAGTCTCAAAATATGCGTTCTAACTTAGTTCGAACATCAATAAGACGGTTCTATGCCAATTTGAAATCGATTTCACACTTAATTGGTCAAGTCACTAAGACTACCCAAAACACAGATCGAGGGTCCTATCCTTGGTCACTCGGTGTAAGTTTCCATCTTACTAACCGAGCTCGATACCACTCTAATCGTCACGCCCAAACGGGACGCAACGAACGATCCACAACTTAAATACAATAACCAAACAAATCCGCATAAATATCAACGAGAACCCAATGAAATAGAGTCTAAATAGCAAATGAAATAAATAACAAGTACGAATACAACTTACGGTCCCAATCCATCATCCAAATTACATACCCGAAGATCAACCAAATATAACAACTTAAAGTCAAAGGGTCCTACGCCTTCTATTACAAACCGAATGAAAAGAAATACAAAAGTCCGACAACAACATAAGAAAGAGTCCAAATCAACAACAAGAAGTAGTGAATCCAACAAGCAGAGTACAAGGTCTCAATCCAGGGCCGGTTCCCGCATCTTCAACGAAATCCTCATGGTTAGAAAATAGGTGGGGATGAGACAAAATCTCGGTGGATGGGGTGATCGTGTGCAAGCGTGAGTATGATGCATGAAATCACACACACCACAAGCGTCGTGATAAATATATTTAAGTAATATACTTATATAGTTTGCAAAATATTCATGGTCACACAGCACTATGTGATTCATCAAGACAGTAGATTGCGTGACGGAAATGTAACGCCAATCTCATGCAAGCGCGTATAATGGTTGCGTCACGGAAATGTAGCGCCAACCAATGCAAAACAAATAAGCGGTTGCATACGGATTTGTAGCGCCAACCAAACGGGTCCGATAACTCCGGAATCGTGTGGATCGGGATCGACAAAAGAATTCCTTCGCTCTTCCTTGTAACTCCCAGCAGATGGTCCAAGACCGCACCTTATCGCTCCATAGGCAAAGACAAAATCCACAAAGGAGCTTGCAAGGCCCGGATCCGTCATAATCATGATTATACCTCAAGTACTACGACCCGCTTCCTTGGACAAACTCCGTCCCTCGCCGGGATTAGGACAATGGGGCCTAAGAGTGGAATAGCAGCCGAGCTACCCGGTTCCATCCCCCGACGATCTATTCCGATTGTGAGTCTCGACACACCAAGTTGACTCAGCAGAAAGTAAATACAAGACATGCAAATAACCCACAATCGAGTATTATTGATTCAGTAAGCGAGTTCAGAAAATTTTGAAAAAAACGCGAGTGGCAATTTTGGCGTTGGTGGAGTTTTTGATGAAGATGATTATCGAAAGGATAAGCAACCTTCGACATCTTGAAAGATTAGGTGGAACATAAGTCCCGTTATAGATTCAAAATCACAAGGCGGAGGAGTCGCCCGCGATCGGGTATTAATCGGTCAAATTGATCCGATAAGTCAAGGGTTTTTGGGAAAGTAAAATACTTTAACTAAATCTCCAAGTCAGAGGTTCCAGGTCTATTTTAGTAAAAGAGAAAATAATTTGAGTTAGGTCCTTTATAAAAGAAAAATTGCAATTTAGCCTCGTTTTGTAAAAACCAAAACTTTTGGGGTTAAAAATTGAATAAATAAATATCCCGACCTTGAAAAATTATGAGGTCAGTTCCTAAATTCTCAAAATTGTCCAGAGATTCAGGTTTTTAAAGTTTTGAGGTCGAGTGTTTATAAAATTCTCACATTGGCCCCAAATTTGTAAAAATTGTCATTTCGGGCCCTTAGTTTAAAATAATTGGAACACACAAACTGGAAGGGTTTTTAATGTGATTCCAGTTGAAAAATATCACTAAGGTTAGTAGGATATTGGGACAAAAGCAGTTTTTAAAAGAAATAAGTGTAGGTCCTTTAACTTTTGAAAATCTCATTTTTGTCCCATTTTGAAATAATTGCCTTTAAGGCTTTTAGGGGTCCAATTGTTATGAAATTTGAACCTTGGGTCCAAAATATAATTAAGTTACAGTTAAGTTAGTATTTCCAGGTGAATGGGCTGCATAAGTCCTGGAAATTTCATTTGGGTCCTCAAGTTTAGTCTTTTACACTTTAGTCCCTCAATTTTAGAAAAATTACTTTCCAAGCCCTAAACACTTGGATTTTTGGAATACGTTTAAAATATGTCATTTCCAGTACCTTAAGAGTAAAAATTTCAAATTTTAAAATTAAGGTCTGGTACAGTTTCAATATTTGCAAAGTAGCCCTTAAACTTTTAAAATTTTACAATCTAGTCCTTGGGCTTTTAAAGGTTGATTTTATTTATCTTAAAACTCTTAAAACTTTATTAAAATGTCCAAAAGTCATTTTTGAACCTGAGTACAGTCCCAATTTTCGAAATGTGCAGAGGGGTCCTTTAACTTTCATTTTCTTGCAATTTAGTCCACCAACTTTCCATTTTTACATTTTTAAGTCCAAAATTGAAATTTAATCAATTATGCTCGACTTTTCCAGGTTATAAGGCATACAAAACATAGATTTTAAAGATCATACACATGCATGTCCAATACATACAAGAATTCATCAATTAAAACATTAAATTGCACATGTATGCACCTAAAATTCAATAAATAGCAAATTTGAGCAACTCTTGAGAATTTTCATGATTTGATACATAAAATTTACATGCAATACATAGATTATATATCTCAAGGCTCATGATCAAATTTTCTACATGCATTTTATCAAAACACCTAAAAGTTGGAAAATATTTTTCCACCCACCTTAAAATTGGAAATTGTGAAATAAAAGGGATAATTTCACAATTTTTGGATGAGGCTTAGGTCAGCCCCTAATTCAAAAATATAAAAAATTTGAAGTTAGAAAAATTAGAGAAAAATTAAGGAGAAAAAGAAGGAAATAAGGAAATGAGAAGGACTACACTTTACCTTGTGTAGTAGGTGTTTGGAGAGTAGTTGAAGCTTAAAATTTGGAAATTTTGGCTCAATTCCAAAATCACCTAAGGTCAGCCCCTATTTCTCAAAAATGAAAAAGGGGTGTTAAAATTTGAAAAAAAATAGAAAGAGTAGGAAAGAAGGGGTCTAGTACTCAATTTTACTTGTAGTCCAAATTCCTCTACTATTTCTTCTTCAAGCTTGAGGTCCTTCTTCAAAAATGTTGTCAAGCTCTAATCTTCAAAGTCTTCTAAATGTACCTCCAAACCAAATTCAAACATAAGTTAAGAAGGTGGAAGAGATGAACAATGTGATATCAAAAATGGATTGAAGATAAAATTTATTACCTTGTAGTATAGTTTGGTTCGATTTTTTGAAGAATAGGGAGGAAAAATCTTGAAAATTTTCTAAGTATTGAAGAAAGTGAAAGGAAGAGTAGAGAGAAGTTGGGAGTTTTTAGAGAGAATGAGGAGGATTTTTGCTAGAGAATAAATGTGTTAGATGAAAAATGAGATGAATTTGGCACAAAATTGGCCATATGGCCGTCCACCTAGTGAGGAGGGGGAGAGGAATTTTTCAAATTGTGTCTTGCATTTTTGCCTCATGCATGGAGACAATTTGAGGTCAAATGTATGGGCAAGACTTAGTTTGAATGGAATGTTGGAAGACTTCCAACATGTTGGCAAAAATAATATTAAAGAAGTAATGTGAGAGATGATGTGTATAATGTTTGAATTAATGGTATAATTATACACAAGATGACTAATATAAGGTGTAGGTGTACAAAGAGTTGGATGATATTTTTACTCCAAAATATCCATCATGGCCGCCCACTATAATGGCAATTTGGTAATTCCATATATTTGTTTTGTCCCAAATTTGATGATAATAGATGAAATATATCAATCTCCAAAATAATTAGTGATTTCCTTGATCACTTATAAGTCTCATGATCACTTAATCTAAATCAAAATCTTAATTCAATAAGGTAAAAGTCTCTAAAATAAATAGTCTTTTAAAATTCTAAGGTGACTAATAAATACAAAAAATAGTAATAATGATCAACCAAGTGATCATAAATGCAAAATAGAATTAATGATGATCATGATCACAAGTAATTAAATAAAATGAAATAAAGTACAAAATATATGTATTATTAAAAATTACCCTTCAAAATAACGCGGTAAAATAGTCGATCAAAAGTATAAACGACAATAAGGATCAATTAATAGCTCGGAAAAATCGGGGCTTTCACAAATAGTAATTAAAGAATTAATTATTATGATATAATTATGGAACTAATCATATTTCTAAATTAAATCGATAATAATTATAAAATTAATTATAAAAAATTTATAAAAAAATATTATAGATAAGAATAACTAACGAAACTAATTATTGAAAATAATACATATGATATAAATTAGAATGACTCAATTGGAAAAAGAAATAAAACAGAAGAGAAAATGAGATACAAATTTTTGGACAGATCAACCGTAAATTCTCATAACATGGATATGTTTTTGAGATGTTTAAATTGATTGTGTTTTGATTTAGTAAATATGCAAATAAATTAATTGATATTTTTTAGACAAATCAATGTGAAAATCTTATGCTTTGATATGATTAACACTATTTGACGGAACAAATTATGGAAAAATTTAATATTTGATAATAGTTAGAAAAAATTAGATTGAATTAACAATAATTATGGAATGAATTAATATGGAACTATTCCTATACATATTTAATTGACAATAATAACATAATTAATTATATAAAATTACAAAATTGGTATAATTAACAACAGTTAAAGGAACTAATTATTAATAAAATAGTACATGACATAAATTAAGATCACTCAATTGAAAAAAAAAACTAAAAGAAAAGAGATAGAATAAGATACAATTTTTTGACAAATCGATTCAAAAATTCTCCTAACCAATGCATATATTGGAGTTATCTAAATTTGATAGTGTTTTGCTTTGGTAAATCAATGATAAGATTTTTAGTAACGGAAATATTTTATTGGGTAATTGTTTTTCTGCTCATAATTGTAATTATTTTAGGGTTGGAAATATTGGAAATTCGTAAATCAATCTTATAATTGTACTATATAATCAATAAAATGGGAGTAATTAATTTTACAGATACAGAGAATATTTATTAATGTTTTTAACCAATCATATAGATATAATCAATTATTTGTTGAAACAACCTGAAAATCGAGATTTGGTAAAACAATTGACAATACCTAATTATATTTTTTCGTAGGTGGTATCTACTCATGTTTTAATCAAATTTGACGGTATATATAGGACTGATTACATAATTCAAAATAAATACATTTGATGGTATCTATTTATATACAATATTTTTTATTAATTGAAATAATATGACGGTAATATATAATTGATTTTTATATCAATCAATTAATTCAACAATTTGAAACATCTTTTAATGAATCTTATCATCAAATATCTACTAATCGATTTGTATCACTATTGATTTTAAACTCTTATTTGCTAATTAATAATTATATTATCAATCAATCATTTCGCTACAAATTGCTATACAATAAATTCTCTATAATTGTTTAACTGTCAATATCTAATTATATTAATAAACTAATCAAAATTAACTAGAATAAAATATTTTTTTAATCAATACTAGATATACTGTCAAATAAATTACTCAACTTATTTGCAGGATCGATTTATTCTTGCACCAACACTTAATGTGGTTGATTTTATAAATGAATATATGCCTTCAATGAAAGATAGAAAATGTAAGATATATTTGAGCTCTAAAAGCGCGCACAAATAAGATTCAAATGTTGACCTATTGTAGGATGTGCGTACACCTAATTAATGGAACACAATAAGGTGTTCTAGAGTGCTTAATCATGAGTTAAAGTTGAAAGTTGGAACTCCATTGATGTTGTTGAATAACATTGGGCATTCACTTGTTTTGTGCAACGATACTTACTAGGTATATTGGTACAAAGCTTGGTGATTATGTTTTGGAGGCAACGATTCTTTTAGAAAGCAATAATAGTAAACATGTATTAATTTCTCGAATGATAGTGACTCCATCCAGTCTGAGATTGCATTTCCAGTTCTAACAACGATAATTCATTTGATTGTTTTATATACGATGACGATCAACAAAAATTCTAGGACAATCTCTCTCATGTTGGACTTCTTTTGAAAAAGTCAGCATTCAACGATAGTCAATTGTACGTTATTATATCTAGAGTGACTAATGGTAAGAGTTTGGAAATCATGATTTGTGATGATGGAAATAGCAACATAACTATGAATGTTGTATAAAAGGAAGTTTTTCATAATTTGTAAATTACATTCCTTCATTAATATTTTTATGGAAACTTGATAGATTTATTAATACATTTTCATTAACAAAATATTTTATTAACAATGTGAAATATTTAGTTTTTCAACAATACAAGTTCAATATGAATATACATGTTTCACAAGTTTATATATAAAACTATTTATAGAGATATAGAATGTGTGAGAAAGAGAATGATAGATTCAATAGTAATATAGAGATAACCATGGATGGAGAAATAAATATAAACGAGTTGACATTTATGTTTATATTTTTAAAATATAATTTTGATAGATAAATTTTTATTTTTATTTATCTTCTATGCATATTATTCTTAAAATAAAGTAACAAATACTACCTCATGTTAATAGGTATCTTATCATAAAATTAACAATAAGATTAACCCAAAAATTATGTGAATGGTAACCCAAAAATTTTCCCGCCCATTTGTTATTACTCAAAAAATTAATAAATTCTGTGGAAAAATAAGAAGCCATAAATGTTTGGGATTTAATTATTTTTGGTAATCAACTTTCTTTATAAAAATTATTTTTTAATATATAAAAAATAGAGATATGTAAAATTAGCTTTCTAAATTTGTGTGTACTGCATTAATTATTATATTTGTATTTTTCTTTTTCTTTTTCTTTTTTAAACTTTAATATATTTTTTTATTTTAGATTTATTTTTGATGTGTAATATATTTTTTTATGTTTTCAGTTTAACACCCATATTGCATCTATATATATATATATATATATATATATATATATATATAATGAGCCGCTTCTTAAAATAGTATGGGGATTTTTTCCCTCCCGTTTGCAGTTACTATAAAAAGTAATAAAAATATGTGTAAAAATAAGAATTAATAAATATTTGGTATTTCATTATTTTTGGTAGTCAACTATCTTTAAATAATTATATTTAAAATAATATAAAAATAGAATTATATAAAATTAATTTCCAAATCTGTGTGTGTTGCATATATTTATCTTTTCCTTTTTAAAAAAATTATTTTTGATCAATTTTGACGTATAATACATCAAATTAATTTTTTTTTATGATCTTCAGTTTGACACTTATATTGTATATATAAAGAACAAAGATATAATAAATAAAAATATATAAGAAATATTTACTCATCATATTGTAATTTTAATGGGCTTTAAAAATTATGCATTCGGGCATTGGACATCAATTTATTAATTCATATATATTTGGCTATTTGTAATATATGTGTAGTTTCTATTTGAGCTTAGCCAATTTCTTAATAATTATATAGAATTATATTTAATTTTATTAAATTATTTAAATATTTAATTGAAGAAAATAGCACAAAATATGTATCTAAAATTTTATATATCACATAAATCTATACATATCATTATATATATTTATGTAATGAGAAGATTAATATTATGCTCATAATAGTATTTTATATATAGAAAATTATTTTTTATATAGTAACATACTTTTCATGTTAATAGAAACTATTAATCCCGCACGTGCGTTGCACGTGTATTACTATTTTATTATCATTCACATGTATCATTATTTTTATTATTATTCACATGTACTATTTTTTTATTTTATTGGTTTATACTGAAACTATATATTAACATGAATTGGTATTTATTACTTTATTTTAATAATAAAATATTCATATAAAGTAAATAAAAATAAATTTTATCTATAGTCGGGTACACATCAATTCTCTCACATGAACCATCATTAGAAAATATTGACACATCAAAAATGTGGGTGGCACGATAAGAGAACACCAACACTTCACCATCTGGAATTGTGTTATCATGGAAGAATTTGCCCCATCCATCCGTAGAAAAGAACGCGTCGTAGGGTGTGGATCATTTTGGCCGTCCAAGTGTGTCCGTTCACATTATGCAGATCACAATTTAATGGTGTAAAACCATTAAAGTGACATGCGAATTTGGATAGAAGACACTAACACAAAAAAATTAATGTAATTACAATTTGAAGAGATAATGACATGACAACATATTTAGTTAAGCTTCGTAATGAATTTCTAATTGAACAATATAATAAGATATTCCAATAAATTCCTTACAAAAATAATAGGAAAAGATCAAAATTATAAAAGTAATCACAAAGCCGGTATTTAATTTAACTTATCATCATCACATCTAACAAGGTAAGCACCGTTTTTATCACTAAATATTTATTTAACTAATTTTCAATTCTGAAAGAATTTTGTTTGCCATTGCAAAATAATTACGTAAAAAGTCGAACTAAAAAAATACGTAAAAAGCCGGATTTCTATAGATTATTCAACACAAAAAGAAAAAATTCTAGTAGTGATCGACATGTTTAATTTGTAATTAGTTTCACATAATCAAAGAGTTAGTATCAAGAAATACAACAAAACTATAAAGAAACAAATATTTTTTTTATTAAACTCATCAAATAACATATGTACCTATCTACAATATAGTTTATATAAAAAAATTTGTTTAGTGCAGAATCCAAGTTCAATATTGTCGATGTTGGATGGACATTTGATGAAGAGGTAATGGGAGAATGTGAAGATGAAGCCATATTTGGTGGTTATGCTTCAAATTTAGGATCAACAATATTGAAATGTCTCTCTAAAGCAATTTAAGTAGTATAAATATAAGAGAATTTAACATAAATAATAAGCTGCCAAAAAATCTTTGGACACAAAATTAATTGTTGATTCAATGGTAAAAGATACATAAAATATTCCTATAAATATTCCGCTAAACAGAATTCATCTATTTAACTATTATTGAACAAGTTAAGAAGTTTGAATAGTCAATTAGTATTTAAAAGTTGATTAATATTATCGTATACAAAAACGTAATGTCCACCATTGAAACAAAGAATAATATATATGAATAGAAATGATGTATAGAATCGTAGTAATCATAGTAGTAATAATAATAATGCTATTTATAATATTAATTAATTAATTATAGTCAAAGACTATATAATTTTTAAAATATGAATAATATATATAGTTAGAATTGATAGTACAGACTTACTTTTGGTATAAAGTAAGAATACCATTTATAAAATTTTCCTAATTTTTTTTTCATATATAATAGGAATACCATATATTATATATACATATAAAGTAGGAATACCAGTTATAATATTTTCTTAAATTAAAATATTATCGAATATAAGAAATAAAAAGAGCGGGAATTCTCTTGTTTTGGACTCCTAAATTTATACATATATGAAATAAAATAGGAATATCATTTATAATATTTTCCTAATTTATATACATATATAATGTAAGAATACCATTTACAATAATTTCCTAATATAAGAAATAAAAAGAGTGGAATTTTTTTTTGTTTTGGACTTCTGCTATTATATATATATATATATAGATTATTTTTTATATTTATCAACATAGTTTGATATTCAAGTTTCAAAGTTGTACATTGGAATTAGATATTAATTTGTGTTTAATAATTTTTGGAAATATGTGTATACATAAAAATTAAATAGTTTTATTTTTTTGAAATATTTTATTTTCTCTTGAAATTGCGTTGTTAAAATAAAATATGGTTTTTGTTTAATTTCTTTGATAATTTTGATAATTTTTCAGTTTTCTATACCCCAAAAAATATTAGAATTTGAAATATTTTTATTGTCGATAGTATTGAAAATATAAATTATTAAATTCGGCATTCATGTAGTAAAACAAATCACCATTGGTCAGTTAATTCGTTTTCCAAACTTTTACTTTATTATATATAAATATGTTCTATATAATTAAATTAATTATCTTTATATTTAAATTATATTCTGAAATTTTAAACCTTTTGCAATCACTATTTTCTTAAAACATAGATAACTTATATTCATTATTTGTAAAATAAAAAACAATAACAAGTAAAAATGTAAAGATTCGTAGATTTACTTTATAGAATTAATAAAATAAAAATTTATAAATAGAATAAACTAATAATAGATAAATACAATACACATATTCAGGGATGAAGATGGAAACCGAGAATCCTCTTTTATATAATTGAAATAGGAAGGGGAATGGGGATACAAATACCGTCTTGTCCCATCCCCAATTATAGAGAAGCGGAGAATTTCCATCCCCGCTCACATACCCGAATTAACCAGGGATTCCTCATCCCATTCTATTTGGTTACCAATTGGGATGGTTCCCCATGTGGATGTTGCCATCGCTAAATCAAGAAGATGTAATTCATAGAACTATTAGAAAAAGTTGCATGTAATAGTCAAATAGAAGTCTAACAGATATACTGTAAAATACTAGTTGAAAATAAGTATGTTTAAATTTTGTGCCGCTTCTCAACCTTTCAATTTTTCCGATATTAAATGTGATATTATCGAACTAAAAGGGGACAGCTATAAAGTCTGGAAATAGAGAATTTTGCTTCAATTGGGTGGATGAACATTGATTATGCTATAAGAAAAGACGAAACAACCATTATTGCAACCAGTCTGCACAAGAAAAAGTTTTTTATGAATAGTGAGATCGGTCTAATTGCCTTAGTGTAATGTTCATAAAGACTAAAATCTTTGCTGGTATCCAAAGTTCTATTGAATAATATTATAATGTTAAGGCATTGTTGAAGGCCATTCATGAACAATACACTATTTCAGATAAGACACTTGCCAACAACGTAATCATGAAATTATCTTCATTAAGGCTCACTAATGTCAAGGGTATGCCTGAGCACCTTATGCAAATGAGGTATATTGCAGCTCAATTAAAAACTCTTGAGGTTGAAATGTCTGAGTCTTTCCTTGTCCACTATATACTTGAAAGTTTTCCACAACAATTTGAACCTTTCAAAATTTCTTATAAAACGCATAAAGATAAATGGTCAATAAATGAACTTTGACTATGTGAGTCCAGGGGAAGGGCAGGCTGGCATTGGAAAAAAATGAGAGTGCATTATTGGTGACACACAAAAGAAACAAGGGAAAGAGTCTGAATCAAGCCAAACATAAGGGGAAATGTCAGATTCCTCCTGAAGGTGGAATCGAAAAAGAACTTAGATGTTTTTTCTGTGAAAAGAAGGGACACATTAAAAAGGATTGCCCCAAATTTAAGGAATTGCTTTAAAAGAAAGGCAAATCAATCTCATTTGTCGTTATGAATATAATATATGATGAATTGATTATAGATCAACAATCCATATTTCAAATACATTGCAGATATGTGAAACCTAAGGAAACCAGTGATAAGTGAATGAAGCAACTTATCCAGAAACAAGATAAGTTCACATGTGGAGGCCATTGGAACATGCAACTTAATTTTAATTAATGGTTATGTTTTAAATTTGAAAAAGACTTTTTATATTCCGAACTTCTCTATAAATTTAATTTCGTTGTCAACACTTGTACTTTTAGGATAATCTTTCAGTTTCTCATAGACAAATTGTACATTATTTTATAATTGAACTTGTTGGGAATGGAATATTATATGATTGTCTATTTTGTATTAATATACAACATCATTCTTATAATATTATGCATGTTCACACTAGTAATAAACGATGTATTATGAATGAAAATTCCTCAAATTTGTGGCACCAGAGATTATGCCATATCTCCATAGAGAGAATAAAGAGATTAGTAAATGATGGAGTACTTAATACTTTGATTTTACTGATTTTGAGGCTTGTGTGGATTGTATTAAGGGAAAGCAGACCAAAAAGTCAAAGAAAGGTGCCAAGAGAAGTTCTGACATATTAGAGATCATACGTTCATATATTTGTAGTCCTGATATGGATTCGTATGGTCCAAAATACTTCATCACTTTCATTGATAATTACTCGTGATACATGTATCTCTACTTGCTTCATAATAAGAATGAAACATTGGATGCTTTTAAGGTATTCAAAGCAGAAGTAGAGAAATAATGTGGTAAACATATAAAGATCATGAGAATAGATAGAGATGGAGAATATTGTGGTGAATACACTAAGGACGGACAAGCACCAGGTCCATTTGCAATGCTTCTTTAGGAACAATAGATCGTTGCATAATATACCATGCCCAATTCTCCAGACCAAAATTGTGTAGCGGAAAGAAGAAATAGGACATTATTGGACACGGTGAAAAGTATTCTTAGTAGCTCAAGGCTACCTAAGTCCTCGTGGACTGAAGCTTTTAAGATGGTTGTGTATATATTAAATCAGGTTCTAACTAAGGTTGTCTCAAAGACTTCATTTGAATTATGGAAAGGTTGGAAACCAAGTTTACGGCATATACACATTTGGGGATGCCCATCTGAAGTAAGAGTGTAGGTCCCAAGGGGTGAGTAGTAAGGTTTAGAAGGGGGAGGGGGTTTGAAAAAACCTTACCAAATTTTCGATTTAGTCATTTTAAATATTTTTAGAGATAACTCAAATCAGCTAAGTCCTTGAGGGACAACTAGGTTAGCTTACTTCAACATAGTTACCCACTCAACATACTCGACAAAGCTATTGATAGTATAACTCAATTGGAATCAGCTAACACTTAACTTTACAGTTGATTTGGTTTTTTTTCAGTGGAAGACTTTTCACCCTTGATGTTTTAAACTTGTTTTCAACACTTGTTATTAGCAAATGTGATTATTAGTTGAGTTTAGCAATTATAACTTAGCAACAGATATAAATAATATGCAAGAGAATAAGGCGTTGTAAGTAAAGATGACACAAGCAATTTTATAGTGGTTCGAGGATGGGGTAATTCTTCTAATCCACTCTTCTCCAACTCCTGGAGGAATCCACTAAGTAACAAATCTGGTTACAAAGTAGTGAATGAGTCAGCCTTGATCATGCAGTTGGCTGCTCCTAGGACTCAACTTCTTCACAAAACAGTTGTCTTGCTACTTCAGCTCCTTCAAACTCTTGGAATTGATCACACAGCCTTCCAACGAGCCCAAAGATTCTAGTTCGAACTTGAACCTTACTACTTCTCCTCCAACCTTAGAGAGTAGACCCCTTTTGTTCTTCAAACTGTTTCCTCTTCAAATTGGTGAAGTATTCTTTCCTTCACTGAGAGTGTTGGATCGAGTTCCTTCAATTTTAGGCTCGAGGAATGTCTTTGAAAGCTTGAGAGTATTTGAAGGTTTGCTTGAATGCTTGATTGTTTGAAATTCATAAATTTATTTTTTTTCTCACTTGCTTCCTCATCCTTTTATAGTGAGGATTCGAAAATATGTCCGTTGAAGAGATAGACATAAATTTCAAATCTCACTTGTAGGTTGTTGGCATGTCTTGTCCTTGCAGCATTAATGAGGATCATACCATGAGTTTAATGCACTGCAGCCTTTCCTAGATCTCTGCAGGTTTTCAGGTATATCCCATTTGTTCCTTGCTTTTTGCACTCTTTCAGCAAAACAACTTTATTATTGGCAGCCTGACACTGGCCTATTTTCAGCAAAACCTTGACTTGTGTTGACAACGGATCTCTATCAGCTTTCTTCAAATCTTGTCTGCTGCAAACCTCTTTGATATTCGATTCCAATCATTTTGGAATGACTTAGCTATCAGTCAGCTGACTGAGACAACTTTCCTGTCACTTGATTGATCCTTCACTTGGCTTCACACAACTGGGTCTTCTCTTTAATCTTCAGTCGATTATTGTAATCTTCAACTTAGCTAACTCCAACGCAACTCAAATAGACCTATCTATTATAAGTTGATTACAAAGAAAATAGAGTGACAACTTCCTATTCTAAGTTTTACATGGTATTATCAAAATTTATACATAAATTTTCCTAATAATTTTCTCCTTTTTGATGATGTCAAAACTTAAATAAATATAAAATAAGCAGTGCAGTAACAAAGAATGTAGATCTATCAATTTGTCTGGGCCGGGCCGGCCTGGTGCTAGCTTGCCGGGCCAAGTGGGGAAATCGGGTCTGGCCGGGCTGTCCCAGAATTTCTTCGGGCCGCTATTTTGGGGAGCCCAACTCAGCCCATGTATTAAAAATACATATGATTTTCTTCGGGCCAACAGGGCCGACCTGGTATTTTGGGCCTAATTTGGCCCGGCTCTATTCGGGCTTGCAAAATCACAACCCAGTCAGGTCCTATTACCGGCCGATCGGGCTAGCCCATCGGTCGGGCTTTTTTTGACAGCTCTAAAAGAATGTAAGTGTTGAATATGTCAATTTTTATTGATCACATCATTCTTGTACTTTACAAACGCACTTTTACAAAGTATACCCTATACGCTATATCAGAGCTATACTATCTATTACAACAGTATTAGAGTTTATTATCAAACTAAAGTACAACTAGTATCAGAGTGAGATCAAAGAGATATTACAAGAATACTTACAAATCTTGTATTTACAATTAAGTAAAATACACTGAAGGGGTTTCAACCATCTTCAATGTCTCGGCTGCTTCCTTCTTCTCTCATCTTCTTCAGCTCTTTCCCTTATCTTTCTTTCATAAGCTCTCTTAGCAGCAGGGTCTTCCCTTCGCTGCCTTTCTTCCCACTCTCTGGTCAATCTTTCATTCTCAGCTTCTTGTCTTCTTCTAGCCTCCTCATTCTTGCGCTCCACTTCTAGATTTGCAAGAGTGTCGAACCCAGCCCAGTAGTTGATTCCTTTCTTCTGCGGATCAACGTACCTTACATCTTTAGGTCTTGGTTGTGGTGGAGTACCTCTGCCTCTTCCACCACTTCCAAACCTTCCCCTTCCTCGATATGACTCAGCTCCTTCTCTAGGAGTGTCTTTGTCTGAGTGCCTTTCCAATCATCGATGCTAGAACTCTATCGCTTCTCAACCGATTTGCACAAATCGGTCCTCTCTCATAATACAAGTCCCACGCCTTTGGTAGAGTCATGTTCTTAAAATAATCTTCAACCTCTGTGAGTTTGAAACTCCTCTAGTGATCCGGGTTCGATCCCGCATCGGCATCGTAATTTCTCGAGGGGTCTTACAAACGGGAATCTTTGAAGAAACCACTAGGGGCCTTCGAACCTTATTTTAATGTATTTGATACTCTCGGAGTGCTTCTCAGCTACCTTGTCGAACTCAACTTCAATGGTTTTTCTTGACTATTTTACTGCCATTTCAGCTTTCTCTTCTACGGTCAGCTCTTTCGGTAGTTTACTAAGAATCGAGATTGTTACTTCACTCTGATGTAGGGTCTTAGCAAACATGATTTTCAAGGGTAGCTTCTTCATTAAACTGCCTTCCCCCTTGCTTGCTTCCTCTTTCACTCCTTCCTTATTACTCCTCTGCCCTTCTTCCATTTTCTCTTCCCCCTTTTGGCATCATCACCAAGGGGTAGAGCCAAGTTAGGGAATATGCCACTCAGGAGTAGATCAATCTTATTGTTTGCCATGTCGTGCTTATCATGAGTCTTGGAGTATGTTGTTCTGAATTCTGATCTTAAGGCTATGGTCTCAGCTGCCATCAACTTCATCTCGATCTGGAGCACCTTAATCCATTGTTCAATATTGGCCTCCATTCTTGCAATTTCTGATTTGTGCTGAACCTTAAACAACTCCATATCAGACCTATACGATTCATCCATCCTAAATATGTAGTCCTTTTGCCTTTGCTGGAACTTAGCATTATCTGAGATTCAGATCACCATTTTTGCGAATATAGATTTAAAGTAGGTGACATTCTAACGCCTTAATGCTTTGTCTGTCCAATCAATTCTCGAATTCTCAATATAGTCCCTCGGATGTCTCCAATGATTGTAGCATCTCTGTTGTCTAGCCGTTGGTCTAATGCTGCAAAACTATGCTCCATATTTTCTATTTCAGCACAGATGGCTTTAAAGGCTTTCCAGAAGTCGACTGCATCAGCGGACTATTCCTCTGGCCATACATCATCGAAATCAAAACCTATTGGCACCATAACAGTCTCAGCTGGAGTTCTGATTTCTTTTGGAGAAACTTGGACATTTTATCTGGCATGTTCTGCGGCTGACTCAGCTTTAAAAGGTATGTGGGCTTCAAACGGAAAATATTTCGTAAAGAAATCCTTAGGGAAAATTGGAATCTCCACACCATCAACCTGTGGAGCCTTTCCCTTTTCTTTTAAAATTTCTTCAACCCTATGTGCCTCAGCTGTTTCAGCATCATCGGCATCTTGAGCAGTTGTGTTAGCCTGCTGAGCTGACTGATCCTCAGTTGTCTTAACGTTTCCTCGACATAAGTTGTTTCTTCCTATTGAGTTGTCTGTTCCTCGGTTGACTCATCAGCTTCATTGGAGGGTGATGGCGCCATTGGAGCTGAGCCATCAACCATTGTGAATTTCATTGGAGTAGCCTTATCACTAGCTTGACTCCATTTGGCCTGTGCCTCCTCATCAGCTTTGTCCTCATTAGATTTATCAACGGGGCTACACTCAGCTTCAGTTTCAGATTCCAGGAATCTAGTACCAATATTTTCCTGGGAATCGTGAAGGGCACTGATTTCTTCTTCCTCAACAACCTCTTCATGAGGGCAGGCACATCCTCAACCACTTTCTTACCTAGGGAAGTCTCAACATCCTCTAGGCCTTCATTACCCTCAGCAGTCTCAACCATTGATGGGCCTTGTACATTCCATTTTGCAGTCTCAACCGCAACAGGGTCTTCAGCAAATGGAGCTGATGCATCCTTCGGAGTCTCAACTCCTTGGATTGCACTTTCAGGGCCAAGAGTCTCAACTCATGTGGCCTCACTTCCATCTTTTGCCTTAGCTGCATCAGCAGCCTCATCGGCTTGCATGGCAGTTGAAGTTTCAGCTGAGACAGTCGAAACCATCCGAGCTTCGTCAACTACATTCAGATGAACATTAAGATTTTCTTCTTCTCCTCCAAAATTCATTTGTGGTTGGTCTCCCACATCTTCCTCTGACCGAGTTGTGGTGGTTTGAGTTTCCCCCTCAGCTGGCGCACCAGCTGAGTCTTGAGTAGTGAGGTTACTCAAAATCTCAGACCCGACTATAATCCAGTTGAGTGTTCAGTCGTTGGGGTAGGTGTCTCAACACCTTCTGCAGGAATTGGCTTGGCTAAGGTGCCCGCTTCATCACCTTCCTTGGCTTCATGGCCATTTTTCCTGGAATTGTCTTCCTTAGAATGCACAGGAAATGTGGTTGCTTGAATGTTTTTCACCATCTCCATTATATCAGGACTAAGGGTAATCATCATAGATAAAGATTCCCCAGGTCCCCTATTCATTTGTTGCTCGTGCATCTCTTTGGATTCCCTTATTCCTTACCCGAACTCATCTTTTTCGGCTGCAACAGCAGGGTCAATCTCCTCTATATCACTGTCACTGCTATTGGCTGATTCTAGGGCATGTTCAGGTGCATCTGTGAATGGGCAAGAATGGGGCTTTTGCGATTCAGCAATAGCCTTTGCCTTCTCAGATTCCTTAATTTTTGCATTCTCCTTGATTGTGGTCAACATATCTGTACAACTGTCATCATCCAGTGCAGATCATACATCAACTCCCAAAAAGGATAGGAGGTATTCTTCATCTTCAATGAATTCAGACTGTTGAAACTAGGATCTAGCTTCACTAAGTTCCGCGATCTCCATATCTGCAACCTTTATCGAATCTCGGGATATGCAGGAGACAACATCACAAGATCATCATCATCTCCTTCTTTCTCCTGCACTGGTGCAAGTGGAGCATGTTCCTCCTCAAGTGTCCGTGCATCAGTCTGAGGGGACTGAATAGCTAACTCTTTAGACTTGTCAATTGTGTCTACTCCTTGTTCGTCAGTTGTGTCTCAAACTGCTATCTCTTGTACAGTCTGCTGATCCACATCAGTAGTCTTCTCAACTTCTGTGGTAATGGCTTCACAACCTACAACTTCTTTGGACTGCTCTTCCTGAGCTTCAACAGTCTCTTTCTGCGGTTGAGTGCCAGACTCAGTTGGCTTCTCAAGTTCTAATTTTTTGAACAATCTTCTTCTTTCGGTTGGAACCAGAGGGACTTTTGGCTCCACATCTTCAGGCTCATTAAATGTAAAAGCCTTTTTGTCGGTCTTCTGCTTCTTGGACACAGCTACCTTTCTGGGTACAACAGTGCGGTTCTTCTTCATGACTGGAGAATGTACAAGAGGTTCCTTCTCAGTCTCGGCTGCTGGGGAAGGGACGGTTCTGGGACGGTGCATGGGCAGGTGCTTTCTCTGAGACGGCTGCAGGGGCAGTTGCTTTCTTAGCTGCAGCAACTCTCTTTTTCTTTTGAATCGGCTTTGGAGAAGGAGCTGGGGCGGTTGCAGCAGTGTCCTCGGGGACAGGATCAACTGACTCACCTTCACTGGTGTCAGCCATTCTAGCATGAGCTTGCCTCTAAGCTCCGGAGAGGTTAGCTTTAAACATATTCTTGTTGACATGGAATGACTTCCCATGCCGAAGTGGAATCCCTTTCACCTCCATCATATGGCCAATGACCAGGTCATATCCCAGCGAACTCAAGAACAGACCATCAAATTTTATGGTCATGTTCATGACGTTTTGGCAGGTTCGGCTGAAGATGAACTCAGGCTAGTTCACCATTTTTTCTTCTAGAATAGCAACCATGACAGTCAGCTTTGTCCTAGACAGCTGATTGAAGCTGCTGAATTTCATATCCACGCACTTGGACATAATTTCCATCAACTTGTGGTAGTCGTCCTTGATCAATGACTTCTTGGTTGTGTAGACAGCCTTAGCAGCAGACTCTAGCTTGGCAATCTGCATCCATGCTGCAATCAGGTTCACGTCTTTTTTAGCAATGTCCTTCATTCCTGCCGAAGGCCAGTAGCAGTGTCTAGCTAAGTCCGAAGCAGTAATCTTAATGTCTTTGTTGTGGACTGATGATCTAATCTCCCCATCCTGAACCTCAGCGTTCACGTAGAACATGGCGACTTCTTCTAAGTATGTGTGAGAATATTCCATCATGAGAAATCCTTTCAGATCTGATTTCTCTAGTTGCGCAGCAATTTTCTAAACCAGGGCCTTATCAACTCCCTGTTTCACCATTCCTTCAAATTCCGTAGTTGAGCCAAAGTGGATTTTCTCGATAATCTTGACAAAATCGTAGTTTGCAGCCATTTTCTTGAAAAATAAATAGTGGAAAACGTGTAGAACAGACGCTAGAAAAACTAGGGTTTTACTTGCTTTGCAGAGAAAAACTTGATCTTTCTTGCTGGAGAAGAGAGTATTGTGAGGATAGAGAAAGTTGCCTTTTGGTTTATATGGGACGTGAGAAGAGAGTATTGTGAAAACTTTGATCAAAATCAATGGTCACGATTAAACGTTTGAAACCGCATTAATTTCCCCGCATTAAATGCAACAGCATTTATATCCAATCATAGGCTAAATGTGTGCACGCTTTATTCTGACACAATAATTACGCTGACGTAATGCCCAAAAATATTCCCGCTCATAGAAAACGGCTGCAGTTTATCACTTAGCTCATAGATAACTCAACTATCTTCCAAAAGTGACTTAACTCTGCTTCTCTCTTCATATAAGGATTACTCAGCTGTCAGCTAACTTGATACAACTGATTTCCCGTCTTAGCTGTTTCACTTGGCTGGAAAGTGAAACTTTGCAGATCTTCATTTCTCTCTTCTTTAACTCTGCTGATTGAGTCTTCTGAGTCTTCTAACTTAACTCAATCAAACCTAGCTAATTCTTAAGCTCTTCAAATCTTGATTCACATAGAGGCTTAGTGAATATGTCAGCTAACTACTTATCAGTTGAGATATATTTCAAAGTGATGTCTTTCTTTGCAACATGATCTCTTACAAAATGATATCTGACATCAATGTGTTTTGTTCTTGAATGCAATACTGGATTTTGAGTGATTGCAATAGCACTTGTGTTATCACACATAATTGGAATCTCTCTCTTTTCTATATTATAGTCTCTCAGTTGTTGTCTCATCCATAAAACTTGGGCACAGCAGTTGCCCGCAGCGTGTACTCTACTTCAGCTGTGAATGTAGCTATTGAATTTTGTTTCTTGTTGAACCAAGAAAATAATCTATTTCCAAGCATTTGACAAGTACCTGATGTACTTTTCCTGTCCACTCTACATCCAAAGATAGTGAAATCTGCGTAGCCTACCGAAATAATCCTCCATCCTTTGGATACCATAAGCCTACTTCTTAGCATCCCTTCAAATACCTTAGGATTCTTTTGGCTACAGTCATATGACTATCTTTTGGTGCAGATTGAAATCTAGCGCATACACCTACAGTAAAGGTGATGTCTGGCCTACTATCCAATGAGGACTCTATATCTAGTTTGATCAACATCTTTGCCATCTGCATCCATATCCATCTTGACTGATGTGTTCATAGGAATCTTCACTGATGACTTTTCTTCCATACCAAATTTCTTCATCAAATTTCTGGTATATTTGGTTTGACTTATGAAGGTTACATCCTTCAATTGCTTGACTTGAATACCTAGAAAGAAAGTTAGATCTCCCATCATGCTCATTTCAAACTTTCCTTGCATAAGGTTTGAGAACTTGTCACACAACTCTTTATTTGTGGATTTACATATGATGTCATCCACATAGATTTGAACAAGCAATATACTCTCCCCATCTTGAATTCTGAAGAGTGTTCTATCAACTTTGCCTTTGGTGAATGCATTGTCAATTAGAAACTGAGACTGTAATATCCGGACTTTTTTTGTATATTTATAATTATTGTTAATATTAATTATTATTATTATTAATTATCAAATTAATATTTCAATAATTTTCTTTTTTTTATTATTATCATTAATATTATTTTTGATAACAATAATTACCAAGCCCAATTCAAAATGTTGATTTCTGAAATTCATTATGGGCCCAAAGTCTTTCCCCAATTTTAAAAGTCCAAGTCAAATAGGATTCTTTAACAAACCCTAGTCATCAATATCAGAAATACAATCCTATAAATTCATATTAAACCCTACTCATGTTCCTTCATCAACCTCTGCAAAAAAACAAATCGAGCCAAGTAGATTTTTAACTCCGTTCTTCACAGTTCCACAACAAAAGGTAAACATTCAGTAATCTTTCTTCTTCACCATCCAACCGGAATTTCGAAACAAATCAAATCAGCCTTACAAAAAAAAAGAAAGAGCAGAAGATTGGACAGCGGCCGAGCCAACCCCGGCAACACCGCAACCACCACCGACTGCCCTCTCAAGCCACCCTCACCATCACCTCGAGACAACAAAACACCCCCAAATCAGTACCACCAATCGAGAACCCGTAGTCGCCCAAAATAAGGCCAAAACCAGTCACCGTAGAAAACCTAAAACCCAGCCACGTTGCCAAACTCGTTCGCCCATCTCGCGTCGCCCCGTCGTTGTTCGCCGGTGATGAGCGGGGTATGTATCTATGAAAGAAAAAAAGAGAACTAGAGAAAACAAAATAGTTAGAGAGAGTCAGACAGAGGGTGACGTGTGAAGGGGAGTTGTTTTGGGGGAGGAGATAGTGAATTAGAAAAAGAAGAAAAAAATATATTTGTGAGAATATGAGGGCTGGGGCTGGACGAGTTGCAGAAGGAGGTAAGAATTGAGTTGGGATAATTCATTAAGATAAGAAATAAGGAAAGTGAGGATGATAGTGATGGGTTTGTGGGATATAGGGGGCGTAGACTTGATTTTAGGTATTTAGGTCTTTATTGAATTATAAATTCAGATTTAGAAAATGTTAACTTTGTCAACCTTTGACCGTTCATCAATCCATTTTCCAACATCAAATTCTATTCTCTTTTATTATTTCAATTATTTTATTTCTTTTATTAAACAACACAAATCCTATATTATTATTTTTAATTATATTTTATTATTTATTGTAGAAAACGAAGAAAATGAGGAGTAGAATTTCCTGCATTATTGCATTCTCCGCACAGACATCTGTATTTATTTGAGGTGGGGATATTATATTCACTTATTGTTTGTCGCTATTAAATGCTTCGTATATGTGTAATTGTTTATGTGCAATGTGAAAATAAATCATGTTAGCCTAGGGCTGTAAGAAGGTCCGGGATCAAAAGTATCCTCGGGGTGAACCCGTAGTGTTATAATTAGTCTGGGGCTATAAGAAGGTTCGGATCAAAAGCATCATCGGGGTGAACCCGTAGTACTTAGTCAGGGGCTATAAGAAGGTTCGGGATCAAAAGTATCCTCGGGGTGAACCCGCAGTACTATAAAGTAATTGGCCAGTCAAAGTAAAAGTTAAATTACATGTTGAATGTTTACGATTATGCCTATTGATGTATTTAATTTTGACAAACGTGTCCCCATTGAGTGAGTTGAAAGCTCACCCCATATTTATTAATATTTTTCAGGTTGAGGAGTTCGAGCAAGGATTGGAGGCGGTGGATGCAAAGTCAATAGTTTATTTAATTTATAACTTTAGGAATATTTTATTTTGTTAACAAAATTTTTAGTTACTATTTCAATTTTTGAATGACTGATGAGCAGAAGGCCAAAAGCCATCTGGGACCTCCTCTGGGAAAATGTTTCATCTAAGCTTCTTAGTCATCAATGCGGTGAAGGTTATATATAAATAAAAAAGATCTTTCTGAAGCTTAAAAAGATAGGCGAGGTCTTGCTCTTATTAGTGTCGTAGCAGGTGTTCCCCTTTAGGTGATCTCGATCATCACACGGACGGTCGCCCCTCCAACAACAAAAGGTATAAATATGGAAACTTCTCTGCCATTTGGATCGGAGAACTTATGGAGGAAATCGCTTTTCGGAGCTGCTCCCAGCTTACACTATGGTAGACCACTTCAAAGATAGAGTAAGGGTGGATACTAAAACCCTACTAATGTTGAAGGTGGTTCTCTCTGCTGGGGCCCTCCCATTGCTCTAGCTATAAGCTATGGCAGCTCCAGCTCGCAACCACAGGGGCCTGCCCTTAAGGAAGTCTTTGCTACTGCATCAACATAACCCTTCCAACATTTTCTTAATGAAAAGGTGCATGATAAGACGTTTACGTATAGGAGGAGGAAGAGGCCCACCCGATTAGGGGGACTGAGAAATTAATAGAGTACAAAACTTATCTTCAAGCTTTACCTTATTCTGATCGTTCAGAGGGCGATCGCGGGGTCACTGAATGAAGTCCTCCCTTTCTTTCGGAGGTGCTGACTTTCTCCTTATACTGTCGCTTATTCATTTTCTTTTTCAATGGATATAGATAGAAGAAATAGAATTATCCCAATTCCTTTACCCACAAGGCCCCCTTCAAACTTCTTTCTTCCTTTCCTGATAAGTACTTTTATTTATTTGAATATGAATCTTTAATCATATGCGCTCTTTTTAAAATTGTGATCTTTCAACTAAGCTCATTGCAATGTTTGTTAAAATTAAGTTACTAGTCTCTTTTGGGAATTGGGGCGTTACAAGTGGTATCAGAGCAGGTCTACAGTTCTGTAGACTTGTTAAAAAAATATCTTCTAAAATATTTATAAAAAATTAAGTATAGTGACATCCACCTCCACCATATCTCGCCGGATTCCTTAAGGTATGCAAATTTATTATGTCATCACTCAATTTGTTCATGACATACCATGTCACAACATTATACATCACATATTATTCATGTCATTATGTCTTATTGCTTTTATTCATACTCTTTATTTCACGTGTACTTTCTATATTAGAAGAACGAACTCTAGGCTCCTTGCGTAAATATATATATATATATATAGGACTCATAATGATATATATTGACTTAATAGTACTAATATATACATATGTATATATAATGACTTTTTCTTTTAATTTTTATTTCGACTATTATGCGATAATAATTTAAGATGGGTACTAAGAACGTATTACGTATTATTATAGGACTATGGCTCCACGAAATCCTCCACGAGTGCCTCGATGTCCCCGAACCTTTAACTGAGAACAATGTTGGGAACCAAGACAATGAAGGAAACCCAGCTAACACTGGAAACCAACCTACGACGGGAGACTTGTTCACGGAGATTCTCAATGTCGTACAGAACAACAATGGGAACAATCACAACCACAGTACTAGAGTGGTGGAACAATTTCGCCATTACCGTCCACCCACCTTTAACGGACGTGATGGCCCAGTAGCAGTTGAAGAATGGTTGCAAGCCCTAAAAAGGATTTTTAGACTTATAGCTTGCACGAATGAACAACGAGTGGCTCGTGCGGCCTTTCAACTAACTAACGATGCAGATCATTGGTGGGAAGGTTATTGGAGAAATAGGATCAAGAAAAACGTAATGCTTTATCTTGGGATGAATTCAAGGAAGGGGTAGTTGGGAAATTTATTGTTTAGATTTTGATGAATGCCATGTAAAACTTAGACTAGAAAGTTGGCACCCCATTTTCTTTGTAATTTGCATTGTAATAGATAGGGATGTTCGAGCTGAGTCAAGTCAGCTATGCCTGGATATGCAAGAAGTCAATCAACAAGGCTAAAATGAAGACTCCGATGTGAAGCAATTTGAGTATGGGAAGGAGGAGGAGTCAAGAACTCGATTGAAGGAGTAGCGGCTATGATACAACAAATGTGAGAAGTGTCGATCAAGTCAACTCAAGACAACCAAGTCAAGTTGAAGTGACGATGAGTCTTCCATGATTGGGAGCCGACTCAAGTCACCTGGGAAGTTAAGGAACTACTTGAATCAAGTCAAGACAATCAAAAGAGTCATTGCCGTAAGTCAAGAAAGTTACTTAAATAAGTAATACTTCCATGCTTCAATATTCTAAAGTGCTCGATCCCGAGAAGTGTGCAAAGGAATAAACCAATGGGAAGCACTGCACTGTGTGAGGCTCACGAAAAGTCGAAGGTTCATTTAATACGAGGTAATGTCAATTTCAAGGATCGCAACAAGACAAGTCGACGACCACTAGTGTCTTTTGAAAATCAGCCTATCTCTTCAACGGGCGATTTTTGAAAGAGCACTATAAAAGGCGAGAAATCAATTTGAAATAGGTTATCTTGAATACGAGCGAACGAACTTTCAAGTTATTATTCAAGTCAGAACCTGCAAAAATATTCTCAAGTTATTCAAGCAAATCCTCAAGCCTAAACTTGAAGGAAATCAATCCAACACCAAGTTGTGAAGGAAAGACAACTTCATCTTGTTGAAGAGGAAACTTTTGAAGAATAAAAAAGGGTCTACATTCCAAGGAGGATTGTAGAAAGGTTCAAGGTCGAACCAGTCTCAAGCTATTGGAGGGCTTCGTGATCAATTCCAAGAGTCTAGAGCAAGTGAGTGAGCAGTAGTAGCAAAGCGCAAATGCCCCTGTGAAGAAGCCGAGTCGTCGAGAAGCCACCGTGTGTGACCAAGCATCTCCAAACCGAGTCCCAAAGGATCAAGTCACCAGTGTGATCAAGACTTGTATCTCGGATGATAACCACTTTGTACTCTAATCAATACTTAGTGGATTCCTCCGGGAGTTGGAGAAGAGAGGATTAGAAGAATTACCCCATCTTGGTAAGGTTGGTAAGGTTTATTCAACCCCCCTTCTAAACCTTACTCACACCTCTTGGGACCTATAAGTGGTATCAGAGCGGTTAGTTCATTGAGCCTTCCCGTGACTGGTTAATGAACTAGATCTCCAATCTTTCAAAGAAGTTGTTAACATTTGTTCTTTCAAAAGCCATTTTTAAAACAAAGAAAGTTATTATCATGGAAGCAAATTTTGACACGCATTCCTATGTTTACCATTGAAGAATTTGATGACCGGAAAATACGTATGCGGACTCATCTATCGCTTTACATGATGAGATGTGGATAGTGATAGAGGATGGGCCACCGCAAATAATGAAGGTGAACACACCGCAAGGAGAGTCTAGCTGCGGTGAAGAAAGAGGAGGATGCTCCTCCCGGACCAGTATGGTTGAAAAGCCAAGAGCCGAATGGACAAATGATGATAGAAAAAGATATAACCTTGACAACGTGGCCAAAGATATACTTTACAAGACTTTGGACAAAGCCATGTTCAACAAAGTCAAATCTTGCAAAATGCTTGACAAAGAAATGCGGGATAAATTAACCTTAATTTGTGAAGGATCTCGAGCAAATCAAGGATAACAAGTTATCTGTTGTTGTTCAAAAATTTGAAAATTTTAAAATGCTTGTAGGTGAAACAATGGATCTGCTGGATGTTAGATTCACTGAAATTACAAATGAGCTCTCAGCACTTTGGAAAGAATACACATAGAAGGATATGTGTATGAAGATACTGAGGAGCCTCCCAACTGAGTGGGAAATGAAGACCATGGCTCTAAGACACTCGATGGACCTATCAAAAACATCCAATCATGAACTATTCTCAGACCTCAAAGCCTATGAGTTTGAGTTGAGAAGAAAAGATCAAGAGGAGATAGCTGTGCCAAAAACAGCTGCACTCATAGTCAAGGAAGGGAAGAGAGCTGAAACCAAAGAAGTCATTGACCAGGAGGAAATTGCCTTGATGGTTAAAATATTCAATAAGTTCTTCAATAAGAACTACAAAAGGAACAAAGGTGAATCTTCCAGAAGACATTCAGCTCCCTCCAAGTCAAGGGAAGATAGGCCGCCAAAGAGAGATGAGTATCAAAGGTCGAATATCAAAGAGTGACAACCTAGGAAATGAGAGAGCCGATCAAAAGTTGAAAACTGTGTTGGAATTGCGACAACCAGGACACTTTGCCATTGATCGTCCATATCCTGTAGTGAATAAATACAGATTGAAGAAGAAAGAAAAGTCTTCAGAGAGAAAGAAGGCAAGAAAAGAAAAGAGCAATGTTGGCTCAGCTGAGACCACCGACACGCCTAAGTCAAAAGAACCAAAGGCAGACTCGAGAGTAGTGAAGTGACTACTCAAGTGACTCGAGAAGAAGAAGCCTTAAACTGCCTAAATGGCTAAGAACAAGATCAACTCACCAGGAAGATGAGGTACACTCTAACTCATCTCATTGATTCTAGTTATAGTGATTATGACACACACACTTCATCAACCACTCGATCTTTATGATTCATTAGGCAAAATGATGAAAGATTTTGAGCACATTAAATCCTCACACTCACTATTAAATGAGGAAAACAAATACTTCAAAGCCAAAACTCACAACTAAGGAGCCGAGTACTCTAAGTCACTTAGTGATGAGAACAAAGAGTCAAGGTGAGAATGCTAAACTAATAGCAGAGAGATAGTCTGCTACGAAAAAGAGAAAATGATCTCAAAAATGTGATTGCTTCATTCACAAAGGCATCTAAATCATTGGATGACCTTATCATAAGCCAAAAAGGATGTGGAGACAAGACAGGCATAGGATTCAATTCCTTTGTGCATAGTCCAACTCCAAGAGTGATCTTGGAAAAAGGATATTTAAGTAATGAAGCATCTCAAAAATCCAAAACACCAAATATTGCACACACATTCACTCCTAAGCACAATCACAAACAAACTGGCCTAGGATATAAGGGAAAAGGAAAACAACCAGTTGAGTATGCTGAGAGGACAGTTGAGAAGAAATCCAAACAGAGTTCCTCAAAGAAACTCCAAAAGTACTCGTGAAGAAGAAACAGAGCTACCGGAGAATCCCCATAATTTCTATCAAAGGAAAACAAATGATGGGAATGGTAGAAACTACCCAAGTCAAGCTGATTGGAATAATGTGAAATATCAGCCAAGACCTATGGAATACATGCCAAAATGGCAAAGACCTAGAACTCAACAAAGGTCATTCCAAAGGCAACAAAGCCATTATCAGCACACATATGCACCCAAGCACTACACTCAGAGATATCACAATTACCCAAAGAAGGCAATTGCTAAAACACACACACAGGCATACAGACAAAAGAGACAGTTGTATGAACCTAAAGCCCCCAAGCAATTTGCCAAAGTGAATTATGATTATGGCACAGATAGATGGCAACCCCTTAGAGTCAAATCATTTGGCTATAGGTTGGTTGGATCATCTTACAAAGACTAACCCCTCGGGACCCAGGCAAGTATGGGTACCTAAAAACTAATTTCCTTGATTGCGGGTTCAAGGAACAACAGAATGTGCCAAGGAACCTGGTACATGGATAGTGGTTGTTCCGGACATATGACAGAAACAAGAAAAATCAAAAATTCAAGGAGATTAGAGGCGCAAAAGTTATATTTGGAGGAAATGAAGCTCGGGGAAATAATAGGCACTTGGATCCATCAAGAAAAATGGATTAGAAATCACGATGTTGCATATGTTGAAGGCCTAAATTTCAACTTACTAAGCATCACCAACTCGTGACAAGGGCTATAATGTTGGGTTCAACATGGGAGTGTGCCAAATCAAAGACATCGAATCAAATGAAGTAGTGTTGCAAGGATCCGCACAAATGAACATGTATGTGGTAGATTGGTCGACTGCCACACCAAGCACTTGTTTATTAGCAAAGAGTACAACCGAATCAAGTTGGCTGTGGCACAAGAAGCTGAGTCACCTGAATTTCAAGACAATTAACAAGCTCGCAAGGAGTAATCTTGTAGAAGGACTCCCAGACTCAGTATACAAGAAGGAAAGTGTTTGTGATGCATGCCAGATGGGAAAGCAGATTAAATCATCATTTAAAGAGAAGTCAAGTCCATCTTCAACAAGGATATTGCATCTACTACCTATCGATCTATTTGGTCCTGTTGAGCCAGCTAGTATAAGTGGAAAGAAATACACTCTAGTCGTGGTGGATGATTACTCAAGTTATACGTGAACAATCTTCATGTGTAAAAAGAAGGAAACTTTGTAGAAGTTACCACAGCTGATGAAAAGAGTTGAAAATGAGAAGAGTCAAACCATTAAAAAGATAAGATCGTCGAGGAACGAGTTTGTAAATGGAATAATAACTCGATTGTGTTGAAAATGGTATTGCTCATGAACTATCTGCAGCTAGAACTCCGCAGCAGAATGGAGTTGCAGAAAGAAGGAACAGAACTCTCAAGGAAGCTGCAAGGACCATGTTAGTTGAAGCGGGGTTGCCTAAAGATTTTGGGGTCAAGCCATAAACACCGCATGTTATACTCAAAATAGATGCATGATAAACAGACAATGACAAAGACTCCCTATGAAATGCGGGACGGGGGAGAAAGCCAAATGTTGCATACTTTAAAATATTTGGTTGTAAATGCTTCATCCACAACAATGGGAAGAATAATCTAAAGGCATTTCATGCTAAAGTCGATGAAGGTATTTTCTTGGGATACTCAAATGAAAGCAAAGCCTATAGAGTGTTGAACAAAAGGACTATGGTCACGAAGAGTCTATCCATGTGGTTTTTGATGAACCTAATGTAAATGGAGAAGACATTGAATAGTTAGGCGATAAACCGAATCGACCAACTATACGAAAGAGTCCCTATGTTGAAGCCGAAATCGAGTAATTAATCAATGTGAAGATGAGATAGTTGAATCTCAAACACAATTGAAAATCTGCGGACTAAGTGAGGATGAGAGAGCTACTCAAGACAACACAAATGTACAAGATGGTCGAACCCAACTAACTTACTCCAACCAGATGTGAGATGGCTAAGAGACCATCCACCAAGATACTAGTCATTGGAGATGTAAGAGACAAATGTAAGAACCAGATCTAGAGCTCAACAAGAAGCAATGTTCACTTGCTTTATTTCCCAAATAGAGCCAAAAGATGTGTCCCAGGCATTGGATGATGCACATTGGATTCAGACCATGCAAAAAGAGTCAATCGAGTTTGAAATAAACAAAGTATGGGAATTGGTTCAAAGACCAACCCATCAAAATGTCATTGGCACAAAATAGGTTTTGAAAACAAAATGAATGAAGAAGGTTACGTGGTAAGAAACAAAGCAAGATTGGTAGCCAAAGGATATTGCTAAGAAAAAGGAATAGATTTTGATGAAACTTTTGCCCTGTTGTAAGATTAGAAGCAATAAGGATCTTTCTTGCCTATGCTTTGCACACAAGAACTTCATTGTATATAAAATGGATGTAAAAAGTGCATTCTTGAATGGATTATTGGAAGAAGAAGTCTATGTTGAGCAACCTCCGAATTTGAGCGAGAAGACTCTTGGAGATAAGGTGTACAAGCTCAAGAAAGCTCTATATAGATTGAAACAGGCACCTAGAGCATGGTATGATACATTATCTCAATTTCTCGACAGATAATGGATTCACCAAAGGCAAAGTGGACGAACACTCTTGAGAATTCAAGATGGAGAGAGTATACTTTTGCTTATTCAAATATATGTGGATGACATCATTTTTGGATCCACAAACAAAAAGTTGTGTGATAAATTCTCAAACTTCATGCAAGGCAAATTTGAGATGAGTATGATGAGAGAGCTGTCATTCTTTCTAGGACTTCAAGTTAAACAGCTAAAGGATGGAACCTTCATAAGTCAAACAAAGTACACCGAGATTTAATGAAGAAATTTGGTATGGAAGAGAAGTCTTACGTGAAAATACCAATGAATACATCGATCAAGATGGATATGGATGCGGATGGCAAGCTCGTGGATCAAACAAGATATAGAGCACTTATTGGTTCACTGCTCTATCTCACAGCAAGTAGGCCAGACATCACCTTTGCTGTAGGTGTATGTGCAAGATTTCAATTTGCACCAAAAGAAAGCCATATGATCATACTGACTAAGAGAATCCTAAGGTATTTGAAGGGATGCCAGGAAATCGGCTTATGGTATCCAAAGGAAGGAGGATTCAAGCTTATTGGTTACTCGGACTCGACTATCTTTGGATGTAGAGTGGACAGAAGAGCACTTGGACACATGTCAAATGCTTGAAATAGATCGTTTCTGGTTTAGCAAGAAGCAAAACTCAATAGCCATATCCACAAAAGGAGTACATAGCTGGGCAAATCATTGTTGTGCCCAAGTCTTATGGATGAGACAACAAATTTGAGAGACTATGATGTTGAAGAAAAAGATATTCCAATTATGTGTGATAACACAAGTGCTATTGCAATCACTCAAAATCTGTGTTGCAAGCAAGAACAAAGCACATTGATGTCGATATCACTTCATAAGAGATCATGTTGAAAAGAAGGACATCACCTTGGAATATATCTCAACTGATAAACAGTTAGCTGACATATTCACAAACCATTATGTGAATCAAGATTTGAAGAACTCAATCATGAGCTAGGGTTAATTGAGCTGAGTTGACACTCAGAAAACTCAAGGAAAAGAGATGGAACGTGAAAAGATGAAAGAAAGCGGAGCTCTTGAATCAGCTAAGTAAATCAGCCATATCGGAAAATCAGCTGCATCAAGTTAGCTGACAGCTGAGTACCTATGTGAAAAGAGAGAAGAGTTGAACCAGCTAAGGAGTAAGCTGAGTTATTTATGAGCTAAGTAACAAAAACGCAGTCGTTTTTACTAAGTTGGAATGTTTTTGAGAATGACATCGGCGCAATAATGACAGATCTGATCAAAAGCTGCGACGACCAAGCTATGATTGGATATAAATGCTTTGTCGCATTAAATGCGAAAATTAAATGCTAACCGGCGTGCTAAATCTGAGCCGTTGATCTCAATCAAATTTCAAAAACGTTCGCACGCCCTTTCATAACCCATACATATACCATTTCGTCCGTTCTTTTTTCACTTTACACAAACTGTTCATCTCTCCCAAAAAGCAAAGAAAGAAATTTCTCTCTCGAAACCCTACATATTTTCAAAGCACATTTTCAAAGTTTCGTTCGGTAAATCTTCAAGAAATGGCATCTACTTACGATTTTGTTAATTTGGGAAAACAAATCCACACTGGGTCTACCGTGGATTTTGAAGGAATGATCAAACTAGGGTTCGACGAAACCCTTGTGAAGAAAATAGCCGAGAAAAGTGGAGAAGTCCACTAAAACCCTTTCTCACAATGGAGGTTCAAATGACCTACGTGGAGGAGGTCGCGCGCTTTCTATGTGAACATTGAAGTTCACGATGAAGGCATCAAGTCCTCTGTTCACGGGAAAGAATTCACAATCACCGTCAAGGATTTGGCGAACAACGCTTTTTGCTACGGTGGTAGGAGTGCCGAGATCTATGAAACCGATGTAAACCTGATCTTTGCATGGAAGGAAGTGGCCAAATCGACCGGTGTCTTCTGAAGATTGTCTACACAAATGATAAGAAGTCAAGAAGGAAGATTACCATAAGGTTTGGACATTGTTGCCAAGTGTGTAGACATCAAATTTGAAAGCTTTAATCACCGTCCAAAACCAAGCTGATCATGATGGCTGCGATTATGGAGGAGAAGAAGGTAAACTGGGCTGAGTTTGTATACAAAGCAGACTCTGCCAAAATATTGGGAATAAGTCCTTCAAGGAAGATGGATCGTTCGGAGGATCTTTGGGGTATGGCCTGGTGATTGGCGGTGATGGAGGTGAAAGGTGTTCCTCTCCGACATGGAAAGACATTCCATGTTAACAAAAAGATGTTCGATCAAATCTCTCCGGAGCACAGAAGAGAGCTTATGCCAAGAAGGCGGACACAAGTGAGGGGGAATCAGCTGACCCTGAAGAAAGAGCTATCTCTTCCCTCCCAAGAAGAAGGCGCCTCTGCACTTTGAAAAGAGGATCACGCCCCTGCAACAAAGAAAAAAAAAAAACACACTGCCCTGCGCAAATGAGTCACTGCCCCTGCAGCCGTGTCTCCCGCCCTGCGGCCGCAAAGGAGAAGGAACCATTGATCCCTTCTCCAGTGATTAAGAAGAAGAGGATTGCCACAAGAAGGAAGCCACTGCCTCTAAGACAACTACGAAGGCATTTACCTTCGACGAACCTAGGAAGTGGAACCCGATATTCCTCTAGTGAAAACCAAAAGAAGAAGAAGAATCTTCAAGCGTTGAGCTTGAGAAAACAATTGAGTCTACCACTCGGCTAGAGCAGATTCTTTGAGACAGGGCGAGAAGTAGAGTCTCCGTAAATTATAGATAAAATAGCCAAGTCTGTTGAGGCCAATCGGAGAGGCAAGTTGAAGACCCAATCAGAAGTCGAATGTAATTGAGGAGCAAGAGGTAGGCCGAGAAAGTTGATTCAAATTTGTCGACGGGTTGTGTCTCCACCGCGACAGATCTTTGGTGAGGGTGTTGAGCAACAAGGTCTACTACCCTCAATCCCCGAGATTATCCCCACCATATCCGGACATCCAAAATCGTCTGCGAGAATGGAGAAGTGGAAGTTGAGTCACTCTAGGTGCGCTTTGAACACCCAAAGTTTATTGAGGAGGAAGAGGAACTCTTCAGGTTCTTTGAAGTTGATACTGATGTTGCAAGCCCTTGATGAGGATAATTGCATCAATATGTTGCAAATTCGAAAAGAGAACGAATGTGCTAGAAGCGTGAGAGGAAGCGGCTCGTGAGAAAGCCAATATATGCCCTCTAATCGAACCACCGATCATACTCATCCACATCTTGACATGCTTTCGAGAGAGCGATGAAGATCTGGACCTGTTCTGCCGCGATCAAGAATTGGAGATGCAAAGCAAGCCATGCGGGAATCCGAGGATCCTATGTAGGTCCCAAGGGGTGTGAGTGTAAGGTTTAGAAGGGGGGGTTGAATAAACCTTACAAACTTTTTGATTTAGTCGTTTTTAAAGTTCGAGTTGATACTACACAAATGTGTCCTTGGTGGATAGCCAATTTAGTTAATCGGTAGAGTTAGTCACTCAAACGCACTCGATCGAGCCGTTGATAGAATAACTCAAATTTGTTAAGACTAAATTAGCTCAACTGCAGATTTGTTTTTTAGCGGAAGACTTAACACCCTTAAATTTGGTTTAGTTATGATTTAATCCTTGGTTTTAGTACTTAGAAATTATCAAGTGGATAGCAAATTTATCGTGAGAATTAAACGATTAAAGTGCAAGAATTAAAATCTTTGAAATGTAAATGACACGATAAGTTTTTATAGAGGTTCAAGATGGGGTAATTTTTCTACGCCTCTCTTCTCAACTCCTGGAGGAATCCACTAAGTATTGATCAAGATACGAGTGGTAATGATCCGGATACAAGTCTTGATCACACAAATGACTTGATCCTTTGGGACTCGATCCGGAGATGCCTTGGTCACGCACCGGCTTCTCGTGAGACTCGCTTCTTCACAGGCAAATTTGCCTTGCTACTACAACTCACTTGCTCAAGCTCTTTGGATTTGATCACGAAGCCCTCCAAAACTCGAGACCCAGTTCGACCTTGAACCTTCCTACAATCCTCCGCGGAATGTAGACCCCTTTTCTTCAAAAATTTCCTTTTCAACTGATTGAAGTTATCTTTCCTTCACAGTGAGTGTTCGATTGATTTCCTTCATAGTGTAGGCTTGAGAATTAATCTTGAATGATCTTTGAGAATATTTCGATTACATACTCAAATGTTAGCTTGAATGTTCGTGGTTCGTGTAATCAAGATCACCTTCTCTCGAGTCATTCCTCGGCCTTTTATAGTGATCTTACAAAAATCGCCCGTTGAAGAGATAGGCTTATTTTTTAAAGTCACTTGTGGTCGTTGGCTTGTCTTGTTGCGATCCTGGAGTTGCCACTTCCTCGTATGAATTGTTCTTGACTTTTTCGAGTTCGACACGGTGTAGTGCTTCCCATTGGTTTATTCCCCTTGCACGCTTCCGGGGTGAGCACTTCGAGAAAGGTAGCATGGAGGTATTACTTGTTTAAGTAATTCTCTTGATTTCTATGCAACGGATCTCTTTCGATTATCTCAACTTGACATTTCCTTGCTTTCCCCGAGGTGACTTAGAGTCGACTTTCAATTATCGGATGACTCTTCATCACTTCAACTTGAGACTTGGCTATCTTGAGTTGACTTGACTAATACTTTACTTACTTGCATCTGATCTCACCTTCCTGTCGAGTTCCCGTCTTCTCTTCTTTGCCATACTCACTTGTCTTGCAATGAGTCTTCCTTCTAGTCTCCGGTTGTCTTCTTGCATGTTTAGGCATAGCCGACTTAACTCGGCTTGACCAACCCTATTTGTTACAATGCGCTCCAACAAAAAAATGGGGTGCCAACTTCCTATTCTAAGTTTTACATGGCATTCATCAAAATCTAAACAATAAATTTCCCAACAATTTCCCCTTTTTGATGATGCCAAAACTTAAAACATTCAAAATGTAAATAGCATAGATACATACGATAGTGTATTTGAGAGAATGTATGCGTAGAATCAATCTTATTATTGATCATAACATTCTTGTTCTTTTACACAATTTACAAGGTGTATCGAGCAACATTTATGTCTACGCAAAAATAGAGAATTTACAGATTTATTACAGAAGACTTACTTGAAATGTATTTACATAGTAAGATACATGAAGGGGTGGACAGCAACACTTCATCTCCTTCGCCGCCTCATTCTTTCATCTTCTTGATTCTGTCATCTTACTCGTCTTCTTCTTTTTCTCATCTTGGCACCGCGCTTTCTTCTTTTTTCATATGCCTTCCGGGCGACTTCATCTCTTCTTAGTCTCTGTTGTCTCTCCTCCCAAAGCGAGTTTGTCTTTTATTTTCTTCTTCGATTCTTTTCACGTACTCAAAGATTGTTTTTAGCCAATTGCGATTGGCTACTTGTCAAGACCAGGCCAAAGAGATCCCTCCTTTCTTGCCTGGATCTATGTACTCAATGTTTTTGGGCGAGAGGCCTGGGTCCAAAACCTCTTCCTCCACCACTGCTTCTTTCTCTACCTCTTCCTCCTCGGGCATGTATTGTATCTTTGGGGTCTTCTTCCCAGTGAGTGACCAAAGCAGAGTAATCGCTAGCGTGTGTCTGCGGGACGCTGTCGCTTCTTCACATAGCGTGAGACCTTTTTCCCTGTACAAGTCCCAGGCTTGAGCCATGGACATGTTTGTGAAGTATCCTTCGATGCGAGCGTTTTAAATTCATCAACGATCTTGCTCGATTCCGGCATCGAGATGGCATAAGTGTCTCTGTCTCTTGGAATGCCTCCATGTTATTTCAAGATATTCATAACTCGGGCATTCATCCTTCCTTCCACTTCCTCCATCCCTGCTTCAATCAAGTTTTCTCTTTTCACCATGTAGACACAATAGAGTGTTGAAGTGGCGAGAGTCACTGGGAGTTTTCTGCTGATAATATCACCGTGACAAGACTTTGTTGGGGGTTTGTGCAATCATTAGGGGTGACATCTCCCGATCCTTCCCCTCAATAGACTTTCCTTTCTTTGCTCTTGAGACCTCCTCACTTTGTCTTTCCCTTTACAAATGCTCCTCCTTCTCAACGCCGATCTCTTGGCTTTAAGGTATTCTTCTTCTTCCCCTTTTTGGCATCATCAAAGGAGAGAGAACGCTGAAACATACTAGCAAGTAGAAAGTCGAAGTCTGCGATAGTCGAGTTCGCTTCGAGTCTGCTGCGAGTATCTTTGCACGAAACTCGAACGAGTAGCGTTGATTGACTTTAAGCAACTTCATCTCGGCCATGAGAAGGTGAATTTTCGATCCATGTGTTCTTCCATACGCAGGAGCTCATTCTTATTTTGCTCACGCAGCTTGATCTCAAAGAATGTGAGATTCATCCAAGTGCTCAATGTGTTCTCTCAACTTTGTCTTTGCATCGGCATTCTCATTTCGCCATACCAACAGACTTGTTGAACAATGTTACGAAATATCTAGCTTATTCCACGCGCATTGTTTCTTTGCTTGTTGCCACCACTCCGATTCGACTATTATGCCTCTCAAGTCGCTATAAGGGTGGCATCTCTGTTATCCAATCTCATGTCCATCGAGGCCTCGATGCCTCTCCATCCGCTTCAATTTCAAAAATAATGCTTTGAACACCTCCCAAACTTCATTGTTCCTTCATTGCGGACGGCCAAGCAGCGTCAAAATCATAGTCAATCGAACGATGGTGTCGATGGAATGACAGGATCTCGTATGTGGAAGCGCTCGAGATCTCTTTTTCGACTCTTCGGGAGGTCGGGTACCTCCAAAGAGAATGGAAATGATTCTACAAAGTAATCATCACGGGCAACCGGGATTTGTTCAATGATGAGTGGTGCGCGTGAAGTTCCTTGTGGAGTCGAACTGCTGCCGACTTGGGGAGCCTGCAGCTGGACTCACTTTTTCACTGGGTTGTGAAGTTGACCCGACTTGCCGAGTCTCAACATGTCTCAACAACCGTCGGTCTCACTGGTTTTTCCAATTGAGTTGATCGGTCCTCGGCCTTATCGAGCGTCATCGGACGATGATGAGATTTCCATGGGTGGCTCATCATCAAAATTGAAAGTTTGACGAGTAGTCTTGAGGTCGACTTGCTCGTGGTTGGAACATCCTCACCGAGTCTTTTGGATCAGCCACGAGGGGGATGACTAAGCTTCATCGTCTTCTTCTTACGATCCCGGAAAGGTTACATCGGGATTGTCTGGGAATCGTGAAGCACGCTTATCTCCTTTTGGATGGATCAATGATAGCGGGAGGGATGTTCGTACTTGAGCTTCTTTACCCCGGAAGTCTCAACCTCCCGTTGGCCTTCATTACCTCCCCTGCAGTCTCAATCTGCAATGAGGCTGGACATCCCTTTCGGCGGTGTCACCGTCTTAGGGTCTTCTACGGTGGCATCCATTGGAGTTTCAACCCCATGGATTGCACTTTCATCGCCAGTGTTAACTCCCGTACATTCCTTCCTGTGCCTCGACGCATCGCCAGCCGCATTAGCCTTCGTAGCGTTGGCACCTCACCGAGACAGTCTCAATCGTCGAGCTTCGTTGATGACAACTTGTTGTGTACTTTGTGTTTGTTCCTTCTCCACTTCGCCTCCTAGATTCATTGTGGAGTCATCTGCGAAGATCCTCCGACCTTGCTGCAGGTGGAGGAGTTTCCCCTCGGGGCGCACCACTGAGTGACTTGGAATGGGGTCACTCGTCTCCAAACTCCCATTTTTTCTCGAGTGTTCACCATTGGGGCGGTGGTAAGACACCTTCATTAGGGGTTGGATCGATCGGGGTCCCCATTAACCCGGTTTCATCGCCATTTCCTTTAGTTCCTTCTTCCGAGTGAGTCAGGAAGTGGTGGCGGCAAATAACGGTGGCAATATCTTTTCACCACTCCCATTGGGTCTATCTCGGTGTGTTTTGGAGGACTCTCCTGTCCCTCCATCATTCTTTGTTCATGAAGGACTCGGATTCGTGCATTGCTTGCTGCATTTGCAACTTTTATGTGGCGGAACGAGGTCCGATCCTCATCGCTTTCGATAGGGCGTCGAGAGAGGATGTGTATGTTCGTGGTGCCGGTGATAGGCGTATGTTGGCCTTCTCACGTGCCTCGCTTCCTCTCGCATGTCTCTCCTTCTCCTTGTCCTTGAAGATCCGCAAGATATCTCGTGCGCTTTTCTTCATCCAGATCTTGGACCACGCAGTGGTCACTCCAAGAAAATTCATCGCCTCTTCTTCTTCGATAAACTCGGCCGTTGGAACTGTTCCCTGGATCGACTTAACTTCCACTTCCTCCACTCTCGCAAGATTTTGGATGTCGGATAAGGTGGGGATAGGATCATCACATCATCATCTCTATCGCTTCTTCTTGTTGTCCCTCATTCTCGGGGATAGAAGGTAGCAAGCTCGTGCTCCATTCTATCGATTGCGTCTGTTGCATGAGGGGATACGATCCTGTCAACAAAGCGAGTTAGATTTCTCGGCTACTTCTTGTGTCTCAAATTGTTCGAACTACAAATAGGTCTTGATTTGCCTCGTTGATCGCCTTCAAAGCAGATTTGGCTGTTTCATCAATAATTTACGGAGACTCTACTTCTCTAGTAGTCTCCTAGATCTGTTTGGTGAGTGGCGACTCACCGGTTTCTCAAGTTCGAATGCTTGAAGATTCTTCTTCTTCTCCTCGTTTGTACCGAGGGATTTACGGTTCGGAGAGAGTTTCTTCTAAATCTTGGGCGCGGGGGCGTCTTTGTTGTTTTCTTCCGAGGAGAGTCGTCTTGGCTTATCGAGTTCTCCTCTTTTTGACGGTCGGGGAAGGTATTTGAGATTCCTTCTCGGCCGTTCTTCTTTGGGCAGCGACACACACAAGCTGCGGGGCGTGACTTCGATTGGGGCGGGGAGCGATTTGGTTTTCTTTGCTGCATAGGGCAAAGCGATTCTCTTAGCAAATTGCAGGGGCAACTTTCTTCTTTGGTGGAGAGAAACAATTTGTATCTTGAGGGTCAGTGATTCCCCCTCACTTGTATCGGCTCTCTTGGCGTAGGCTCTCTTCGTGTGCCGAGAGAGGTTTGATCTCGAACATCCTCTTGTTTACATGGAACGCCTTTCCATGTCGAAGAGGGACTCCTTTTTACCTCCATCACCGCCAATCACCAGGTCCTATCCCGGGATCCTCCAAATGCTCCATTCTCCTTGAAGGATTTGTTCCCTACATTCAGCGAGTCTGCTTTGTAGACAAACTCAGCCCACTTTACTTGCTTTTCTTCAATGATCGCAGCCATAACGATCAATTTTGCTTTGGATAGTTGGTCAAAGTCGCCAAATTTGATGTCTATGCATTTGGCAACTATGTCCAACAGTTGTGGTAGTCCTCCTTCAAAGAACCTCTTGTTGGTCAGGTAGACTATCTTATCAAGATAGTCGGTCTTGCTACTTCCTTCCAAGCGGCGAAGTCTACATCACTTCATTGATTTACGTGCTCATTCCGCGGTAATGAGCGGTGTTCGCCAAATCTTTGGCGAGAGATGATGAACTCCTTCCGTGAATAGAGGATTTGATCCCCTCATCGTGAATTTCAGCGTTCACGTGAATCGAGCGACCTCTTCCACATAGGAAATCGGGAGCTCCATCGTCGAAATGGTTTTAGCCCTGGACTTTTCGAGCTTTTTCAAAGAATCTTCTTTATGAGGTGTCATTGGACCCCTGTTTGACCATACCCTCAAATCCACAGAGACCCGTGTGGATTTGCTTCCCTAGCTTGACGAAATCATAAGTTGATGCCATTTTTAGTATTTCACGAAAAGAAACTTAGAAGTTGATTTGAAGATTGATAGGGTTTTTGAGAGAGTTTTGCATTTGCTTCGAGAGAGAAATGAACAGTTTTGGTAATATGTGAGAGAAACGGACGAAAATGGTTTAAGTATGGTTTTCGAAAGGGCGTGCGGGTGGTTTTTTGAAATGTGATCGAAATCAACGGCTTAGATTTTGCACGCCGATTAGCATTTAATGTCTCGAATTTAATGCGGCAAAGATTTATATCCAATCATAAGCTTGGTGTGCGGCTTTTGCCTATACACATCATCATTATCTTGACGTCATTCTTAAAAACATTCCCGCTTAGTAAAAACGATTGCGTTTTTGTCACTTTGCTCATAAATGACTCGAAACATCCCTTAGCTGATTTAACTCTTCTTCTCACAGCTTCTCATAGAGACTCAAATTGTCACTAATTCGGTATAGTTGTCTTTCCGATCGATCGATTCATTTAGGCGATTTTGAGAATTCAACCCTTTTCCCTTTTTGTGTTTCATTGCCTTTCTTTGAGTCTTCGAGTGTCGGCTCAACTCAATTAACCCTAACTCATGCTTGAGTTCTTCAAATCTTGACTACTCACATAATGGTTTTGTGAATATGTCATTAACTTGCTTATCGGTTGAAATATATTCAAGGTGATGTCTTTCTTTTCAACATGATCTCTTATGAAGTGATATCGACATCGATATGCTTTGTTCTTGAGTGCAACACAGATTTTGAGTGATTGCAATTGCACTTGTGTTATCACACATGATTGGAATTTCTTTCTTCAATTTCATAGTCTCTCAAATTTCTTTGTCTCATCCATAGGATTTAGGGCACAACAAATTGTCCGCAGCCTATGTATTCTCGCCTTCACCAGTAGAGATGGCTATTGAATTTTGCTTTTTGCTAAACCAGAAATTAGCATGTTTCCAAGCATTTGACATGTGTCCGAGGTGCTCTTCTTCCCAACTCTCGCATCCAAAGATAGTCGAGTCGAATAGCCAATTAGCTTGAATCCACCTTCCTTTGGATACCATAAGCCGCCTTCTTGCTTCCTTCAAATATCTCAAGATCCTCTTAGTCTGCGAGTCATATGGCTCTCTTTTGGAGCGATTGAAATCTTGCACATACACCTACAACAAAGGTGATGTCCGGCTGCTAGCCGTGAGATAAAGCAATGATCCAATAAGTGCTCGTATCTTGTTTGATCTAGGCTTGCCATCCGCATCTCTATGTCCATCTTGATGATGTATTCATTGGTATTTTCACGAGAAGATTTCTCTTCCATACCAAATTTCTTCATTAAATCTCTGGTGTATTTTATTTGACTTATGAAGGTTCCATCCTTCAGCTGTTTCACTTGGAGTCCAAGGAAGAATGTCAGCTCTCCCATCATGCTCATTTCGAATTTGCTTTGCATGAGGTTTGAAAATTTTTCACACAGTTCTTTGTTTGTGGATCCAAAAATGATGTCATCCACATATATTTGAACAAGCAGTATGCTCTTCTTGTCTTGAATTCTCAATGTGTTCTATCTACTTTTCCTTTTGTGAATCCATTCTCGCTTAGGAATTGTGACAAGGTATCATACCATGCTCACGGGTGCCCTGTTTCAATCCATACAGCTTTCTTGAGTTTGTAAACCTTATCTCCAAGAGTCTTCGATCAAATCCTGGAGGTTGTTCAACATACACTTCTTCTTCCAATAAACCATTTAGGAATGCACTTTTTACATCCATCTGATATACAATAAAATTCTTGTGAGCTGCATAGGCAAGAAACATCCTAATAGCTTCCAATCTTGCTACAAGGGCAAATGTTTCATCAAAATCTATCCCTTCTTCTTGGCAATATCCTTTGGCTACTAATCTTGCTTTGTTTCTTACCACAGAACCTTCCTCGTTCATCTTGTTTCTGAACACCCATTTAGTGCCAATAACATTTTGATGGGTGGGTCTTTGAACTAACTCCCATACTTTATTTCTTTCAAACTGATTCAGCTCTTCTTGCATAGCTTGAATCCAATGTGTGTCATCCAATGCTTGTGACACATCTTTAGGTTCTATTTGTGAGATAAAGCATGTGAACATGGCTTCTTGTTGAGTTATGGATCTTGTTTTGACACCTTCTCTTATATCTCCAATGACAAGTTCTGGTGGATGGTCTCTCACCATCTTACATCGAGGTTGGAGTAAGTTAGGCGATTGATCGTCTAGCGATTGTGTTGCTTTGATCGGCTCTCTCGCAATCACTTAGCCGCAAATTTTTCACTGTTTATGAGACTCGGCTATCTCATCTTCATCCGAGTTTATAATTCCAGCTTGCTTGACAAAGATAGGACTTTTCTCGCATGGTCGATGATTCAAATTCTTATCACCGACTCTTCAATGTCTTCTCCATTTACATTTGGCTCATCGAATACCACATGAATGGATTCTTCGCAACCATAGTCCTCTTGTTGAGTACTCAGAGGCTTTGCTTTCACCGAGTATCCCAAGAAGATACCTTCATCGCCTTTAGCATCGAAAGCCTTTAGATTGTCTTTGCCATTGTTATGGATGAAGCATTTACATCCAAATATTCTAAAATATGCAACATTTGGTTTTCTCCCCGTCCAAATCTCATAGGGAGTCTTTGTAAGTCAAGCGGCTACGATAATCTAGAGGGGGTGAATAGATTATCTCCATCTTTTCGATTTTGCCCTCTTTTTCGAACCGAATGCTCAAAGACAATAATAAAGGTGCGGAATGTAAACAACATACGTCGATTTAAAGAGGTTCAACCCACCTAAGGCCTAATCCTCTACCACCCTAGTATATCCAGGATGGATTTCAAAAAGAAAAAGATTTTATTAATAATTACCAAAATTATTACAACAAAATCTTACACCAACACCTTGAAGAGCACCACACTCTTCTTCAACACCACCTTTGAGATTACCACAATCTCACTTGAAGATTACCACAATCTCCAAACGGCACCTTGTGAAGATTACCACAATCTTCACCCTTGAAGAAACACCACACTCTTCAACACCTCAACAAGAAGATTACCACAATCTTCTTACACCTAACACCTAGTTCACCCAAGTGTGTTCTTACCACAAGAACACTCACAAGGATATCTTGTGTTTGAATGACGACCACAAATTCAAGATTACAACTCGATAATGAATAATACAATTGAGTGCAAGTGTAATCAAGAATAGCCTAGACCTCAAAATGTGAAAGTGAATAGCTAGGCAAATTACAACAAGAAATAAGACAATGTAAGAACAAGTGTATTCTTGAGTGTATCTTGTTGTGTTGTAGTTTTCTCTCATGTTGTGTTGCTTCAATTCTTCCTCTATTTATAGAAGATGTCTTGTACATGATAGGCTCCTCTTGGGGACATGAATTACGTAAAAATTGCAAGACAATTGAAGAAAAGAGATGTTAGAAATCAATCCCACAATTTAGGAAAAGTCATCACTGCACAACGGTTAGAATTTTGCTCTCAAACTTGAGCGACCGTCGCGCGACAAATACACGCGTTTGAAAATGAGAAAACACATTTACACAGTCGAAAGCGAACCAAAAAACGAGTCCGAAAAGTTCTGTTCCCGAGAAAATGCTCCTAGGTACCGGTCGACCGGTCCGACCGCACCGGCCGATGCCCGATCGACCGACGGTCGACCACGCCTTGGTCTACCACCCTTGGCCGGTCAACCAACCTTTTTTTCAAAGAAAATAGCTTATCTCAACCAAACCTTTTTCTTTTAATGGCATTTTTAATGAGATTCGTTGGGATAATTTTTGAAGTCGAGCATATAGACATAAGGTATATGGAATGTCGAGTCTATAGGAATAATACAAGAAGACATACCTCGAATTTGTTTGTCAACCGACATGCCTTTCTCAACCTTTGTCAATCTTTAGCCATAGAGGTTGAGATAGTTCTTCTTTCTTCAATGCCTAACTCCTTCAAGAGTTCTTTTGAAATATAACCATCTTCTTGGCATTGAGTAATTTGAAGTCCAAGCAATAAATTGAGCTCCCCCATCATGCTCATCTCGAGTTCACCTAGTATCAACTTAGAAAAATATCTTGCACAAATATTCATTAGTAGCACCAAATCATGCTCATTTCAAGTACACCTTGTATCAACTTGTAAGTCCAAGCGATAAATTGAGCTTCCCAATCATGCTCATTTCAAGTACACCTTGCATCAACTTGGAAAAGTATCTTGCACAAATATTCATTATACCACAAATATTCTCATAAATATGCACAAGTAAACAATCTTGCCCTTTTTCAAAAACAAAGAGAGTAGTATCAACTTTACCTCTTGTAAAATCATTTAGCAAAAATAGTTAAGTCTATCATACCATACATGGGGTACTTGTTTTAAACCATACAAGGCCTTTTATAACAATCATTTGGCCTATAAAAATTTTAAAGCCCCGGAGGTTGTTTTACATAGACTTCTTCTTGAACAAAACCATTGAGAAAATTGGATTTAACATCCATTTGGTAAAGCTTGAAATTTTCTTAAAACATGAATGGGCAAGTAAAATGCAAATAGCTACTAAATGTGCTATGAGTGCAAATGTTACATCAAAATCAATTACCTTCTTCTTGAAAATACCTTCGAGCTACTAACCTCGCCTTAGTTCGACCAATGTTGCCTTGGTCATTGAGTTTGTTCCGGAATACCCTTTTTGTCTACTTCATTACTATCATCATAGGGCATCCAATTTGTCTAAGGTGTTCACAATAGAACATAAACATCCAAATGTTTTGAGGTAACCAATATTTGGAGTACTTCATTTCTCATCTACACAACTTAACAAACTCATTAACGGTATCGCTTATATAATCAAGAATAGAAATAGCCCAAGTGTAAAAACATGTCTCAATCATCAATCACAAAATATCTTGCAAAAGAGCATAGTAGTAAGAGACACTATATATAGAGACCATGAAGCAAGAAACACATACTATGCATTTAGAAGATCATCAAGAGTCTAATAAATCATGCAAGTTCAAATAGGCTTAGGAAAGCTATAAAAGGTCTCTTTTGAAATTTGAAAATCCGATAGCATATAATTGAGACCTTATTTAAAAGAAGTATTTGAACAAAAGTTTGACAAAGCAAATATGTGCAATCAAATATCGAATAGTGCCTTTAAAAAAAATCTAAAAATCCTCTTAATGGCACTTGTATGAACTACTATGAAAAACAAGCACATAGGTATATGGCAATACATATATCGAGTCTATAAGAGTAAGAGTAACACAAGTAAACGTACCTCGATAATTTATGCCTTTCTTGACAAAATGGCCATTTGTGAAAATATGTAAATCCTACACAATTCTTAAAACAAATCTAGCACAAATCATAATGATAAAAGTGTAGGCTAAGAGATATCACAAGTAAGCTCATGCCATAAAAATCCATAAGAGATGATCATACACTTTAGTCTATAAAAATGCACAAGAGTTTTAAAAACATCATATAAGGTCTTCTTTTTCAAAAATTTTAAAAATACAAATAAGTTTTGAAGACCTTAATTTAAAATTTAAATACATGAAAACTCATTTTGCAAGTAGGACACCAATAAAAACATGCATAATAGACAAATAAAATGCATATTTAAATAGGGAGATACGGTTTACCAATTATGCCGTTTCCATGGGTTTTCCCATTGTTGATGATATTTTCCTTTTGAAAATCTTCATGTTGATGGTAATCTCTCCAATTACTCCATCTCCAAAATTTTTGTCCTTCCCATTGTTGATGGTCTCTTCTTTTTGAAAATCATCTTGTTGATGATGTCTTTGCCATTTCAAGGATTGTGTTCTTCCCATTTTTGATTATATCCTCTTCTTGAAATTGGCTTTGTCGAAAATAGTTTCTCATTCTTTGATCAAATGAAACGGTCATTTGATGTCTTCGATCATTATTTCACGGGTACCTAATATGACATTGTTTTGTGGTACCCTTATGTGTTTGGGTCCTTTGAGATTAGTCTTGAGACTTTTAGGTCTCTAACAATAATTGGAGCTATTTCTAGCCCGACAAGTATTTACCGTATTAGCCTTTTTACCGCAATAAAAGCATGTAATAATTCTAGGAGCATAATGACCAGTGTGCTTAGAGACTTGATTCTTTTTCATGTGATTGACATCCTTAGGCTTATGATCAAGTTCTAGTTTCGAATTATCACAACAATCAACAATATTGGTCATTCTATCGGTACTCAAGTTGGATTTAAATAAATCATTTTTCAAGCAATTTATATCCTCAACAAGAGTACTATTTTTCTTTCTCAAGGTTTCTAACCTTGTCAAGAGTGGTGGTGTGAGCACATGATAGTGATTCATAGAAAGTAAATAAACTATCCTTAAAGTAAATAAACTATCCTTATCATTTTTTAAAACAATGAATTCCTTTTTCAAATTTTTGTATTTAACAAGTAAGTTTTGGAATTCATCTTGTAGCTCATCATAATCATTTTGCAAATCACTATATTCATTTTGCAATTCATTGTCATAAGAAGTAGAGGTTTAGAACTTACCTCGTTTTCTTCTTCGATGCCCATGAGGCATTGTTCAACTTGTTCATCATGGGAGGTTGTAGAAGGCTTATCCCATGTTGTTGGATTTGATGTTGTATCCATTTGTGAAGTAGATGCTTTTGAGTTGCTCCTTTCATTTGCATATACTTCATAGATGGCTTCTAATTTTTGCCATACTTCATGTGCCGATCGAATACCTACAACATGATCAAATTCCAAAGTGGTAAGTGAACAATGTAAAATATTAAGAGCTTTACCATTTAAGGAGATGATTTTCTTCTCTTCATCATTGAGCTTTTTGAAGCCTTTTGAGGTGTGTGGTGTATCTTTCATCGGAATGGATTCTCCATTAATGACGGTGTTCCAAATGTCGAACCCGCAACTTTGTAAATAGCATTCCATTCTTTCTTTCCAAAATATAAAATTTTTGGAATCAAACCGAGGTGGCTTGGTGGTGGAGTGCCGAGGAAAGATGAGCTTCGTTAAGTAGCCGACGATCGTTTCTCTTCACTCGCGATGTGAAACGAGCTTGCTAAAGAGTTTGGCTCTGATACCACTTGTAAGTCCAAGCGGCTACGATAATCTAGAGGGGGGGTGAATAGATTATCTCCATCTTTTGAATTTTGCCCTCTTTTTCGAACCGAATGCTCAAAGACAATAATAAAGGTGCGGAATGTAAACAACACACGTCGATTTAAAGAGGTTCAACCCACCTAGGGCCTAATCCTCTACCACCCCAGTATATCCGGGATGGATTTCAAAAAGAAAAAAGATTTTATTAATAATTACCAAAATTATTACAACAAAATCTTACACCAACACCTTGAAGAGCACCACACTCTTCTTCAACACCACCTTTGAGATTACCACAATCTCACTTGAAGATTACCACAATCTCCAAACGGCACCTTGTGAAGATTACCACAATCTTCACCCTTGAAGAGCACCACACTCTTCAACACCTCAACAAGAAGATTACCACAATCTTCTTACACCTAACACCTAGTTCACCCAAGTGTGTTCTTACCACAAGAACACTCACAAGGATATCTTGTGTTTGAATGACGACCACAAATTCAAGATTACAACTCGATAATGAATAATACAATTGAGTGCAAGTGTACTCAAGAATAGCCTAGACCTCAAAATGTGAAAGTGAATAGCTAGGCAAATTACAACAAGAAATAAGACAATGTAAGAACAAGTGTATTCTTGAGTGTATCTTATTGTGTTGTAGTTTTCTCTCATGTTGTGTTGCTTCAATTCTTCCTCTATTTATAGAAGATGTCTTGTACATGATAGGCTCCTCTTGGGGACATGAATTCTGTAAAAATTGCAAGATAATTGAAGAAAAGAGATGTTAGAAATCAATCCCACAATTTAGGGAAAAGTTATCTGCTGCAACGGTTAGAATTTTTTTGTCAAACTTGAGCGGCGTCGCGCACAAATAGACGTTTGAAAATGAGAAAACACATTTACACGGGCGGCCGGTCGACGGGGTCCGACCGGTCGACCTATGTCCAAACGGCCGAAAGAAACCAAAAACGAGTCGAAAGTTACATTTGAGAAAATGCTCCCAGTGCGGCCGACCGCACCCGCCGACGCCCGGTCGACGATCGACCACACACCGGTCTACCACCCTGTTGACCGTCAACCAGCCGTTTTTTAAATGAAAATAGCTTATTCACTTTTTTCACAATTTTCAGGTATGGGATGCCCTATAGAGGCACCGATTAGCCTCAAAACAAAAGTATTGTCCAATTTTATATCGAAAATAAACTTCAAGAAATACTCCAAAAAATAGTAAAAATATTTTAGACCGATCGGGAGTATTAGGACAATATTTTAGAACCATTGTTTTGGTGTAAAACACATTAACACAAAATAATCAAAAGTGTTGTCCAATTTATATCGAAAATAAACTTGTAGAAATACTCAAAAAATATTAAAACCATTTTAAATCATTTAGGAGTATTTGGACAACCTTTAAAAACATTGTTTTGGTATAAAAACAAAATCATCAAAATCATGATAAAATCATTTATCAAACAGTCTTTGTCACCGTCTGTTTATCATACATCTATTTTGAGTGTAGCAAGTTTGTGTTGATTGCTTGACCCAAAATCTTTTTGGTAACCCCGCTTGACTAACATGGTCATTCTTCTTCTTTGAGAGTTCTATTCCTTCTTTTTGCAACTCCATTCTCCGTGGGAGTCCTTGCTGCAGATAATTCATGAACAATGCCATTTTCAATACAATATGCGAGTTATTATACCATTGACAAACTCGGTTCCTCATATCGATCTTATTTTGATAATGGTTTGGCTCTTCTCATTTTGAATCCTCTTCATCACCAAAAGGCGGTTTACGTAGAGTTTCTTTCTTCTTACACAAGAATATTGTCCATGTATATCTTGAGTAGTCATCTACTACCACCAAGGTATATTTCTTCCCACTTATGCTAGCTGGTTCAACTGGACCAAATAGATCCATATGTAGCAGATGCAATATCCTTGTTGAAGATGGACATGCCTTTTCTTTGAATGATGATTTGATTTGCTTTCCCTTCGACATCGTCACATATACTCTCCTTTTTGTATCTTAGTCCGGAAGTCCTTTCACAAGATTGCTTCGAAAGCTTGTTAATTGTTTTGAAATTCAGTGACTCGACTTCTTGTGCCACATCCAACTTGATTCAAATTTGTGCTCTTTGCTAACAGATAGGTGCTTGGTGTTCTTTGTTGACCAATCCACGATATACATGTTCTTTTGTTCTTTTGTCTGCATCCTTGCAACACAACTTCATTTGATTCTGTATCCTTGATTTGGTATATACCCATGTTAAATCCAACATTATAACCCTTGTCACAGAGTTGGCTAATACTCAGCAGATTGAAGTTGAGTCCTTCAACATATGCAACATCCGTGATTTCTAATCCATTTTTCTTGATGGATCCAATGCCTCTTATTTCTCCCCGGAGCTTCATTTCCTCCAAATATGACTTTTGCTCCTTTAACTTCCTTGAATTTTGACAGATTTTTCTTGTTTCTGTCATATGTCCGGAACGACCACTACCCATGTACCGCATTCCTTGGCACTCACTTGTTCCTTGAACCCGCAAGCAAGGAAATTAAGTTTTAGGTACCCATACTTGTGCAGGTCTGAGGGGTTAGTATTGTAAGATGATCCAACCAACCTATAGCCAGATGATTTGGCTCTTAGGGGTTGCCATCTATCATGCCATAATCATAATTAATTTTGGCAAATTGCTTGGGGATTACGGTTCATACAAATGTCTCTTTTGTCTGTATGCTGTATATGTGTTTTAGCAATTGCCTTCTTTTGGGTAGTTGTGATGTCTCGAGTGTAGTGCCTAGGTGCATATGTGTCTTTGATGAAAGCTCTTATACCTTTGGAATGGCCTTTCTTGAGTTCTAGGCCTTTGCCATTTGGGCTTATATTCCATAGGTCTTTTTGATAGTTTACATCATTCCAATCGGCTTGGCTTGGATATTTTCTACCATTCCCATCAAATATGTTTCTTTTATAGAACTTAAGGGTTTTTGGTAGCTTTGTTTCTTCTTTCTGAGTATTTCCTATTTGGAGTTTGCTTTGAGGAACTCAGTGAATTTCTTCTCACCGTCCTCAAAGACACTCAATCAAGTTGTTTTTTCCTTTTCCTTTATAACCAATGCCGCTTTTTCTTGTAATTGTGCTTTGGAATAAATGTGTGTGCACCATTTGGAGTTTTGGATTTTTGAGATACTTCATTGCTTGAAGATCCTTTTACATAAATCACTTTTGGAGCTTGACATAGCACAGAGAGAATTAAATCTAAGCTGTCTTGTCTCCACATTCTCTTTGGCTCATGATAAGATCATCCAATGACTTAGATGCTTTAGTGAATGAGGCAATCACATTTTTGAGGTCATTCTCCCTCTTTTCTATGGCGATTATTTCGCTATTAGCTTGGCATTTTCGGTCTTTAAACTTTTATTCTCATCGGCTATTTGACTTAGAGTACTCGGCTCCTTAGTCACCATTTGTGAGTTTTGGCTCTTAGTAAAGCTGTTTTCCTCATTTAGTAGTGTGTGTGAGGATTTAATGTGTTCAAAATCTTTCATCATTTTGCCTAATGAATCATAAAGATCGTGGGTGATGAAGTGTGTGTGTCATAGTCACTATCACTAGAATCGAGTGTGATGAGTCGAGTGTACCTCATCTTCTTGGTCGAGGTTGGTCTTGTTCCTTGGCCATCGAGACGATCAAGGCTTCTTTTTTCGAGTCACTTGAGTAGTCGGCTTCACTACTCTCTCGAATCGGCTAGGTCTCTTGACTTGGCTATCCCAAAGATCTCTGCGGCCAACATTGCCTTTTTCTTTTCTTGTCTTCTTTCTCTCAAGACTTTTCTTTCTTCTTCATTCATGTATTTGTTGACTACGAGGATATGGGCAATCAATGGCATAGTGACCCGGTTTCCTACGATTCGGATAGATATTCAACCTTTTGATCAAACTCTTTCCATTCTTGGATTGTCGGCCCTTTGATATTGACTTTTTGATGATATGTTCTCTTGGTTGGCCTATCTTCCCTTGACTTGGAGGAGAGTCCGAGTGTCTTCTCGGAGGATTCGCCCTTGCCTCTCTTGTAGTTCTTATTGAAGAACTTGTTGAACCTTTTAACCATCGGGGCTATTTCCTCCGGGTCAATGACTTCTTTGACCTCGACTTTCTTGCCATCCTTAACAATTAGAAGCGATTGTTTTGGAGTGCAAAATTGTCTCTTCCTGGTCTTTTCTTCTCGGCTCATATTCGTAGGCTTTGAGATCGAGAATAGCTCATGGTTGGATGTCTTTGATAGGTCCATGGAATGTCTTAGTGCCATGACCTTCATTTCCCATTCACCGGGAGGCTTTTTAGGATCTTCATACACATTTCCTTCGTGTATATTCTTTTCCAAGAGCAAATAGCTCGTTGGTAATTTCGTGAACCGAGCATCCGGTTGATCCAGGTTCTCTCCGTGATCATTTTGAAATTCTCAAATTTACTGTACGACCCACGATAATTTATTTTCCTTGATTTGCTCACGAGCCTTCACAAATCAATGTTAGCTTGTCCCATTTCTTTAGCCGTTTTGCATGATTTGATTTTATTGAACATGGCTTTGTCCAAGGTTTTGTAAAGAATATCCTTGGCCACATTGTCCAGGTTGTATCTTTTCTCATCATTTGTCCATTCGACTCTTGGTTTTTCGGCCATAGGGTCTAGAGCGACATCCTCTTCACCTTCAAACAGCAGCTTCTTACAGATTGTGTTCACTTTTAAAATTTGTAGTGGCCCATCCTCTATCACTATTCACATCTCATCATGTAATCTTTGATAGATGAGCACGCATACTGAATTTTCCAATCATCAAATTCTTCAATTGTGAACATAGGGATACGTGTCAAATTTGCTTCCATGATAATAACTTTTGATAATAAAAAGTTTTGAAAACTTAAGTACTAAAACAGGACTTTGAAAAAATTGGAGATCTAGTTCGATAACCGGTCACGGAAGGCTCAATGAACCAACCGCTCACGATACCACTTGTAGGTCCCAAGGGTGTGAGTGTAAGGTTTAGAAGGGGTTGAATAAACCTTACAAAATTTTCGATTTAGTCCTTTTTAAAGTTCGAGTTGATACTACACGGTTTGTGTCCTTGGTGGATAGCTAATTTAGTTAATCATGAGAGTTAGTCACTCAACGACTCGAGTGAGTGTTGATAGAATAACTCAAATTGTTAAGATTGAATTAGCTCAATCAAGCTGCTTTGTTTTCATTGGAAGACTTAACACCCTTAAATTTGGTTTAGTTATGATTTAATCCTTGGTTTTAGTACTTAGAAATTATCAAGTGGATAGCAAATTTATCGTGAGAATTAAACATTAAAGTGCAAGAATTAAAATGTTGAAATGTAAATGACACGATAAGTTTTTATAGAGGTTCGGAGATGGGGTAATTCTTCTACTCCTCTCTTCTCCAACTCTGGAGGAATCCACTAAGTATTGATCGAGATACTGAGTGGTAACAGTCCAGGATACAAGTCTTGATCACACAAATGACTTGATCATTTGGGACTCGATCTGGAGATGCCTTGTCACGCACCGTGGCTTCTCGTGAGACTCGAAAGCTTCCGCAGGGCAGTGCCTTGCTACTACATGACTCACTTGCTCAAGATCTTTGGATTTGATCACGAAGCCCTCCAAAAACTCGAGACGGTTCGACCTTGAACCTTCCTACAATCCTCCGCGGAATGTAGACCCTTTTCTTCAAAAGTTTCCTTTTCAACTGATTGAAGTTATCTTTCCTTCACGGTGAGTGTTGGATTGATTTCCTTCGTAGTGTAGGCTTGATAATTAATCTTGAATGATCTTTGAGAATATTTCGATTCATATTCAAATGTTAGCTTGAATGTTCGTGGTTCGGTAATCAAGATCACCTTCTCTCAAAGTCATTCCTCGGCCTTTTATAGTGATCTTTCAAAAATATGCCCGTTGAAGAGATAGGCTTATTTTTGAAAGTCACTTGTGGTCGTTGGCTTGTCTTGTTGCGATCCTTGGAGTTGCCACTTCCTCGTATGAATTGTTCTTGACTTTTGAGTTCGACACGGTGTAGTGCTTCCCATTGGTTTATTCCCCTTGCACGCCTCGGGACTGAGCACTTCGAGAAAGGTAGCATGGAGGTATTACTTGTTTAAGTAATTCTCTTGATTTCGTAAACGGATCTCTTTCGATTATCTCGACTTGATTTGCATTTCCTTGCTTTCCCCAGGTGACTTAGAGTCGACTTTCAATCATGGATGACTCTTTCCGTCACTTCAACTTGAGACTTGGCTATCTTGAGTTGACTTGACTGATACTTTTTACTCATCTCATCTCACCGCACCTTGATCGAGTTCCGTCTTCTCTTCTTTGCCATACTCAAATTTGTCTTGCAATGAGTCTTCCTTCTAGTCTCCGTTGTCTTCTTTCATGTTTAGGCATACCGACTTAACTCGGCTTGACCAGCCCTATTTGTTACAATGCGGTTTACAACAAAAAAATGGGGTGCCAACTTCCTATTCTAAGTTTTACATGGCATTCATCAAAATCTAAACAATAAATTTCCCAACATCCTACATGAGAAACAACGATGGAAGGCCCTGGAGAGTCTTCCAAATCATAGGCGGAGATTGATCCTATGGGAGTGGTGCGAGATTGCAATTGTTGTTGCTACGACCACTTCCCTACTCACTCACCGATGAAGGCATTAAGGAACTGGCGATGAAACCGGGAACTTGGGGACCCAAGTCGATCCAACCCCTCATCAAGGTATCTTACCACCTGCCCCAACGGTGACAACTCACGAGAAACGGCCGAGTCCGCGGAGAAGAGTGACCCCATTCCAAGTCACTCACCGGTGTGCTTGAGGGGAAACTCCTCCACCGCAGCCTAGGTCGGAGAGTGATGCGATTGACTCCACAACGAATCTAGGAGGCGAAGTGGAGAAGGAAAAACAAACAGATACACAAAGAAGTTGTCAGACGAGGCTCGGGCGATTGAGACTATCTCACCGGTTTGAAGTGCTAATCGCTCTGCGAGGCCAATGGCTGCTGGCAAAAGCGAGAGGCACGGATGGATCTCGCCGGGAGTTAACACTGGGTAATGAAAGTGCAATCCATGGATTTGAGACTCCGGTGGATGCCACCTCACGAAGAACCCAAGACAGTGAGGCCGTCGAAGGGATTGTCCAGCCCTCGCCGCAATGAGATTGCGGGGTAGTGCGAAGGCCTACGGGAGGTTGAGACTTCCCGAGGTAAAGTGGCGAGAAACACGATCATTCCTCCTACTATCATTGATGAATCTAAGAAGGAGATAAGTGCCCTTCATGATTCCCAAGACAACCCGGACGTAACTTTTCTGGGATCTGAAGGTGAAGATGAAGCTAAGTCATCCCCCATTGCAAATCCAACCGATTCAGCTGAGGATGTTCTTCCCTACACGAGTCAGCCAGAATTCAAGGCTTCTCGTCAAAAGTTCAATTTTGATGATGAGTCACCCTACAAATCTTATCATCGTCCGATGACGCTCAAAACGGTAGAGGAACGGACAAACTCAAAAGGAAAAATCACCGAGACCGAAGGTTTGAGATAGCGAGGCTCGGCCAGGCCAGGGTCAATACCACAACGCACCCGAATCACAAATCAATCAAGCTGCGCGCTCCCAAAGATGCGGTAGAATCGACTCAATCGGGCACATCACGGCCGCAAGTCACGATTGAGCAATTCCCTATGTCCGTGATGATGCGTTTGAACAAACTTTCCCTTTCACACTGGAGCTGCCTGATCTTGATGAAGAATCCGAGATGCTAATCTTACTGCGTCTGCGTGGAATAATAGTCGGATCTGGGAATGGTGGCAACAAAGAGCGACAATGCGCGTGGAACAACGGCAGATAATCTTGACATGAAGAAGAGGATGCAAGAAAACATTGATAGAATGCATACCTCTCATACCACGTAAATGGAATCTATTTGCCACGAATTTCATCGTAAAGAACTTTTGCGCGTCAAGGATAACATGAATGAAAAATTCAAAGATTCTTATGGTGAAATGAAGTTGGTGACAGTAAATCCAACGCCACTTGCTCGAATTTCGAGCAACATACTCCGCATGATAGAATCCAAGTAGAACTCATTATCGATCGCCTAGATTTCATGCTTGTTGGCATGTTTCGGGGTTCCTCTCTCCTTTGATGATGCCAAAAAGGGGAAAGAGGAATACCTAAAGACGTTGGAAGGGTCCGCAATGAGAAGAAGGATCAAATGTTGTGAAGGAGAAAACAGTGGGGAGCGAAGAAAGAAAAGGAAAAATCGGTTGGGGGTGAAGGTTCGAAGACATGACTTTAATGGTTGCTAGAACCCCACAACAAGGACTTATCACTGGTGACATAATCAGCAAACTTCGATGACTCTGCCGCTCCAACACTATCTTTGTGCCCATGTCGAGAAAAGGAAAATAGTAGAAGCGAGAGATGACGGAGATTGAAAGAAAAATGGATGCCCGTCACGATGGACATATCGAAACAATACGGAGGCATTCCGGCGAGAAGAGACACTGATTCCATTTCGGACATCGAACCGAGCCAAGATCTGTTGACGAATTCAAGACGCTCGCATCCGAGGGATACTTGAGAACATGACCGTGGCCCAAGCCTGGACTTGTATTGGGAAAAATGCCTCAAGTCGTATGAAGAAGGCGATAGCGGCGACTCGAGCGATCACTCTGGGGTCACTCTAATGGAAAGAAGAAGGCCCCGATGCAAATACACACCCGAGAGGAAGAGGTAGAAGCGATGGAGGAAGAGGTTTCAAACCTAGACCTCTACCCAAAAATATCGAATATATAGATCCGGGAAGAAAGGATGGATCTATTGGGCTGGTTTGACAAAGTAGCCAACTTGCAAGTGGCCAAGAATAATCTTTGAGTATGTAAAGAAAATCGAAGAAAGAAAACAAAAGACAAAAGACAAACTCACTGTGGGAAGAGAGACAAGAAAGAAAAAGAAGAGATGAAGTTTGCCAAAAAGCCTGAGAAAAAGAAAGCGGTGAAGAAGAGAAAAGATAAAAAGGTCGAAGACGGCAGCGAATCGATGAAGAAAGAAGGAGGCGTGAAAGGAGATGAAGTGTTGCTGTCCACCCTTCATGTAATTTACTATTGTAAAAATGAAAGTCTTCTGTACATTGAATAAGAAATCTGAAATTTCTCTATTTTTTTTGCGTAGACATAGATGTTTGCTCTGATACACTTTGTAAACAGCTGTGTAAAGGACAAGAATGTTATGATCGAATAAAAGATTGATTCTACGCATACATTCTTTGTTACTTTGCACTACTCCTGTATGTATCTTTGATACTTATATCTTTGTATGTATGTTTTAAGTTTTGGCATCATCAAAAAGGGGAAATTGTTGGGAAATTTATTGTTTAGATTTTGATGAATGCCATGTAAAACTTAGACTAGAAAGTTGGCACCCCATTTTCTTTGTAATTTGCATTGTAATAGATAGGGATGTTCGAGCTGAGTCAAGTCAGCTATGCCTGGATATGCAAAAAGTCAATCAAGGCTAAAATGAAGACTCATTGTGAAGCGGTGAGTATGGGAAGGGGAGGAGTCAAGAACTCGGCAAGGAGTAGCAACTATGATACAACTATGAGAAGTGTCACAAGTCAACTCAAGACAGACAAGTCAAGTTGAAGTGACGATAAGTCTTCCATGATTGGGAGGTGACTCGAGTCACCTGGGAAGTTAAGGAACTACGGTCAAGTCAAGACAATCGAAAAGAGTCCGTTGCACGTAAGTCAAGAAAGTTACTTAAATAAGTAATACTTCCATGTTGCAATATTCTAAAGTGCTCGGTCGAGGAAGCGTGCAAAGGAATAAACCAATGGGAAGCACTTTGCACATGTGTCGTTGTTCACTTGGTTTTATACCATTGATTTGGGCTTCCAAGACTTGAGTTTTGTGTTGTTTTTGAGTATTTTGAGTCATTTGAGTAGCCAAGCAATGTTGAGAGCCAATTATATTGAGTTTATAGTCATAGTAATGAATCATGTATCAAAAGAAGTATAAACGAGCAAACAAAGAGAGATTGATTTGAAGAAACGTCCAAACGCTGTCAAATTTCCATCACTGGCAGTGTTTCGTATTTTGGCCATAACTCTCTAAAAAATTGATATTGAGATGATTCAAGTGTCTATGGAAAGCTAAGAGATAGAGCTACAACTTTGAAGAAGGGCTCAAAAGCAAATTCGGACATTTGGTGGGCAAAAAAACCAAAAACCAGGCGGAGCTGCAGCAAAACAGCGAACGAATTGCAATGCGGTGGACGGATGGCGCTGCGCAGCTACCGGGCGACTATGTGCACTTAATTTACGGCGCCGCAGCGCCATGCCCCAGCCGCGCGCCAGTGCGGGGCGGATTTTCCTATGCTAAGCCACCTTTTTCTTGGATCTTTGTGGGGTTATAAATAGATAAATGGGAGGCTTGATCTAGGGCATGGAGGAAAGGTCGAATACACCCAAGAACACAAGAAACACATCAATTTCATCAAGGAAGAATCAAGGGAAGAATCGGGTCGAATCGGAGCTTGAGGATTGAAGATGTCGAGAGATTATCCATTTCCCTAAGTTTTCTCTTTCTTTGTGCTTTAATCTTTCATTTTAGTTTCTTATGAAGATGAACAATTTGTCTATGAGTTGTTTATTTATAATGGGTAGCTAAATTTCTTGTGATTTCCGGGTTTTGGAAGTAGATTAATTGAACTCTTATTGATTGTTTTAATCTTAATTGAAGTTATTGTCTTGAAGCCTATTTGAGTACTTTGTTCTTATTCTTGTTTTATCATTTGGCCAATGATTTAACATGTTTGATATATTGATTCATAATTCGAGAGATGAGTTTCAATATTAGATCTTGAGTACTTGACATGAATATTTGCATAATCGAGAGGTTTGTGAATATTTGTGAGGATATTTGATCTTTTGTGCATTTGGGAGTTGTGTATCTTATGTTGAGTAGAGATACTAGCATAGATATTTCAATCTACACTTTATATACATCTCGAGATGGAGGATAAAATACCGATGTGATCGTCTTATAGGTGTATTGATAATAACTTTGACTTTGATTGAATCGTAAAACAAGAGGAATATTAATTGAAACCATAACCCGGGAATCCATTTCATTTCCTTTGATAATTCCACTATTATTTTCATCTTGTGTTTTTGTGGTTATTCTTGTCTTTTCTTCCACAACAATCATTCAATTTCAATCGTCTAAATAAAAATAAGGTTATCTTAGTTCAATACTTAGCGCATTAATTTATTAGTCTCTGTGATACGACCTTGATTACCCTATTCTATAAACTACACCGTACACTTGCGGTGAAGCTAAAAATAAGGCGAACAAATGGCTCACGAAAAGTGAAGGTTCATTTAATACGAGGTAATGTCAATTTCAAGGATCGCAACAAGACAAGCCAACGACCACTAGTGTCTTTTGAAAATCGGCTATCTCTCTTCAACGGGCGATTTTTGAAAGAGCACTATAAAAGCGAGAGGAATCAATTTGAGAAAGGTTATCTTGAATACCTGAACCACGAACTTTCAAGTTATTATTCAAGTTGTAACCTGCAAAAATATTCTCAAGTTATTCAAGCAAATCCTCAAGCCTAAAATTCGAAGGAAATCAATCCAACACCAAGTTATGAAGGAAAGACAACTTCATCTTGTTGAAGAGGAAACTTTTGAAGAATCAAAAGGGGTATACATTCCAAGAAGGATTGTAGAAAGGTTCAAGTCGAACCAGTCTCAAGCTATTGGAGGGCTTCGTGATCAATTCCAAAAGGCTAGAGCAAGTGAGTCAGAGTGTAGCAAGGCGGTTGCCCTGTGAAGAAGGCCGAGTCGTACGAGAAGCCACCGTGACCAAGGCATCTCGAATGAGTCCCAAAGGATCAAGTCGGTTGTGTGATCAAGACTTGTATCCGGATGATAACCACTTTGTACTGATCAATACTTAGTGGATTCCTCCGGGAGTTGGAGAAGAGAGGATTAGAAGAATTACCCCATCTTGAACCTCTATAAAATTTATTGTGTCATTTACATTTCAAAGATTTACTTACTGCATATTATTTAATATCTGATAATTTACTACCCAATTGATATTTAACAAAGTGCTAAAACCAAGTGTTAAAACAAACTTAAACCAAATTCAAGGGTGTTAAGTCTTCCAATGAAAATCTCATCACAAACAAGTTAAGTATTAGACTAAACAAATGAGTTATTCTATCAACAACTCGATCCAGTCGTTTGAGTGGCTAACTCTATTTGGTTAACTAACTTAGCTGTCCACCAAGGACATAGCTATGAAATTAACTCTGAACTTATTTAAAAGGACTAAATTTGAAAAGTTGGTAAGGTTTATTCAACCCCCCCTTCTAAACCTTACTCACACCCCTTGGGACCTACAGGGGTGATGGAGAAGTATTTCCCTAGATCCTACCGTGACAAGAAGGAAATAGAATTTCTGAACTTCAAGCAAAGGGGATTGATATGAATCGAATATGAAAGGGATTTTAACCAATTATGTTGGTTTGCACCACATATGGTTGACACCGACCTAAAGAAGGCCTTGAGATTCGGAAGGGGATTGAGGTCACAGTTGTCTGCAATTCTATCTGCACAGGGGGACTTAGAATATTCTGTGATGGTTAGACGGGCTCATGGAGTTGAAGCAGGACTAGCTAGGAATGATGATGATCGAAAGCGAGTCGTTGTGTCTGAGAAGAGAAAGTTTGATGGGACAAGGCCAAGTAAAATGGGGAATCAGAATAAACAGATAAAACTTATGGAAATTCTCACCCGAGTGCACTAAAAAATAAGCCGACTTGCCCAAAATGCAACAGGAATCACTACGGGGAATGTTTAGCTGGACAAGGAAAATGTTTTATGTGTAAGAAACCGGGTCACGATGCTCCTAATTGCCCACTGATGAAAGACAGGGGAGAAAGAAGGGGACCAGAAGGCACCGCTCGAATGTACGCTATGGCACGGGAAGAGGCAGATCAGAACCCTGGTACGATGTCAGGTATGTTAACAATATCTGGAATGCATGCACTTGTACTTTTCGACACTGGTGACACACATTCATTTATATCTGCTAAGTTTCATGATATAATTGGACATAAGGATGCTAGAATAGATGTACCCCTGGAGATTAGTTTGCCATCTGGAAAGACAAGAATTGCTGGCATAATGGACAATGATATAGACGTGAACATTGGGGGGAAACATCTATAAGATGATGTATACATAATTGAGATGAAGGATTTTGACGTAATTCTAGGCATGAATTGGCTTAGTAAGTATCAGGCGGGCATTAAGTGCCAAGAGAAGGAGATAACACTCAAACTACCTGGAGATGAGGAAATTACGTTCTACGGAGTTAATTCTAAGTCTGTACCGCGAGTTATATCAGCGATGAAGGCACGGAAGATGTTGGCGAAAGAGAATTATCAGGGGTATTTAGTAAGTCTAGTCGAAGCTCCAACGACGGACCTATCACCTACAGATGTACCAATTGTTCGAGAATTTTTAGCGTATTCCCGGAGGACTTGCACGGAGTTCCGCCTTTGGCCGTCAAGTCGAATTCTCAATAGACTTGGTACCGGAGCAAAGACCGATATCTAAGGCACCCTACAAGATGGGCCAAAGGAGTTACAAGAACTAAAAGCGCAGATATCAAGAATTGTTGGACTTGGGTTTTATCGGGCCTAGTGTATCACCCTGGAAGCACCAGTCTATTTGTTAAGAATAAGGATGGGTCATTAAGGATGTGTATCGATTATAGAGAACTTAATCGACTCACGGTGAAGAACAAGTATCCACTGCCAAGAATCAAAGACTTGTTTGATCAATTGAGGGGTGCTAGTACTTTTTCTAAGACTGATTTGAGATCCGGGTATCACCAATTGAAGATTAAGGAGAGTGATATCTCGAAGACATCATTTAGGACCCGACATGGGCCTTATGAGTTTGTAGTGATGCCATTTGGGTTGAGTAACGCACTAGCAGTGTTCATGGGCTTGATGAATAGAGTGTTCCATCCATTTTTGGACCAATTCGTCATAGTCTTTATAGACGACATACTCGTGTATTCAAGGGACAATGAGCAACACGAAGAACACTTGAGAATAGTGCTTGAGACACTTCTCAAGGAGAAGTTATACGCGAAGTTCAAGAAGTGTGAATTCTGGATAGACCGAGTTGGATTTCTTGTTCATGTAATCACTGCAAATGGAATTGAAGTGGATCCAGTAAAGGTTGAGGCAGTTAATGAATGGAAGGCACCTATGAATGCGAGTGAGGTTCGCAGTTTCTTGGGATTGGCATGATACCATCACAGATTTATAGAGGGATTTTCGAAAATAGTTGCGCCTATGACTCGACTCACCAGAAAAGGAGAGAAATTTTTGTGGACCAAGAAATGCGATGAGAGCTTCCAAGAGTTGAAACGAAAACTAACTTCTGCACCGGTATTGACGATTCCTGACCCAACCACGAACTTTGTGATTTACAGTGACGCATCAAAATAAGGCTTGGGATGCGTATTGATGCGGCACGGAAAGGTGGTTGCCTATGCCTCAAGGCAATTAAAGCCACGAACCTAACTACCCGACTCATGATTTGGAGTTAGTCGGTAGTCCATACACTGAAGATTTGGAGACATTATCTATATGGCGGGAAATGTGAGATATTCACCGATCATAAGAGTTTGAAATATCTATTTACTCAGAATGAGTTAAATATGAGACAGAGGAGATGGTTAGAACTGGTTAAGGACTATGATTGCACCATCAACTATCATCCGGCAAAGCTAATGTAGTGGTGATGCGATGCCTGAGTCGTAAGACCAAAGGTGAGTTGTCTAGCTTACTCACGCAACAAGAGCAATTGGTACGAGAGTTTGCGAGCCTGAAGATTGAAGTCATAACTCCACCGAGAAGTACAAAGGCGGTATTAGCATCTTTGGTAGTTCAACCCACTTTGAGAGAAAGGATCAAAGAAGCACAAGGTCGAGATCAATTTTTGAACAAGATGAAAGGACAAGTTTGAGAAGGAAATATAAAAGGGTTTGTATTAGCGGATGATGGTGTTTTGACGTATGAAGGGAGATTATGTGTTCCTAAGGAGGAAGAACTTAGGAAAGAGATACTTGGAGAAGCTCATTGTACACCGTACACGGCCCACCCGGGAGGTACAAAGATGTACCGAGATCTAAGAGAAGCCTTTTGGTGGCAAAGTATGAAGAGAGACATTGGATCTTTTGTGGAGAAATGTTTGATATGCTAGCAAGTCAAAGCCGATCATCAACGGCCTTCTGATTTGCTCAAACCTCTTGAAATCCCAGAATGGAAATGAGAGCACATAACGATGGATTTTGTGGTAGGACTACCACAATCAGCAAAAGAAAATAAAGCGGTATGGGTTGTAGTAGATCGATTGACAAAGTCAGCTCACTTTATGCCAGTTAAAATGACGTTCAGTATGGAGCAGTATGCACAACTATACATCCAAGAGATAGTGAAATTACATGGCATTCCAGTATCTATCATGTCAGACAGAGATACAAGAGTTACTTCTAAGTTTTGGGGAAGTTTACAGACTGCTTTGGGAACAAAACTGAAGTTTAGTACGGCTTACCACCCGCAGACAGACGGACAATCCAAGAGGACGATACAGATATTGGAAGACATGTTGAGGGCATGTGTGATTGATATAGGACGGAATTGGGAATCATTACTGCCGCTGGTGGAGTTTGATTATAACAATAGTTACCAAGTGACTATTGGGATGGCCCCTTACGAGGCATTGTACGGGAGGAAATGTAGATCTCCATTGTACTAGGGCGAGGTTGGAGAAAAGAGGATGTTGGGACCGGAATTGGTTCGACAAATAGTGGAAAAGATAGCAAAGATCTAAGATCGAATCAGAATGGCACAAGATAGACAAAAATCGTACGCTGGTCATCGTAGGAAACACTTACAGTTCGAGGTGGGAGATAATGTGTTTCTTAAGGTAGCACCGGTAAGGGGAGTAATAAGATTTGGTGATAAAGGAAAGCTAAGGCCAAGGTACATAGGATTGTTTGATATTTTGAAAAGAGTCGAAAATCTAGCTTATCAGCTTGCATTACCACCGCGTTTGTCAGGCGTACATGATGTTTTCCACATTTTGATGTTGAGGAAATACGTTCATGACCCAAGTCATATTGTCAAATACGAAGATCTGCGGATTAACGATGACTTATCATACGAAGAAGCACCTGAAGCCATTTTGGAGCGAAAAGTTCATAAGTTGAGGAATAAAGATATAAGCCTGATTAAAGTGCAATGGAGACGTCATGGGAGAAATGAAGCCACATGGGAGTGTGAAGAGGAGATACGTGCCAAGTACCCTGACTCCTTAATTTTTGGTAAGTTGTCGAATTTTGAGGACGAAATTTAGTTAAGGGGGATAGAATGTAATATCCGGACTTTTTTTGTATATTTATAATTATTGTTAATATTAATTATTATTATTATCAATTATCAAATTATTATTTCAATAATTTTATTTTTTTTATTATTATCATTAATATTATTTTTTATAACAACTAGTAGAAATAATTATCAGGCCCAATTCAAAATGTTGATTTCTGAAATTCATTATGGGCCCAAAGTCTTTCCTCCAATTTTAAAAGTCAAAGTCAAATAGGATTCTTTAACAAACCTTAGTCATCAATATCAGAAATACAATCCTATAAATTCATATTAAAACCTACACACGTTCCTTCATCAACCTCTGCAAAAAAAAAAAATTGAGCCAAGTAGATTTTTAACTCTGTTTTGTTGGGAAATTTATTTGATAGATTTTAAGCTCTCCTCAACTGTATAGTCCCATACCTACACAGTCTCAGATCTCCTCTTATTCGGGTGTGGGATCAGTTCATTCATATCCCCCTCCGCCTAGAAGCTTGCCGCCAGAGTCGCTCCTTGTCCGTGCCTTCTCGCACTGGGCGATCACTCCCGCCCTCTTCGGCCCGGCGTCACATGCCCACTAGGCTTCCGCTTGGTTCGTCCCCGAACCACACCGTACTAGGAGGTCCCGCTCGATACCATCCGTAATAGCCCACCTTCCAAATCGACGATCGTCCCCACAAACCAACACGAGTCTTTCCAGTAGCTTGTCCTCACTCACGCGCACTCCGAGAGCAGCGACTTCCCAGGGGTCACCCATCATGACATTGCTTCGGGCCAAGCACGCTTAACTTCGGAGTTTTTACACGATGAGCACGAAAAGAAGATGCATCTTGTTGATATGAGTAGTACCTATCAAATCTTTTAAGCTCTCCTCAATCAGTATAGTCCCATACCTACACAGTCTCGAAATCTCCTCTTATTTTGGTGTGGGATCGATTCATTCTTGTCCTCCTCCGCCTAGAAGCCCGCCAGAGTCGCTCCTTGTCCGTGCCTTCTTGCACCGGGGCGATCACTCCCGCCCTCTTCGGCCCCGGGCGTCACACCATTTTCCTTGTAATTTTCATTGTAATAGATAGGACTAGAAAAGCCGAGTCAAGTCGGTATGCCTGGAAATACAAGAAGTCAATCAAGATCGAAGTGAAGACTCACCGTGTGGAACAATGAGTATGGCCAAGAAGGAAGATCAAGAACTTGACTAAAGATGTATCGGTGAGGAACAATTGTGTGAAGTGTCGATCTAAGTCATCTCAAGAAGCCAAGTCACAAGTTGAAAGTGACGATTAGTCTTCAAATGATTGAAGCAAACTCAAGTCACTGGGAATTAGGCAAAAGCTGACGAGAGAAGTCAACTCAAAAGGAATCCATTGCCGCGAAGTCAAGAACATTACTTAAATAAGTAATACTTCCATCTTTGCCGGTCTTAAAGTGCTCGTCCCCGAAGCATGCAAAAGGAATAAACCAATGGGAAGCATCGCATCTCGTGTTAGAACCTGAAAAGTGAACATTCATTTAATACGAGGAAAGGTCTACATCTCAAGATTGAAGACCAAGAAAAGACAAGCCAACGAACACAAGTGTCTTTTGAAAATCAGCATATCTCTTCAACGGTCAGATTTTTGAAAGTTCACTATAAAAGGCTGTGGAAACTCATTGAGAAAAGGTTACCTGAACCACAAACAAGCAAGCAATATTCAAATCAGTAACTTTAATATTCTCAAGATATTCAAGCAAAATCCTCAAGCACGAAAACTCGAAGGAAATCAATCCAACACAATGTTGTGCAGGAAAGACAACTTCAAACTATTGAAGAGAAAACTTTTGAAGAATCAAAAGGGGTCTACTTTCTAAGGAGGATTGTAGGAAGGTTCAAGGTCGAACCAGTCTCAAGTTATTGGAGGGCTTAGTGATCAAATCCAAGAAGCTTGAGAAAGTGAGTCAAGTAACAAGGCAAATTGCCTGTGAAGAAGGCGAGTCGGAAGAGAAGCCACCGTGTGTGACCAAGGCATCTGGATCGAGTCCAAGGAGCAAGTCACCGTGTGATCAAGACTTGTCTCTAGACTGATAACCACTTTGTGAACTGATCATTACTTAGTGGATTCCTCCAGGAGTTGGAGAAGAGAGGATTAGAAGAATTACCTCATCTTCGAACCTCTATAAAAATCATTTGTGTCATTTACATTTCAGCACTTTTATTTCTACATACTTACTTATATCTGCTGATAATTTGCTATCCAACTGATTAAAAACTAAGTGCTAAAATCAAGTGTTAAAACAAGTTTAAATCAAATTCAAGGATGTTAAGTCTTCCGCTGAAAAACTCAACACAGCCAAGTTAAGGTTTAGGCTAAACATCTGAGTTATTCTATCAACAGCTCTATCGAGTTTGTTGAGTGGCTAACTCTGCTGATTAACTAACTTAGTTGTCCCTCAAGGACTTAGTTGTGCGTTAACTCTGTAATATTTTAAAAGGGCTAAAATCGAAAAGTTGGTAAGGTTTATTCAACCCCCCCTTCTAAACCTTACTTACACCCCTTGGGACCTACTGGTATCAGAGCGGTTGGTTCATTGAGCCTTTCACACTGGTTACTGAACTAGATCTCTATCATTTCTAAAAGATTTTTAACACTTGTATTTTCAAAATCTTTTATTCTTAGCAAAAGCTATTATCATGGAAGCAAATCAGACATGCATTCCTATGTTCACTGTTGAGGAATTTGATGACTGGAAAATTCGTATGCAGGCTCATCTATCTGCTTTACATGATGAAATTTGTAGAGGATGGGCCACTGCAAATACTTAAGGTGAACACAGCTGTAAGAATAGCAGATGTAGTAGCAGAAGCAGAAGAAGACAGACCAGCCATGGTTGAAAAGCCAATGACTGAGTGGACCAATGATGACAGAAAGAGATACAACTTGGATAATGTGGCTAAGGACATTCTTTACAAGACATTGGACAAAGCAATGTTCAATAAAGTCAAATCTGCAAAAGAAATCTGGGATAAATTAACTTTAATTTGTGAAGGATCTGAGCAAATTAAAGAGAATAAATTGTCTGTAGCTGTACAAAAATTTGAAAATTTTAAAATGCTTACAGTGAAACCTTGGATCGGTGGATGCAGTTCACCGAATCACAAATGAGCTATCAAACTTGAGAAACAATACACACAAAAAGAAATCGTATGAAGATTCTAAGAAGCCTCCCAGCTGAATGGGAAATGAAAGTAATGGCCCTAAGACATTCAATGAACCTCACAACAACATCCAATCATGAGTTGTTCTCAGATCTCAAAGCTTATGAGTTTGAGCTGAGAAGAAAAGAGCAAGAGGAGACAGTTGTACCCAAAACAGTTTGCACTTATAGTCAAGTTGGGAAAGAGAGGTGAAGTCAAGGAAGCCATAGACCAGAAGGAGATTGCCCTGATGGTTAAAAGATTCAACAAGTTCTTCAATAAGAATTATAAAAGAAACAAGGGTGAATCCTCCAGGAGATATTCAGCTCCCTCCAAGTCAAGGGAAGACAGGCCACCCAAGAGACCTGAGCATCAAAGAGTTGAGTATCAGAGAGCTGGTAACCCAAGGACAGAAAGAGCTGATCAAAGAGCGAGAACATATGTTGGAACCGCTAGACAAACAGACATTTTGCAATTGACTTGTTCTATCTACCAATCAATAAATACAGGAATGAAGAAGAAAGAAAAGTCTTGAGAGAAAAAGACAGGAAAAAGAAAAAGCCATGTTGGGCCGAGACTTTCTTGAGACAACTAAGTTGAAAGAAGCAGCAGACTCAGAGAGTAGTGAAGCTGACTACTCAAGTGATTCGGAAGAAGAAGAAATGATTTGTCTAATGGCTAAAGAACAAGATCAACCGGACGAAGATGAGGTACACTCTAACTCATCTAATTCAGATTCTAGTGATTGTGATACACACACTTCATCACCCACTCGATCTTTATGATTCATTAGGCAAAATGATGAAAGACTTTGAGCACATTAAATCCTCACACACTCTATTAAATAAGGAAAATAGCCCTTTCAAAGCCAAAACTCACGGTGAAATTAAAGGAGCCGAGTACTCTAAGTCACATAGTCAGGTGAGAACAAGGAGTCAAGGTGAGAATGCTAAACTAATAGCGAGATATAGTGCTATAGAAAAGAGGGAAAATGATCTCAAAAATGTGATTGCCTCATTTACAAAGGCATCTAAATCATTGGATGACCTTATTATGAGCCAAAAAGAGTGTGGAGACAAGACAGGCATAGGATTCAATTCCTTTGTGCACAGTCAAACTCCTATAGTGACTTTGAAAAAGGGATCTTCAAGTAATGGAGCATCTCAAAAACCCAAAACACCAAATGTTGCACCTACATTCATCCCAAAGCACAATCACAAACAAACTGGCCTTGGATATAAAGGAAAAGGAAAACAGCCAGTTGAGTATGCTGAGAGGACAGCTGAGAAGAAATCCAGCAGAGTTCCTCAGCAAACTCCAAATAGAAAGTACTCTGTGAAAAATAAACAGAGCTACCAAAAACCCCATAAGTTTATCAAAGAAACACATATGATGGGAATGGTAGAAACTACCCAAGCCAAGATGATTGGAATAATGTTAAAAATCAGAAAAGACCAATGGAATACAAGCCTGAATGGCAATGACCTAGACCTCAGCAAAGATCATTCCAAAGGCAAAAGAGCTATTATCAACACACATGTGCACCTAGGCACTACACTCAGAAATATCACAACTACCCAAAGAAGGCAATTGCTAAAACACACACACAGGCATACAGACAAAAGACAGATGTATGAACCTAAAGCCCCCAAGCAATTTGCCAAAGTGAATTATGATTATGGCACAGTTAGATGACAACCTCTTAGAGTCAAATCATTTGGCTATAGGTTGGTTGGATCATCTTACAGCACTAACCCCTCAGGACCCAGGCAAGTATGGGTACCTAAAAACTAATTTCCTTAATTGCAGGTTCAAGGAAAAGTTGAGTGCCAAGGAACCTAGTACATGGATAGTGGTTGTTCCAGACATATGACAGGAAACAAGAAAAATCTATCAAGATTCAAGGAGATTAGAGGTGCAAAAGTCATATTTGGAGGAAATGAAGCTATAGGGGAAATAAAAGGCACTGGATCCATCAAGAAGAATGGATTAGAGATCACAGATGTTGCATATGTTGAAGGCCTCAACTTTAACCTGTTAAGCATCAGTCAACTCTATGACAAGGGATACAATGTTGGATTCAATATGGGAGTGTGCCAGATCAAAGATACTGAATCAAATGAAATAGTGTTGCAAGGATTAAGACAGAATAATATGTATGTGGTAGATCGGTCTCTTGCCACACCAAGCACTGTCGTCGGTAGCAAAGAGCACAAATCGAATCAAGTTAGTTGTGGCACAAGAAGCCGAGTCATCTGAACTTCAAGACAATCAACAAGCTTGCAAGGAGTCATCTTGTGGAAGGATTGCCAGACTTGGTGTACAAGAAGGAAAGTGTATGTGATGCATGCCAGATGGGAAAGCAGATCAAATCTTCATTCAAGGAGAAGACTAGTCCTTTTTCAACAAGGATATTGCATTTGTTGCATATGGATTTATTTGGTCCAGTTGAACCAGCTAGCATAAGTGGAAAGAAGTACACCTTAGTAGTGGTGGATGATTATTCAAGATATACATGGACAATCTTCATGTGCAAAAAGAAGGAAACTTTGCAGAAGTTACCTCAGCTGATGAGAAGAGTTCAAAATGAAAAGAGCGAAACCATTATAAACATAAGGTCTTGTAGAGGAACTGAGTTTGTCAATGGGATAATAACTCAGTATTGCGTTGAAAATGGCATTGCTCATGAGTTATCTGCAGCAAGAACTCCACAGCAGAATGGAGTAGCTGAAAGGAGGAACATAACTCTCAAGGAAGTTGCAAGAACCATGCTAGCTGAAGTTGGATTGCCTAAGAGATTTTGGGCTGAAGCCATCAACATTGCATGCTATACTCAAAATAGATGCATGATTAATAGGCAATTGACCAAAACTCCCTATGAAATATGGACAGGGAGAAAGTCAAATGTTGCATATTTTGGAATATTTAGATGTAAATGCTTTATCCACAACAATGGCAAGGATAATCTAAAGGCTTTTGATGTTAAAGCTGATGAAGGTATCTTTTTGGGATACTCAGCTGAGAGCAAAGCCTATAGAGTGCTGAACAAGAGGACTATGGTCACAGAAGAGTCTATTCATGTGGTTTTTGATGAACCTAATGTGAATGGAGAAGACATTGAAGAGTTAGTTAAATCGGTCAACTATGCAGAAGAGTCCTTATGTTGAAGCTTAAGTAAGAGTAATCAGCCAAGATGAAGATGAGGTAGCTGAATCTCGAAGACAGCTGGAAAGTCTGCAGCTGAATGATGATGAAAGAGCTGCTCAAAAATAACACAGCTGCGAGACAGCTGAACCCAGCTAATTTGCTTCAACCTGATGTGAGATGGCTGAGAGGCCATCCACCAGAGTTAGTCACTGGAGATTTGAGAGATGGTGTAAGAACCAGATCCAGAGCTTAGCAAGAAGCAATGTTCACTTGTTTTATTTCCCAAATAGAACCAAAAGATGTGTCTCAAGCATTGGATGACACACATTGGATTCAAGCCATGCAAGAAGAGCTGAATTAGTTTGAAAGGAACAAAGTATGGGAATTGGTGTAGAGACCAACCCATCAGAATGTTATTGGCACAAAATGGGTTTTCAGAAACAAGATGAATGAGGAAGGATCTGTGGTAAGAAACAAAGCAAGATTGGTAGCCAAAGGGTATTGCCAAGAAAAGGGAATAGATTTGGTTGAAACATTTGCTCCTGTTACAAGATTAGAAGCAATAAGGATGTTTCTTGCCTATGCTGCTCACAAGAACTTCATTGTATATCAAATGGATGTGAAAAGTGCATTCTTAAATGGACTGTTAGAGGAAGAAGTCTATGTTGAACAACCTCTAGGTTTTGAGCAGAAGACCATTGGAGATAAGGTGTACAAGCTCAAGAAAACATTATATGGATTGAAACAGGCACCAAGAGCATGGTATGATACATTGTCTCAGTTTCTAACTGACAATGGATTCACCAAAGGCAAAGTGGACAGAACACTCTTCAAAATTCAAGATGGAGAGAGTATTCTGCTTGTTCAAATATATGTGGATGATATCATTTTGGATCCACAAACAAAGAGCTGTGTGATAAGTTCTCAAACCTCATGCAAGGCAAATTTGAAATGAGCATGATAGGAGAACTGACCTTCTTCCTAGGACTTCCAGTTAAGCAATTGAAGGATGAAACTTTCATAAGTCAAACGTACACCAGAGATTTAATGAAGAAATTTGGTATGGAAGAGAAGTCTTCTGTGAATACCAATGAACACATCAGTCAAAATGGACATGGATGCAAAATGCAAGGCTGTAGATCAAACAAGATACAGAGCACTTATTGGATCACTGCTCTATTTAACAGCCAAAGCAGACCGGACATCTTTGCGAGGTGTATGTGCAAGATTTCAATCTGCACCAAAGGAGAGCCACATGACTGCAGCTAAGAGAATCCTACGATATTTGAAGGGATGCCAGGAAGTTGTCTTATGGTATCCAAAGGAAGGTGGATTCAAGCTCATTGGTTACTCAGACTCAGACTATGTTGGATGTAGAGTTGACAGGAAGAGTACTTCAGTACATGTCAAATGCTCGGAACAGATTGGTTTCCTGGTTTAGCAAGAAGCAAAACTCAATAGCCACATCCACAAACCGGCAGTACATAGTTGCGGGCAAACAAGTTGTGCCCAAGTCTTATGGATGAGACAGCAGCTGAGAGATTATGAAATTGAAGAAAAAGAGATTCCAATTAAGTGTGATAACACAAGTGCTATTGCAATCACTCAGAATCTTGTGTTGCATTCAAGAACAAAGCACATTGATGTCAGATGTCATTTTATAAGAGATCATGTTGAAAAGAAAGACATCACTTTGGAATATATCTCAACTGATAAGCAGTTAGCTGACATATTCACCAAGCCCTTATGTGAATCAAGATTTGAAGAGCTTAAGCATGAGCTAGGGTTAATTGAGTTGAGTTAACACTCAGAAGACTCTATGATAAGAGATGGAAGAAAGAAAGTGAGAAAGGAACAAGTTTTTCACATCGGCCAAGTGAAAACGACCATATCGGAAAAAGTCACCAGATCGAGTTAGGCCGACAATGACCGAGTCGCTTAATGAAAAGAGAGAAGATGAGTTAAGTAATTTTGAGACAAGTTGAGCCATTTATGAGCTAAGTGACAAAAACGCAATCGTTTTAAAATGAGTGGGAATGTTTTTAAGGATGACGTCAGCGTAATAATGATGGGTACAGTCAAAAGTTGCACAGTAAGCATATGATTGGATATAAATGTTGCCGCATTAAATGCGAGGAATTAAATGCGGTTTGACGTGCTAAATTTGAGCTGTTGATCTTGATCAAATTTCAAAATCCAAAAACTCGTCCTTTCATAACCCTTATATACGGTTTTTAGTCTTCTCTCTCACACTTTACTGAAACTGTTCATCTTTCAAGCAAAAGAAAGCAAGTTATTTTCTCTCTCGCAAACCCTACGTGTTCTCAAGCTAGTTTATCAAGTTTTAATCGGTAAAATTATCTACAAATGGCACCAAAGTTCAATTTCGTCAAGTTATCGAAGTAAACCCACTCAGGATCGTTCGTGGATTTTGAAGGCATGGTGAAGCAGGGTTCAGATGAATCCCTAGTGAAGAAGATCATTGAAATGTTGGAAAAGTCCGGTCTTAAGTCTTTTCTGACTTTGGAGTGACTTACCTTGAAGAAGTGGCGCAGTTCTACGTGAATGCGGAGGTGCAGGACATTATGATAACTGCTAAAGACCTTGCAGAGCACTGTTTATTGATGTCTGAAGGCATGAATGAGATTAACGAAGCTGATGTTGACTTGGCTGCTGCATGGAAGAAAGTAGCCAAACCTAAGTGTGATGGTAAGGTGGTCTACACAGCTGAGAAGAAGTTGCTGAAGGACGACTATCACAAGTTGATGGATGTCGTCTCAAAGTGTGTAGACATGAAGTTTGGCAGCTTCAACCAGCTGTCAAAGACTAAGCTGATCATCATGGCTGTGATCATGCAGGGAAAGAAAGTTAACTGGGCTGAGTTCGTGTACATCAGACTCTGCCAGAACATTGGGAACAAATCATACAAGGAGGACGGATCCTTTGGAGGATCACTCGGATATGGCCTGGTAATTGGCCATCTGATGGAAGTGAAGGGCATTCCCCTTCAACATGGAAAAGCCTTCCATGTAAATAAAAAGATGTTCAGGGCCAATTTCTCAGGAGCGCAGAAGAGAGCCCATGCGAAGAGGGTGGATACCAGGGGGGAATCACCACCCCGAGGAGAGACAGTTGTCACCTCCCCTCCCAAGAAGAAAGCCACAAAGAAGAAGGTTGTCCTGCAAAGAAAGGAACAGGATGCACTGCCCCTGCCGCCGAGTCACTGCCCGGCGATCGTGTCTCCTACCCTCGACCAAGGCCGAGAAGGAAGCACAAATACCTTCTCCAAATATAAGGAAGAAGAGACGCAAAATGAGAAGGGTAGCTGCCTCTAAGGACACTCGAGAAGGCCTTTACTTTCAAGAACCGGAGGAAACAGAACCAGACATTCCTCTGGTTAAAACCAAAAGAAGATGGATAGTTAAGCTTTCAGAGCGTGAAAGGACAGTTGAGTCTGCTACTCAGCTGGAGAAAACATATGAGACTGCTAACACTCAGGAAGTGCAGTCTCCTGAAGTAGTTGATGAAACTACCAAGTCTGGCTGAGGTGATCGATCGAGGCCCCCAGAGACCCGACCAGTGGGAGAGGACAAGCGAGGATAAAGAAGCGGTGAGACAACTGAATCTCTGATTGAAAAAGTTGTCTCTCCGCCTGCAACTGACGTTGCTGAAGGTGAAGAGCAGCAGAGCATGCTACCTTCCATTCCAGAAAAGGAAGGACAAGAAGAGGAGGATGAGGATGAGGATGTTATCGTATTTTCTCCTGTATATCTAGACATCCAGCGCCGTCTACGTCAAGGGAGGGCGTGGAAGCTAAGCCACTCAAGGGTGCAGTTTGAACGCCCTGAGTTTATCGAAGAAGAAGAAGATGAGTTGTTGCAATTTCTCGAAGTTAACACTGTTCTTCAGGCTCTTGATGAGGATAAATGCCTGGAGAAGGAAAAAGCTAAAGTTGTTGAGGAAGCAGAAGCTCTCGAGAAAGCTAGTATATGTCCTCTTACTGGAACTCTGGAACACACTCACCCTCATATAGATGTGTTCTCGGAGAGTAATGAAGACATGGATCCCGTTGCTACAACAGAAAAGTAAGACATGCAGCAAGCTCTGAAGGAATCCAGGGTGATACATGAGCAACAAATGTGAAGGACCAGGAGAGTCCTCACAATCTCTCCTGCAAATAGACCCATTGGGAGTAGTGCAGCAGATTGCCACAGTTATTGTTGCAACTACATCCCCTGTGCACTCGGAAGAAGGGTCCAAGGGACTTGGCGATGAAACTGGGAATTTGGGCACCCAAGTTGAGCCAACCCCCACTGATGGTGTTTTACCACCTGCCCAACGGAGCACTCAACGAAGCGGCCGCGAGTCGGAGAAGAGTGACCCCATCATCGCTCACTCGGTGGTGTGCCACCAGGGGAAAACTCACTCCACTGCAGCAGGGTCGGAGGATGCTGCAGATGACTCCATATTGAAGAAAGGAGGCAAAGTGGAAACTGAAAAAGAACCACAGCAGGTTGACATTGATGAAGCTCGGACAGTTGAGTCTATCCCAACTGAAATGTCACCGCTTTGCGGTCGAGGACACTTCTTTGCTGCGGTTGAGGTGAGATGGCAATGCCCCGGAGTTAACACTGGGGCGGTGAAAGTGCAATCCAGGGGTTGAGACTCCTTCGGATGCCATGGTCCAAGACCCTAAGATAGCTGCGACTGTCGAAGGAAATGTAGAAGGCCTCGCTGCAGTTGAGACTGCTCGAGGTGTTGAAGGCCCAAGGGAAGTTGAGACCTCCCTAGGTAAAGCTCAAGAAGTTCAGAACATCCCTCCTATTAACATTGTTGAATCTGAGAAGGAGATTAATGCACTTCATGACTCCCGGAAAACCCCGACATATCATTTAAAGTGCGAAGATGAAGCCGAGTCCACACTGTTGAACATCAAAAGGACCCGGCTGAGGATGTTCTCCCGCAGACGAGTCAGTCGAGTTTCAAAGCTGCTCGTCAAACATTTAACTTTGATAATGAACCAAGCCTCAAAGTTTCATCATCATCCGATGACGTTGATATTGCAGCCGAGGACCAGGTACTTCACTTAGCAAAATCCACTTAGGCCGAAGAAGCTGTTAAGACAGCTGAGGCTTAGTCAGCTGGCCAACCTATTTCAAAAGGCCCAGCTAAAACCGAGTCATCTGCGCAGGCTCCCACAGCTGCAACAATACCGACTCCACTAAGATCATCATAGGCACAGACTGAAATTTCAATCCCTTATGCGCGAGATGATACTTTTGAGCAATTATTTCCCTTTTCAATTGAAATACGCGAGCTAGAGGAAGATACTGACTAAAGAGCGGTGACAATGCTTGATATGAAGCAGAGGATGAAAGCGTATATGGAAAGATTGCATGCCTCCCACACAACTGAAATGGAGTTACTGCGTGAATTTCATCGATAAGAAATTTTGCGTGTTGAGGGGAACATAAATATAGAGTTCAGCCTTCTCATGGCCGAAATGAAACTGTGGCAGTGAATCAAAGGACACTCGTTCAGAATTTCGAACAGCACATGCCGCAACAGACTCCAAGCAGAACTCGACTCTCGCACACACTAGACTTCATGCTCGCAGGAATGTTCCTTGGGGTCCCTCTCTCCTTTCATGATGCCAAAAAGGGGAAGAGGAGTACCTAAAGAATTTGAAAGAAGAAGTAGCGGTGAGAAGAAAAAGGGAAAAGCAGTTGAGCGGGAAAAGTCAAAGGATTTGACACTAATGATTGTTGAAACCCCTCAGCAAGGTCATGTGACAGCCTCAGTAATCAGCAAACTTCCAGTAACTCTGCCGATCGAACACTCTGTTGTGCCCATGTCAGAGAAAAGAAAGATTGTAGTAGCGGTCGATTAGAGTTCGATAAAAAGACGGATGCCCGCATTGAAGCAGTGATGAAACAATTATGTGGCATTCCGGCAGGGAAGAATCAAGATGCTATTCCAGATGATGGATCCGAGCCAAGATCAGTTGAAGAATTTAAGACGCTCAAATCCGAAGGCTATTTCTAGAAGATGTCTGTAGCTCAAGCCTAGGATTTGTACTGGGAGAAGGGTCTTAAGTTGTGTAAAGAAACTGATAGGCGGACGGAGACTACCAAGGACCATTCGGTTAAAAAAACGAAGACTCATGTACGATATACACCCGGAGGAGGAGGAAGAAGTGGTGGAGGAAGAGGTTTTCAACCTGACCTCTACCTAAAAATATCGAATATGTAGATCCCAAAGAAGAAGGGAAGGATCTCTTTTGGGGGCTGGGTATGATGAAGTAGCAAATGTGGAAGTGGCTAGGAAGAATGTTGACTACATGAAAAGAATAGAAGAGGAAAATAGAAGACAAGACTAGCTATGGCAAGAGAGGCAAGAGAGGAAGCGAAAAGATGATGCTGCGAAGAGAGCTTATGAAAAGAAGAAAGCAGTTGAAGAAGAAAGAAAAAGAAAGAGAGCTGATGATGACAGAGCTGAAGAGGAAAGAAGGAGGCAGGAAAGACGATGAAGTGTTGCTGTGAACCCTTCATGTATTTTACTCTTGTAAATACATTTTTTGCAAGTCATCTGCATATTCAATAAAGTATTTTGTAATTTCTCACTTTATATTTGTATCTTAGCATAGATGCTTGTAATTTGCTTAGATTTAAATATGCTCTGATACACTATGTAAACAGCTGTGTAAAGGGCAAGAATGTTATGATCAATAAAATGATTGATTCTACGCATACATTCTTTGTTACTGCATTGTATGTATGTATCTTTGTTGTTTACATGTTGTTTAATGTTTTTAAGTTTTGGCATCATCAAAAAGGGGGAAATTGTTGAGAAATTTATTTGATAGATTTTGATGAATGTCATGTAAAACTTAAACTAGAAAGTTGGCACCCTATTTTCCTTGTAATTTTCATTGTAATAGATAGGGCTGGAAAAGCTGAGTCAAGTCGGCTATGCCTGCGGAAATACAAGAAGTCAACCGAAAATCAAGTGAAGACTCCACGTGGAACAAACAGTATGGCCAAGAAGGAAGATCAAGAACTTGATCAAGATGTATCAGCTAAGGAACAGCTGTGTGAAGTGTCGGTCTAAGTCATCTCAAGAAGCCAAGTCACAAGGTGAAAATGACAGTTGAGTCTTCAAATGATTGAAGCAAACTCAAGTCACCTGGGGAATTAGGCAGCAGCCAAGAGAAGTCAACTGAAAGGAATCCGTTGCACAGAAGTCAAGAACATTACTTAAATAAGTAATACTTCCATGCTACCAGATCTTAAAGTGCTCATCCCAAAAGTGTGCAAAAGGAATAAACCAATGGGAAGCACTGCACCTCGTGTCAGAACCTGGAAAGCTGAACATTCATTTAATACGAGGAAAGGTCTACATCTCAAGATTGAAGATCAAGAAAAGACAAGCCAACGAACACAAGTGTCTTTTGAAAATCAGCCTATCTCTTCAATGGGCAGATTTTTTAAAGTTCACTATAAAAGGCTGAGGAAACTCATTGAGAAAAGGTTACCTGAACCACAAACAAGAAAGCAATATTCAAACTGTAACCTGCAAATATTCTCAAGATATCAAAGCAAAATCCTCAAGCCTGAAACTCGAAGGAAATCAATCCAACACAAAGTTGTGAAGGAAAGACAACTTCAAACTGTTGAAGAGGAAACTTTTGAAGAATCAAAAGAGGTCTACTTTACACCCCCAAATCAGTACCACCAATCGAGAACCCATAGCCGCCCAAAATAAGGCCAAAATTAGTCAGCGTAGAAAACCCAGAACCCAGCCACATTGCCAAACTCGTTCGCCCACCTCGCGTCGCCCCGTCGTCGTTCACCGGTGATGAGCGGGGTGTGTAGCTATGAAAGAAGGAAAGAGAACTAGAGAAAAAAAATAGTTAGAGAGAGTCAGACAAAGGGTGACGGGTGAAGGGGAGTTGTTTTGGGGGAGGAGATAGTGAATTAGAAGAAGAAGAAGAAGAAAAAATATTTGTGAGAATAGGAGGGATGGGGCTGGACGAGTTGCAGAAAGAGGTAAGAATTGAGTTGGGATAATTCATTAAGATAAGAAATAAGGAAAGTGAGGATGATAGTGATGGGTTTGTGGGATTTTGGGGGCGTAGACTTGATTTTGGGTATTTAGGTCTTTATTGAATTATAAATTCAGATTTAGAGAATGTTAACTTTGTCAACCTTTGACCGTTCATCAATCCATTTTCCAACCTCAAATTCTATTCTCTTTTATTATTTAAATTCCTTTATTTCTTTTATTAAACAACGCAAATCCTATATTATTATTTTTAATTATATTTTATTATTTATTGTAGAAAACAAAGAAAACGAGGAGTAGAATTTCCTGCATTATTGCATTCTCCGCACATACATCTGCATTTATTTGAGGTGGGGATATTCTATTCACTTATTGTTTGTCGCTATTAAATGCTTCGTATATGTGTAATTGTTTATGTGCAATGTGAAAATAAATCATGTTAGCCTGGGGTTGTAAGAAAGTGCGGATCAAAAATATCCTCGGGGTGAACCCGCAGTGTTATAATTAGTCTGGGGCTGTAAGAAGGTCTGGGATCAAAAGCATCCTCGGGGTGAACCCGCAGATCTTAGTCGGGTAAAAAGGTCCGGTTTAAAAGTATCATCGGGTTGAACCCGATGCTATAAAGTAATCGGCGACCAAAGTAAAAGTTAAATTACATGTTGAATGTTTACGATTATGCCTATTGATGTATTTAATTTTGACAAATGTGTCCCCATTGAGCGAGTTGAAAGCTCACCCCATATTTAATACTTTTCAGGTTGAGGAGTTCGAGCAAGAATTGGAGACGGTGGATGCAAAGTCAATAGTTTATTTATTTTAGAACTTTAGGAATATTTTATTTTGTTAACGAAATTTTTAGTTACTATTTTAATTTTTGAATGACTGATGTTTGGGTTCGAATTTAAGTACTTTTATTTATTTGAATATGAATCTTTAATCATATGCGCTCTTTTTAAAATTGTGATCTTTTAACTAAGTTCATTGCAGTGTTTGTTAAAATTAAGTTACTAGTCTCTTTTGGGAATTGGGGCGTTACAGACACAATGTGTCATACCAGGATCTTGGTGCTTGTTTCAATCCATGCAATGCTTTATTGAGCTTGTAGACTTTATCTCCAATAATTTTCTGGTCAAGACCTAGAGGTTGTTCAACATAGACTTTTTCTTCCAAAAGTCCATTTAAAAATGCACTCTTCACATCCATTTGATACACAGTGAAGTTCTTGTGTGCAGCATAAGCAAGAAACATCGAAATTTCTTCCAATCTAGCAACATGAGCAAATGTTTCATAAAAATCTATTCCTTCCTCTTGGAAATACCCTTTGGCTACCAATCTTGCTTTGTTTCTTACAATAGATCCTTCCTCATTCATCTTGTTTCTGAATACCCACTTAGTATCAATAACATTTTGGTGAGTAGGCCTTTGAACCAATTCCCAAACTTTGTTTCTTTCAAGCTGATTCAACTCCTCTTGCATAGCCTAAATCCAATGTGTGTCTTCCAATGCTTGAGACACATCTTTAGGCTCTATCCGGGAAATAAAACAAGTAAATATGACTTCATGTTGAGCTCTGGATCTAGTTCTTACTCCATCTCCAACATTTCCAATTATCAGCTCAGGTGGATGGTCTCTCAGCCATCTCATATCAGGTTGTAGTAAGTTTGCTAGATTCAGCCGTCTCGCAGCTAAGTTGTCTTGAACAGCTTCTTCATCATCATTCAGCTGCAGACCTTCCAGCTGTCTCTGAGATTCAGCTATCTCATCTTCTCTGGATTGAGTGCTCTTACATCTGCATCAACATAGGGACTCTTCTGCATAGTTGGTTGATTCCTCTTTTCATCTAACTCATCTATGTCTTCTCCATTGATATTAGGTTCATCAAAAACCACATGGATAGACTCTTCTGTGACCATAGTCCTTTTGTCCAACACTCTGTAAGCTTTACTTTCAGTTGAGTATCCCAAAAAGATACATTCATCAGCTTTAGCATCAAAAGCTTTCAAGTTGTCTTTGCCATTATTATGGATGAAGCATTTACATCCAAATATCTTGAAATATCCAACATTTGGCTTCATCCCAAAATCTCTTGAGCAATCCAGCTTCGGCTAACATTGTCCTTGCAGCTTTCTTGAGAGTCCTGATCCTTCTTTCAGCTATTCCATTCTGCTGTGGAGTCCTTGCAGCTGATAACTCATGAGCAATACCATTTTCAACACAATACTGAGTTATAATCCCATTAACAAACTCAGTTCCCCTGTCAGGTCTTATCTTTATAATGGTTTGACTCTTCTCATTTTGAATTCTTCTCATCAGCTGAGGCAATTTCTGCATTGTTTCCTTCTTTTTACACATGAAAATAGTCCATGTATATCTTGAATAATCATCTACTACCACTAAGGTGTATTTCTTTCCACTGATGTTGGCTGGTTTAACATGACCAAATAAGTTCATGTGCAACAGATGCAATATCCTTGTTGACGAAGGACTTGGCTTGTCCTTGAAGGATGATTTGATTTACTTTCCCATCTGGCATGCATCACAAATACTTTCTTTCTTGTACACTGAGTCAGACAATTATTCCACAAGATGACTCCTTGCAAGCTTGTTGATTGTCTTGAAATTCAGGTGACTCAGCTTCTTGTGCCACAGCCAACTTGATTCGGTTGTACTATTTGCTAGCAGACATGTGCTTGGTGTAGCAGTTGACCAATCCACTACATACATGTTCTTCTTCCTTGTTCCTTCAAACACAATTTCATTTGATTCAGCATTCTTGATCTGGAAAATTCCCATATTGAATCTCACATTGTAGCCTTTGTCACAGAATTGGCTGATGCTCAGCAGATTGAAGTTGAGGCCTTCAACGTATGCAACATTTGTGATCTCCAATCTATTTTTCTTTATGGATCATGTGTCTTTGATTTCTCCTGGAGCTTCATTTCCTCCAAATATGACTTCTACACCTTTGATTTCCTTGAACTTTGACAGATTTCTCTTGTTTCCTGTCATATGTCTGGAACAACCACTATTCATGTACCAGGTTCCTTGGCACTCAACTGTTCCTTGAACCCGCAATCTAGGAAATTAGTTTTTAGGTACCCATATTTTCCTGGGTCCTGAGGGGTTAGTTCTATAAGATGCTCCAACAAACCTATAGCCAGATGATCTAACTCTAAGAGGTTGCCATCTATCAGTTCCATAATCATAGTGCACATTAGCAAACTGCTTGGGGGTTTTAGGATCATACAACTGTCTCTTTTTTCTGTATGCCTATGTATTTGTTTGAGCATTTGCTTTATTGGGATAATAGTGGAATTTTTGTGTTTGATGCGTTTTGTGCCTGGTGCATATGTGTTCTGATGATAAGCGTTTTTGCCTTGGGAATGACCTGTAGTGAGGTTGAGGTCTTTGCCACTTTGGTTTGTATCCCATAGGTCTTTGCTGATATCTCACTTGGTTAATCTAATCAGCTTGGTTTGGATAGTTTCTACCATTTCCTTCATATGAATTTCTTTGCTGAAATCTCTGGGTTGTTGGTAGCTATGTTTAGCTTTCACAGAGTATTTTCTGTTTAGAGTCTGCTGATGGACTTTTCTAAATTTGATTTCAGCTGTCCTTTCAGCATACTCTATTGGCTTCTTGCTTTTACCCTTATCCAAGGCCAATATGATTGTGATTGTGTTTTTGTGTGGGTGTTGGTGCAATATTTGGTGTTTTGGATTTTTGGACTCCTTCATTGTTTGAGGATCCTTTTTCCAAAATCACTCTTGGAACTTGGGCATGCACAACGGAATTAAATCGTATGCCTATCTTATCTCCACACTCTTTTTGAGTCATTACAAGTTCATCCAATGATTTGGATGCCTTCGTAAATGAAGTAATCACATTTTTAAGATCATTTTCTCTCTTTTACATATGACTAACTCTGCTTCGATCTTGGCCATCTCAGCCTTCAGCTTTGTATTCTCATCAGCTATGTGACTTAGAGTATTCAGCTCTTTAGTTAGCTGTGAGTTTTGGCATTTAAATTGGCTATTTTCCTCATTTAATAGTATGTGAGGTTTTGATGTGCTCAAAGTATTTCATCATTTTGCCAATTAAATCATAAAGATCTGTGGGTGATGAAGTGTTTGTGTCACAATCACTATCACTAGAATCTGAATGAGATGAGTTAGAGTGTACCTCATATTCTTGATCTTTTGGATCTTGTTCTTTGGACACGTGGCAGATCATAGCCTCTTCCTCAGTATCACTGGAGTAGTCTGCTTCACTACTATCTGAGTCTGTTGGTTCCTTGCACTTGGCTGTTTCAGCAGTCTCAGTAGCAACATGGCTTTCTTCTTTTTATGTCTTCTTTCTCTAAAGACCTTTTCTATCCTCTTCATTTCTATATTTGTTGACTGGTGGATAAGAACAGTCAATAGCAAAGTGTCCTGGTTGTCTGCAATTCCAACACAGGTTCTCAGCTCTCTGCAAGTCAACTCTCTCAGCCCTCTGATTATCAGCTCTCTGATATTCCGTTCTTTGATATTTAGCTCTCTTGGGTGGCATGTCCTCCCTTGCTTTGGAGGGTGTTGAGTGTCTCCTTGAGGATTCACCCTTGTTCCTTTTGTAGTTCTTATTGAAGAACTTGTTGAACCTTTTTACCATCATGGAAATTTCATCCTGGTCACTTGTTTCTAGGGGTGATCACGGTGCGGTGTGCGGTGTTTTTTAACAAATTTCAAGTCAAATTGCTATGTACGGTTCGGTTAAAAATAATTTCAAGTTGCGGTTTTTGAAGTAATACAATATGTGCGGTTGGCAACGGTTTCGGCGGTTTCGGTCGGTTTTGCGGTTTAAAAACAAAGAGAAAAGGAAACAAAAATGAAAAAAAAATACATAAATATTAGTAATATATATCTGGGGAGTAATATAAATATAGGGATTTTACTTTATCGGACATAGACGACTAAAAATACTTACTAGCAAAGTATAAAATGTATCATACAAGCAAACATTTGTTTGCAAACATTTCAAGTTCAAACATCTCTAAACTATAATTAAATTAAGTGCCATAAAATGGCTTGCAAATGTTTAAATTCATCATCATCGTTGGATTGAAGACCCACACCCATCCATCTCGCAAAAGGAAATCAAGCAAAATCTTGGTTCCATTTTTTGACAAAAAGCTTTAAACCCTTGCCCTTCCACAACTCTAAAAGGAATCCATCGATTCTTATCATTTGAGCAAGACACTTTCTCATTTCTTCAACATTTAGTGGTTTTCCTTTAATAGTAGAATTTCCAATCACATTTTTAAAATCATGCATAGTTTTTTGTGACTTATCCAATTTGTATGGGTACTTTTTGCATGAAGACTCTAAATGTGCCCACATACTTGTAGTCCCATTCAATTTTGGATGAGCAGCATAACTTGTACCACAATAATTACATGCCGCTCTAGGTGGATTACTACCTTCCAATCTAGTAAAGTGACCCCATATTTCAGAAAGAGTTTTTGGACCTTCATTCTTGATTACATCAACTGCTTTGACTTTTTTCCTTTTCATGGGAGGTTTTTGAGGTGGCTTTTCATTTACTTCATGTGTGAAATTCGTTTTATTTGGATTCTTCAGTTGAGAGACATCACCTGATTCATTGTTGTGAGCTTGTTCTTGTATTGTATTTGGAGTTCCCAATTCTGTCTCAATTTCCATAGTATCAGTTTTTTTCGAACCTGTCATCTGTTCGAATACAAATAGAAAATGAAACAATATAAATTAGTATACCAATAGAATTGCAAGTTGCTTTTAAATAATTTATGAGTCATTTTCAAGCACAATACACATTTGAAATTTCAAACTTCAGATTATGTATCTTAATGACAAGTTGACAACTTAATAATTAATAATTAATATCTATAATTCACAAAAAAAAAAGTGTATAAGAAAAATGAAATTTTTTATTCACTGAGTTGGGCCTGCATATTTGTCATTTTCATTTATCTATAGAAGTATATATGTTGTGTGCAATTTTTCTTCAAAAAAAAAAACCCATGAGAATTAGAGGGAATTTGTTTAAGTTTCTTACTATGAATATTGAATACAACTAACCAGTCCCAACCTCACCAAAATAGCCATCAAGTATTAGCTAAAACAGAGTTTGTTAGCAGTGGTTACTTTCAGTAAATTTGTATATAAACATCCATCTGCTCATTATCAGAAATCAATGCAACATAATTTCAGTTTTAATATTTCTCTCTCTAAGAGTAGTTTTAGCAATGAACAAGATTTTTCATACTGCAAACAGAAAACACAATAGATAAAAAAATATTCAAGTATTTTAACTGCAAATTAGAACAAAAAATTCATACCATTTCTGTTTTCGGATTGGAGACAAACAAAACTCTGATCCGCCCAACGAAATATCTCCAAACTTCAAACGGCCAATTCGTAAATACTGATAAAAAAAATTTCCAATCCACCACAATATGTAGAAGACCTCTTCAATCAACAACTAAGAGTCTAAGATAGAGAGAGATTTTTAATTCTAATGGAAAGCTAGAGACTTAGAGAGTGAAAAATAAATTAATCATTTTGTGAAAAGGGAAGACATTTTATCTTCTGTGAAGATATGGGTCATTTCTTTGCTACAACCTACAGGGATATAATTCTAGGGTTTGTTTGGGCTGTTACAAGTATTAAGAGGGTGAATTTACTAAGATACCCCAGGTAATAAAAACTGAATAAAGACTCTAAGGCGGTGCGGTTTGGTGCGGTTTTATAGTCAAACTGCAACTGCACTTTTTTTTGCGGTTCGGTGTATCGGAAAAAATTAAATCGCGGTTTATTCGATAAATAAGTATTAATGGTGTGGTGCAATTTGGTGCGGTCGGTTTGGGCGGTTTTTAATTTTTTTGATCAGCCCTACTTGTTTCCTTTGGCTCGCTTTCTTCCCTTCATCAAGCTATCGCTGCGGTTGTGTTGGGCACAACTATTTCTTCTTGCTCCTTTCATCTCAACTCAAACTCATATGCCTGATTTGAGGTTTTGGAGAGGTCCATTGAATGTCTCAGGGCCATGACTTTCATTTCCCACTCAGTTGGGAGGGACCTTAGGATTTTCATGCACATCTCTTTCTGAGTGTACTCCTTTCCCAGAGCTAAAAGTTCATTTGTGATTTCTGTAAATCTAGCATCCATCTGATCCAGACTTTCACTTGCAAGCATTTTAAAAATTTTAATTTTTTGGACTGCAACAGTTAATTTATTCTCTTTGATTTGTTCAGATCCTTCACAAATCAAAGTGAGTTTTTCCCAAATTTTTTTGGCTGATTTGCAAGATTTAACTTTGTTGAACATAGCCTTGTCCAAGGTTTTGTAGAGGATGTCCTTGGCAACATTATCAAGATTGTATAATTTTTTGTCTTCGTTGGTCCATTCAGAACGTGGATTTTTAACCATAGAAGGTCTGGGCTCTGCTGCAGCATCCTCTCCTTCAGCTGGAGGTACTCTTCTTACAGTAATAGGATTTGCAGTGGCCTATCTTCTATCACTAGCCACATCTCATCGTGCAAAGCTGATATAGGAGCCTACATACGAATTTTTCAGTCATCAAACTCTTCCACAGTGAACATGGGAATGCGGGTTAGATTTGCTTCCATGATAACAACTTTTCTTTTGAAATAAAATCTTTAAAAATTCAAGTGTTGTATCTTTTGAAAGACTGAGATCTAGTTCAGTCACCAGTGCAGAAGGCTCAATGAACCAACCGCTTCCCGAGGGGTGAGTAGTAAGGTTTAGAAGGGGGGTTGAATAAACCTTACCAAATTTTTGATTTAGTCCTTTTAAATATTTTCAGAGTTAACTCAAATCGCCCAGGTCCTTAAGGGGGCAACTAGGTTGGCTTACTTGAAAAGTTACCCACTCAACATGATTCACCGAGCCGTTGATAGTATAACTCACCGGGATCGGCTAACACTTAACTTTACAGTTTATTTGGTTTTTGTTCAGCGGACAACTTTGCACCCTTGATGTTTTAAACTTGTTTTCAACACTTGTTTTTAGCAAAAGTTATTATCAGGTGAGTTTAGCAATTATAATTTAGCAGCAGATATAAATAATATGCAAGAGAATAAGGTGTTGTAAGTAAAGATGACACAAGCAATTTTATAGTGGTTCGAGGATGGGGTAATTCCTCTAACCCACTCTTCCCAACTCCTGTAGGAATCCACTAAGTAACAGATCTAGTTATAAAGTGGTGAACAGTCCGAGTTAACCTTGATCATACAGTTGGCTGCTCCTGGGACTCAGCTTCTTCACAAAACAGCTGTCTTGCTACTTCAGCTCTTTCAAACTCTTGGAATTGATCACACAGCCTTCCAACGAGCCCAAAGCTTCTGGTTTGAACTTGAACCTTACTACTTCTCCTTCAACCTTGGAGAGTAGACCCTTTTTTCTTCTTCAACTTGGTGAAGTATTCTTCTTCACTGAGATTGTTGGATCGAGTTCCTTCGATTTTAGGCTTGATATCTTTGAAAGCTTGAGAATATTTGCAGGTTTGCTTGAATGCTTGATTGCTTGAAATTCGTAAATTTGTTATTTTTCTCACTTGCTTCCTTAGCCTTTTATAGTGAAGATTCGAAAATATGTCCATTGAAGAGATAGACATATATTTCAAATCCCACTCGTAAGTTGTTGGCATGTTTTGTCCTTGCAGCATTAATGAGGATCGTACCATGAGTTTAATGCACTGCAGTCTTTCCTAGGTCTCTGCAGGTTTTTAGGTACATCCCATTGGTTCCTTGCTTTTTGCACTTTTTCAAAGAAAGTAGTTTTATTCTTTGTGGCACTGACACGCCTATTTTCAAAGAAAAACTCTTGACTTGTGTTGACAACGGTTCTCTATCAGCTTTTTTCAAGTCTTGTCTGTTGCAAACCCCTTTGACATTTGATTCCAATCATTTTGGAATGACTTAGCTGTCAGTCAGCTGACTGAAACAACTTTCATGTCACTTGACTGATCCTTTACTTGGCTTCACACAGCTAGGTCTTCTCTTCAATCTTTAGTCGACTCTTGTAATCTTCAACTTAGCTAACTCCAACTCAGCTCAAATAGACCTATCTATTACAAATTGAATTACAAAGAAAATGGGGTGTCAACTTCCTATTCTAAGTTTTTCATGGTATCATCAAAATCTAAACATAAATTTTCCAAATAAAGAGTTTGCAATCCACAAGAAAATACCATTAGTGGGTATTGTTTCATCGGAAAAACCAAAAGGTCTAAAGGGCACATATTCTATTGTCCATCACATATTATCAGAATTGTACAATCAAGAAATGCAAATTTTTTTGAAAATGACTTAATTAGTGGGAGGGATCAATTACAGAGTGCAATCATTAAAAGAGATCAACCTTCCACATCAAGTGAAAATTTGGTTGACGGCATTAGACTCTTCAATTTCCAACAAGTTTTGTGCAATCATTTACTGATGTCCCACATGTTGTTGATAATCCAGTAGATCAAAATGTTCAACAAATACCAGAACTCATTGAACAATCAGTTGAACAACAAGATCTTTTGGAAAATGTTGAACCAACATTAAGAAGACCTACGAGTAAGAAAACTAGCAATTTCTGATGATTATGTAGTGCATTTGCAAGAAGTGGACTATAATATTGGAGCTGAAAATAATCCTGAAACGTTTTCACAAGCCATGAGTTGTAAAAAATTAAATTTATGGTATGATGCCGTGAAAGATGAGATGAGTCCTATGAAAACTAATGGCGTCTGGGATCTTATTGAATTGCCAAATGGTGCAAATGCCATAAGGTGTAAATGGGCCTTTAAAACAAAGAAAGATTCACTGGGCAATATCGACAGATATAAAGCAAGTTTCATTGCTAAATGAGCCACTCAAAAGGAAGGAATTGATTATAAGGAGACATTCCGCTTGTATCTAAGAAATATTCCCCGCGTATTATTATGGCATTAGTTGCATATTTTAATTTGGAGTTGTAACAAATGGGTGTAAAAACATCATTTCTTAATGGTGATTCAGAGGAAGAAGAATATATGAAACAACCAGAAGGATTCTCCTCTATTGATGGTAAGCATTTGGTATGAAAGCTTAAGAAATCCATATATGGATTGAAACAAGTTTCTCAACAATGGTACATAAAATTCCGTGATGTTATTTCTTCATTTGGATTTGTAGAAAACATAATGGATCGATGGATATACCATAAGGTCAGTGGGAATAAAATTTGCTTTCTTATTCTATATATGGATGATATTTTACTTGCAACCAATGATAAGGGTTTGCTACATGAGGTGAAACAATTTCGTTCCAAAACTTTAATATGAAAGAATGGGTGATGCATCTTATGTAATTGGTATAAGGATCAATAGAGACAGACCGTGAAGTGTTTTATTAGGTCTATTACAAGAAGCCTATATAAACAAACGTTTAGAAAGATTTCAGATGAAAGATTGTTCACCAAGTAGAGCTCCCATTGTCAAAGGTGATAAGTTTAATTTGAACTAGTGTCCTAAAAACGATTTAGAAAGGAACAAATGAAAATTCTTCTACATGCTTCTGTTGTTGGAAGTCTAATGTATGCTCAAGTCTGCACAAGACCTGATATTGCATTTGTGTTGGAATATTGGAAAGATATTAGAGTGATTTAGGTATAGACCATTGAAGAGCTGCAAAGAAAGTATTGTGATATCTTCAAGGAACAAAGGCTTACATAATTATATATAGACGACTGATAATTTGGAAGTCACAATATATTCAGATTCAGACTTTGTTGGTTGTGTTAATTCACGAAAATCAATATCTTGTGACATTTTCATATTTGTTGGTGGAGCTGCATCCTGGAGAAGTGCAAAATAGACCTTGATTGCTACTTCCACAATGTAGGCTGAGTTTGCATCTTGTTTTGAGGCAACCTCACAAGGAATATGGATGAAGAGTTTTATTTACGGGCTTAAAATTGTGGATGCAATTTCAAGGCCACTCAAGATATATTGTGATAATTCAACTGCAGTTTTTATAACTAAGAACAACAAAAGTGGTAGTCGAAGGAAACATATCGACATAAAATATTTAGCTATAAAAGAACGTATGAAAGATAAAATAGTGGTCATTGAGCACGTTAATACTGAATTGATTATTGATGATCATTTGACAAAAGGCATGCCACCATATAAGTTCAAAGATCATGTAGAACGAATTGGACTTGGTTCTTCATTATAACATATGGTAAGAATTAATATTATAAAAACTCTTTTTAATTGTGATATTTAATTTAGTTATATGCACATTCATTTGAGAAATATCTTCAAGACATGACCTAGAATAAACATAAGGTTTATTCGTTAAATTTTCTGAGTTGGTAATAAGGAACATAATACATTGTAATACATGGAAGATACTACTCATTTTTAGAGAACCTATAGCTATGATTCATGTATTTGTTTCTTATTGTGATTCATGCGCCAAGTGGGAGAATGTTAAAACAAAGTTGAACACAAAGTGGCCCACTAGTAACAGTGATCAAATTCTCACTATCTCTATTATCTCCATTATATCCACTTTAACCACAAATGGTCCATAATCTATAGTGATCAATTTTCCACTATCTCAGTTATGGCCAGAATATAATTAAGAAATCCACACTGTATGATAGAATAGTTTATAAAAGCAGATCTGATTAGGTCCGAGCCATCTTCCCGATTAAGTCTTACACCATCTATAAATAGGGATTTGAGAGGCTTTAGAAGAATCTAATCCATAAATTTATTTCAGATTGTAATAAACCAATAGTTGAAGGTAAAAAAAAAGATTAGTTTTTTTTCTTGCAATAGAATCAACCATGTATGTTCCTAAGTTTCTGTTATACTTTTGATGAAAAATTGATAGTAATTTCATATTTGATATAATTTAATAAATTATATGAAAGTGGATTACACCCTAATTAGTTTACAATTCATTAAATATTCATTTTAAATATAAATCAGTGATATAGATCTAAATTTTCAATGTCAGCTCCTCACAAATTGTTAAGTGGATTCCTTCATATGACACACTAACAAAGTATTTTTTTCAAAATAGTTACAAATAATGTTAGCATATTTTTCTTGTGTTGAGGAGAAAGTCCCTCCTTCCTAAGGTTTCCCAAATTTACCTTTACATTGAAGGCGCCATCCAACAAAGTGACTATGATAATGTTGACTTTCGTGTTGACCTCAACAAGCTCATTGATGTAAGGTCTTTGTTGCTTTGTCATTTAGAATCCAGTGACTTGGAAAGACATCTTGGCAGAATTTAGAAAGATCATAGCTAATACTGATAGTTCCACTATATATTCTAGTTATAGTGGTAAAGCCCTAAACCTAGTCTTTATTTTCTTCCAATAGAGGAGAGGGTGGCAATGACTTGGGCTACTTAATTTGATCTTCCCGTCCTTTTATTCTTTCATTATTGCCTAACAGAACGTTCTATCAAGAGCCCTTCCATAAGCAAATGGAGAAAGAGATCCTAACAAAGTTATGAATATAGTTATAGTCCTTTATCTTTCACGGTTTGTGTTAGATTTATGTGTCTTTGATTAAGCTTTAAGATTTGGAATTTTTGCTCAAGAGAATATTGCTTGCTTAATTTATTGTTGTTACGTTCTTGTGTGTCTCTTGTGTCTCATATCTTCTATCTGAAAAATTCCTCAGTTTTTTATAGTTGTGATTTGAATTTCGTCCGTTGAAGAGATAGACAAATTCAAATCACACTGTTGGGCATTTGGCATGTCCTTTATTTGCAGCTTGATGTTGATCCTTCATGTTACTTTTTTGAGATTTGCAGCATCCTGTATTGGCAAACTTGCAAGGACTTCTTATTGGTTACATCCCTTTGGTCTTCATTAAATGTTCAACATTTTTTAGATCAAATATGGTGCTTTTGATTTCATCCAATGAAAATTCTCTTTGAATTCAGTGCAACGGATACAAGTCCATTTGACTTGAGTCATGCAATTGCTTCACCCCAAAAACTTCTGATGTTAAGTCTTCTGACTTTGGCTCATCTGACAGTCTTCTTCTTTAGACTCAACCAACAGTCTTCTGCTTTAAACTTCGCTTGAATTCTTCAAGCTTTTCTCATAATGTCTTCTCAGAATCTTCTATACTTTGACATAGTTGTTCCAAGACAACTAACATCTTATCTATTATATAAGCAGAAATTACAGAATTTTGCAGTGCCAACTTTCTAATGTAGTTTTTGAGCATCATCAAAATCTATACAAATAAATTTACGAACAATAGTTTTAGAGTTTTAACCCCTTCTCACACTCAATTACACTCGTTGCAGTGATGAAGTTGTCCTATCGAAGAGGGTAGTGAGCTTATAATCTCTTGGAAACATCTTATAAGATGTTTGAGGGTTTATAAGCTCTCTAATATTTTGATATTTGTTCTTAAAAAAGATCTTATAAGCTCCCAAAACAAAATGGTAGGAGCTTATAAGTTGTTTTTAATTTAGCTGGTGGAGATCCCAACTTATTTTTAAAATAAGATATTATTTTAATAAACTTTTTTGTCTTTGACCATATCAATTACAAATCTGTCATTAGTAACATCCTATAAGTTTTATCATTTTATTTTATCCACTTTAACAACTTAGTTTATAGATAAGATCTAACATATAATAAGGTCTAAAAACATCTGATAAAATTGGGAGCAATAAAATGATTCAAGTAAACTCAATCTAACACCTTCGAAAAACAAAGCAAGAACAGAGCAATATTAGAAATAGAGAACTGAAAGTTATATAGACATCTATATATATATATATATATATATATATATAAAAGCAAGATAGTTGCCAATAAAGGAAAAATCCCGCCAAAACAATGTTTCCAATTCTGGAAAGTCTTTGAAAAAGGCAACAAAATAATACAGAGAATATATATGTTTATGTTGTCAATTTAATGACTATCCTAGCCTTTTAGGATTCTTAATACATAATAAACCAAAATACAACACAACTAACGAAAAATACAAATAATAAATTATCTGACTAACTAATGCACCTAAAAATGGTCAATTTAAAAAAAAAACAAGAAAAGAGGTAGACAACTTTGGAGAATGTATTACACTTTATCAATTATAAATATATGAACATTAATTAATTATTTTTACATTGAAAAGAGAAATCAGACATTTTATAAATTCATTGATTGTTGTGTTGTCTACCTTGGGAAGTAAAAAATATATATTTTATTTTCAAATTAGCATTTAAAAATTTAATTTTTTATAGTTGCTCTCATATTTAAAAATACATTTTGGACACAAATAATTAAATTTATTTTTCGAAAAACATGTAAAATTAAAAATTTGAAATTGCATCATAAAGGAAAATTCAAAATTTGAAGTTGCATCAAAACTAAGCTATGCATTGAGAATATAAACACAGTTGTAGACCATTCCATTCAATATTTGACTGATAATTCAAAAAAAAAAAAAAGAGTTTCCACCATTTTTATTCAATACTGCTGATAAACAAAATCTGGAACACAGTGTATAACCCATTATAAATAGCAGCAACATCCACTTCAATTCCAAAACCAATATTCCAGCATTCTACACTCTACCTATAACACAATAAAAGAAAAAAAAGCAAATTCTGAAGAAAATATCAAATAGCAAATATTCTGAAGAAATATCAAATATGAAATCTATTGTGTCTACTTTAGCATGCATGATTACTTAAGTTTAAAGTGTATCTACATATGGAGACAACTCAATATTTTCAGTTTATTGTGCATTTGTCATGAATGAGAGCACAATTCTTTTTCTTTTCGTCGGCATATATAATGAATTCACATTTTATGTATGTAAACCCCTTAATTCTTTTGATTCAACATCAAGAATTCACGCTACACCAAATCAAAAGATTACATACTTATTGGTAAGATCACTTCCAGCACTTCATATTTTCACTGTATTGAATTTCTTTTTAGTTTGTTACATTTATTTTTTAAGAGATGTAATTGGAAATTAATGGCCGCAAGGATTCCACCCAACAAAAAGAGATGGGAGTTGAATAAAGATGATTGATATTGTTTTTCAAATTACTCAGTAAAATAATTAAACTCATTTTATTTTTATTGTATTTTTATGTATATGTTTTCAATCTTGTTTTAATCTCCCTTTTGTTTTTTGTAGCAGTAGCAAATTATTGTGTATCCAATGGGTGATACATGCAAGTTTAAAGTCAACCAGTTTTGCAGGAGAATTGTTTGTATGCAACACTAATATGGAGATCACACTTTCTACAGTCATCTCAAACAAGCACAAGATCAATAGTGATTCATCAAAATGTCAATTACTTTATTTATTAATTATTATGTTGTATTGTTTTACAAAACATGATAAAACAGACCAAATTTGAAAAATGGAATGGTCAATTCTAAATGCTTAGGTTCGTCTTTTATATGTTCAAATAAAAGTAGATTAGTCCTGCTTATGAAATGCGCCTATAACAAAGTTTAAGTAAGATACGCATTTAAAAATTCTGTTTCAAACTGAAAAAAAGAAATGAAAAATCAGGTATGTGACACTCTTTCAAAATCTTGCTGACCACCTTGATTCTTTTTCATTGTTATATCCATATTCTTTCTATTTTTCCATTTCTATCAAAACCAACAAAAATCATTATTAAGAACACATAAATCTTAAAATAAATTTCTAATGACCTAAACATAATGAAAATGAATTTTCATAAAGCAAAAATATACGTATCTGCAAAGGGTCTATTATAGACGATCATATTGCCATCTTTACTGCAACAGTAAATTCATGAATATTTGTTTTGAATAATTAAAGATTTTGAGCGACAAAGGCCTTCTATGGTTATGTTTCCATGGACCATTTCTAGTTTCTAGTGTTGGAAAATGAATTTTGAGAATTTATTGGTTTTCGTGTTAAAACTGGAATTGTGTTTGGATGAGTGAATGAAAATGAGTTTTAAGTAGGTTTGAAAATGAGATTATGTTTGATTGAGTAGTTTTGAAGTAATATTTTATGTATATAATAATTTGAAAAGTTGATGAATATATAGTATTATATTTGTAAGATTGTAGGCTAGTGGGTCCATTAGATATATATATATGATAATATTTTAAGTATATAAAGTTGATAATGGAGGGTCCCACATATATATTTGGATAAGAAAAATGAGAATAATAATTGATGAGTGATGTAGGGTAGTGTATAGGGTTGAGAATTGAAATTATAAGTTTAAGATGTTGTTTTATGTGAAAAATGAAAAGTGAAAATGATAATTTCTATTGGAAAATTTGTAAACAAACATGATTTCATTTCTATGAATAGTTGAAAATTGGAAATGGTGGCTTGGAAACATAAACAAACAAGGCCAAAAGATTCTGCAATTAGATTTGGATTCATATCAGAATCATTTAATCAAGAATTGGTCGAAAATGTGTAGTAAATGAGCCATTTAATGGAGAATGTTTTTTTACTGCATACATTTTGGACTTAAATTGTTTGGGCCATTCTTTTTTGGCCTATAATAGTTATAGAAATGTTTCCTTTTCTTATACTTGCATTATAAAAATTGTTCACTTTGTTATCGTCAAGTCCATATAACTTTTTAGATTATTATGGTTCACATATGATAGATAATTTTAATGAAATGTTGTAATTTTAGATTCTTATAAAATCTAGAATACAGAAAATAGATCAGAAACATACAATCCTGTATATCGAAAAACAGATGATTGAATTTTTATTGTTACTCAATGTAAAATATTAACACAAAAACTCTTGTCGAATCGTCTAACTGTTCGACTTGTTAAACGGATCGACGACCGACTGGACCCTGGAATTTTCGTAATATTAGCAGTGGTGTTTTAGTAGTTTTCAGGGACCACATGTACTAACAGTCATTCTGAAAAGTATTAGCCGTCCTTCTAAAAAGTATTAGCAGTTCTTCTGAAATGTATTAGTAGTTCCTTGAAAAGTATTTTAGTATTTCTCCTAAATATACTCCCGAAATGTATTAGCAGTCCCTCAAAAAAATATTAGTAGTTCCTCGAAAAAGTATTAGTAGTTCCATTGAGAGTATTTTTTAGTAGTTTCACTGAATATAATTAAAACTTTCCCCAAAATGTATTAACAGTCCTTCTGAAAAGTATTAACCGTCCTTCTAAAAAGTATTAGTAGTTCTTCTGAAATGTATTAGTAGTTCCTTGAAGAGTTTTTTAGTATTTCTCATGAATATACTCCCGAATTGTTTTAGTGGTCCCTCAAAAAAGTAATAGTAGTTCCTCGAAAAAGTATTAGTAGTTCCTTGAACAGTATTTTATTAGTCATTCTAAAAGTACTAGTTTTTTCTGTCAAAAGTAGTAGTAGTCTCAGTGAAAAGTATTAGTAGTCCAAGTGAAATGTATTAGTAGTTCTCCTGAAAAATATTAGTTTTTCCCCCTGAAATGTTTTTAGTAATTTCCCTGAATAGTATTAGTTTTTCCAATAAAAAGTATTAGTAGCCCTACTGGAAAGTATTAGTTGTTACACTAAAAAGTATTGGTAAATCCTATTTGTCCTCAATAAAAAAATGAAGTGGCATTATTTTTATTTATTTGATTCTCTATTTCATTTTCTACATCTTCTTCCCCTCCAACTCTTCTGAATTTCGTCATGTGCTAGTAAGATTCCTCTCTTATAACCAACTTTTCTCCTTTTAAAATCTCTTTAAAACCATTTAAAATAATTAAATGAAGACCAAACACCAAAAATAAAAACTCAAATAAAAAAGAAAGCATAGAATGAAGCCCATGGACCTGAGATCCATGTAAATGACACAACAGAGAAGATGCAAATGCAGAGCTAGCGATTGCCCAAAATCTTGACTTTGTTTCTTGTGACCACAATTTATTTATTTATTTTTGTTTTCATTTGTTTCACCCAAAAGAATTATAAAAGTGGAGTTGGTGTGTTTTGTGTGGGCATCGGGATTGAACGCTTGTTTACAGAGGTTTCCGAAATAAGTGGCTGCGAGAAGACGAAGGTAAAGTAGGGTAAATCTTTGGGTGACTGTTATTTTTTTTTTAATAATCTGGGTCGGGGATGAGATCCGTCTAACCGACTTAGATTCGTCAGACCATCTGATAGGAGACCAACCTCAAATATTAAAGATCCAACCTCAGGGGATTGAATTTTTTTTTGTTCCTTCAAAATAATTCATAAACTTACAATCATGCATATCAAAAAACTTCCCTACATATATAGACATGAGTTGCTCTAGGATAGGAGCTGAAATAAATGGGGGATTCTTATTTCTTTTTTATATTTAGCGCAAGCCTTTTTTAGTTGAACTGTTATGGATAAATTATTTTGCAGAAAATATTGTTTTCCAAAGGTGTTGTGGTGAATGTTTTACGTAATATTATTTATATTCGACATCAATTTCTCCCTTCGTATGACATCACAAATGGTATGATATTTTTTCCTCCATATATAATTAATACATTTCTCTCTATGTATATATTTTATAGATTTGTAGGTATTTTCAACAATAAATATTAAATAATCTTCATTTTGTAGGAAACACAATATTTTGAATTATTGGAAGTTGTCATTTGCCATGATTTTCATTGGTTATATACCTCCCCAAATTTCTGTAAGGTTATTGATTTAACAACTTACGAAGTATAAGAGCATTCCCAATAGACTCTTTAAATTTAAAGAGCATCTCTTACAAAATGAAGAGCATCTTTAAATTTAAAGAGTGAAATTTTTGACATTTTCCAACACTCTCTTTGTATTTGACTCTTTATTTTATTTTTTCCCAACATTAATTTATTACACATGCAATATTAGAAGTAATTAATGAAATTTTGCAAAATTTGTATTATTTTTAGAAAGTGTCAATCAAAAGGATAATTCAAAGTGAAAGAAGCATAATGCAATTAATTATAGAGAGTTATTTTTGCTCTCCAAATTTGGAGAGTGAAAACCCAATCTTTAAATTTAAATGTTAAAATAGAGAGTTTGTTGAAGATCATTTTTTGTAGATGGCTCTTCAAAATGAAAAGGGTTTTTCATTTGAAGAGTCTTTTGGGGGTGCTCTAACTCTTCCAAATTTGGTGCCGTACAAAAGAGAATGCATTTAATTAATAAAGTTATGTATGTAACTCAATCTAAAACAAAATTATTATACTGTCATTTATGTATTATTATGTTGTATATATATTTTTTGTTTTATTCATTATATCTTTTGCTTAATAAATAAACGTTCAATTAGAATTAACCATTCAATAGAAAACTTCAATTGCTTCATTCTTCATTCAAAATTATTTTATATAGATAAAGTATATATTTATTTGTAATCCATATTTATTTGTCTTTACAACCAAATAATCTATTGAATTTAATTAATTAAAATAGCTAAATGATTAAAATTACCACTACTTAACATGTAATCCGTGCATCACACGAGCGAACTGCTAGTAATAAAAAAAATGTGTGACTTCAAAATGACGTGGAAAAGGGCACTTATAGGTGTTTAACTTGAGACTTAGGCCTCATTCGTCATTCGTGTACTGGGCTTGTGCATTTTATCGAGTTATAAGTCTATTTTACAAATCTAGCTGATAAGTTTTTTAAATTCTTCAATTTGATATTGTTGAATTGGACATTCTATTTTATTTTTTCATTCAAATTATCGTTGTACATCAAAATCATTTACGTATAAATCTACAATTGTATAATTATCAAATTAAGGGAGTGTTTGCAAGCATTGGAACCATTGATTATCAACTTTTAGCTGGAAAAAATTACTATTTAGTGTTTCCAAATATCAACTTCAACTTTTGGTTCTACTTCATTTATTCAGAATATAAAACTAGGGAAAAAGTGCTTTAGATTTCTAATTCTATTTCTACTTTGACTTCACACACAATACATTTCACCCTCTCATAATTTAATCAATTTTCAACTTTTATTTGCAAACACTACCAACTTTTGATTGATTTTCAACTGCTTGTCACTTTCGCGATAATAAACCACTTTTTTTTTTTTTTTCAAAAGCAGAAGTGATTGCAAACACTCCCTTTAGGGCATCTCTAACCCAACTTCAAATCCCACCCTATTACACCAAATATGCAAAAAACCATCTCCAATCCAACTCTAAACCTCACACCAAATTTTGGTGTAATACTATTCATTTACACTAAATTTGGTGTAATGCGATATCCAATATTTGCCCTCAAATTCCCTTTTACTTCAATTTTAAATTCCAATTGTATCCTCATTTTATATATAATTAATTTATATAACATGCTTTTAATAATTAATTATCATTTTTCTATAAATTTTAACAAATAACAAATAATTATAATGTAAACTAAAAGACGTATAATTTGAATATTTATTTTTGTAATATAATTAATTAATATAATATTAATTAAATGTAAGTATATAATTAATTATGTTAACAATAATAATAAAATATAAGTAAATAAAATAATTGTGTAAATAATTTACTTTAAAATGAAGAAGAAAGAATAAAATATTGATTTGGTGTAATGAGTTGAAAATGGTTTTGATAAAATTACACACAAAACACCAAATTTAATATAGTTTTTTCACTCAATTTGGTGTAATGAGTTGTAGATGACCAGAGTATCGGATCATTTGGACTCAAAAGTTTTCCAATTGTGTACTCTTTCTCAAGAAAAACAACCCAAACAGTCGACCACCGCAAAGCAAGAAAACACATGGCGGAGTCCTCCACCTCCGCTTCCGGCTCCTGGTCGTCGGCGCTCTCAGGAAAGTCCGATGAACAGAAAGAGGAACTTTTGGACAGAATGCTGACTCGATTGGCACTATGTGACGACTCAAAGCTCCAAGACTTGCTCGCCAAGATTTTTCCTCTCTCAATTGGCGCCCTCTCAACTGCCTCCACCTCTCTCCGGAATAAAGTAATTGCTGCAGAATATTGCGCTATACTTGGTTTTTATTTATTCTGAGGCATTCTTGTGTCAACTTTTTTCCGGCGCTATTAAGAAGTACAATATCGGACTATAACAAGGCCTAGAATCGTTGTTGGACTAGGCTTTAGTTTGAGTTTTGAATTGGTTTATACAAAGTCATAATTTAGGATTCCTAATGTGCAAGCCTTCCAATATATGGAATAACAAAGTTATGGAATTCCTTTGTGTATCTCCACTATTTTTCTGGATTGAGGGTTTTGGAATTGAAATTTAGGTTTGAGTAGGATTGCATGATCTAACGATGTTTAGGAAGCAATAAATTTCGGATAAAATCTTTGGAGGAGATGTTTCAGAGGTTGTCTAGTGTCTTATGTTGCATTACTTAGGCAGGACAAACACTATCGTTCATCATTATGGAAGATGTTATGATTTTTCTGCTGATTGTTTTGTTGAAGAATTTATGTGACGGACACAGCTAATTATGGTTACTTGTTCTTGTTATCTAAGAAGGTTTGGACTTTAATGGTGAATGAGGTGTACACTACCGTGTAACTGATTAATAATTAGAAATGCAGTAGAGGCACATAGTTCTATTCATCTTCGAGTGGCTTGCCTAGAATTTCCTTTCATTCTCTGCATTACTCATGCATAAAAACCTCACTGTTAATTAAAGAGGAAAGTCGAGATAAAGACCGAGAATCTTATACATGTTTTTTGATATTTATATTAATTTGTTCAGTCTGGGTATATTACAAACTTTTAGCACGCTGCAAACAGTTTAATTGGGTGCATTGTCATCTCCGATTTTCATTCTCAGTACTTAATGTGGATCGATATTCCTTACATGGTTTGTTAGATGTTGTTTCCCAAGTCGTGCATTTCTTCTTTCATACTTATATTTCTGGAAAAATTGTTTTCTTCTCCAGATGCCAGATGTAACTTTTTCCCCATATGTTAGGTTATCGAAATACTGAGTCATGTGAACAAGAGAGTGAAGCACCAGCCAGCCATTGGTCTACCTTTATCTGATCTATGGCAATTGTATATGGAATCTAGTTCTGCTCCTATGGTTAGAAACTTTTGCATTGTGTACATTGAGATGGCAATTGATCGTGTGCATAAGGAGGTTGGTGTTTGTTAATTAGTAGTTGACCTTTTTTTAAGTAAAGACAGTGATTCTTCACTTGGCCCTTGGGATGATACTGCAGGAAAAACAATTGATAGCTCCTGTATTTTTAGCCAACATATCAAAACTCCCTCCTCAACATCAGGATATATTACTCAGAATCACAGCAAAGGTAACTTTCAGCTTTTTTACATTTTTATTTTGATATATTCTTTTTGCCTACCTCTGAGTATGACTCTTGAATATCCTATCTACCTCTTCAAAGATTTTGCAGACCCATTGTTGGTTGTTGATCATCAACTTATATAGTTATTTTTTGTACTTACTAAGAATCATAGTCATGTCATGAGAGGCATCAGCAAAGATTATGTATCTTAAGCCCCAAATTTTTCTAAGGAATTCTATAGGAATACCCTCACTTGAGATTTCTTTAAATTTAAATGTGGAATAAGCCAATGAGGTTTCCGTGTATCTGTCCTCGTGCTTATTAGAGGAGATCAGTGTCTCCACATACATAGCAATCTAGGAAAGCCATTAGTTTATATTAATTTCTGTGACTGAATGGATTCTCCAAGTTCCTGATAATCGCTTAAAATATTTTTTGAAGACAAACAAAAAAAAAAAAGAAAAAAAAAGAAAAGGAAACTCAAATTTAAGAGCAAATTGAGAATTTCATGAACAATTTATACTAGGACACCCAATATCATAAACCCTTAAGGTTATGGGGCTTCAAAGTGATTTTTTTTTTATTTTTTCTTGGCTTCTTTGGGTTTTATTAACAGCTGCAAACAGCAGTGTTTTCGGAAATTTGAAGATTTTATGATGTTCAAGCTTGAACTTTGAACTTTATTTTCATAAGAAGTTCTTGTAATCTAGATGCAATGGAATAAGCTAGTATTCAACTAGGAGCTCGACTGCTCATAAATTCTGTTGCTCTTGGAGATTGAAGAGTTTTTTGTTTCCATCTATTTTCTGAACCCAGAATTTCACTTGTGCGAGTAAGGCCATTGTTTTTTCCTTTTTCTTTATTCTTTATTTGGATTATTTTCAAGGGGCTATGTGCTTTTCTTTTATTATATGTTCCTTTTGTGTTCTGCTTCTATATCTTCTTGTATACCCCCTCAGTTCTTCTAATAGAATACTGGTAATGTATCAAAAAGGTGTGCATGTGTGGGGTGGGGGGGAGGAGGATAAGCCGCTAGGTGCCGGACATGGACTTTGCTAGGTAATACATGCCTGCTTCTTTTTAATAATTTTTGTTTCCTACTTAGCTTCTCACATGTTTTGGGGTTTGATTATGATGTTTCTATAATAATTGGTCCATGTATAGGAAATTGAAAGTTTATCCTTTATTTAAAAAATATTGTGGTGCTATTTTAATCATTTTTGGGGGAAGTTTTAAAACTAGACAACAGAAATGTTGCTAAATTTCCCAACGCCTGGGCTGTTTCTGTCTGAAAACAGCCATGTTTTGATGCTTCTCAAAGAGGCCCTTGGGAAACTATGTTATGCCTGTTGACAGCCTGCAATGTAAATATTGTTGGCATTTCTTCAGATATTGCAGGGACTGACTTCTTTGACTTTCTTGGGTTTAGGTAATGGGCGAGTGCCATACATCTCAAGTTAGTGATGAAGTTCTGGAAAAGTATAGGATATTAGTTGGTTCTAAGGACTGTGAGATATTTCTTGAATTTTGTCTTCATACAATTTTGTATCAGCCATCCTCCTCTCAGAGGTTAGATTATAATCAGATTTATACTGCTCAATTCATGTTCTCATAATTTAATTGCTCTTTAAATTCAGTCTATAAAGTAATGATGAAGGCTGTCTTTGCAGTGGAGGACGCTCAGCTGGGCTTTCAACTATTCAATGTGAACGTGTTACTGGAAAACATCCTCTGAGTAGTGATATGCTATGCAATAGAAAGGTATGATATGTGGAAGCACAAAGTATAGACTGATATTCCATTGATTTATTCAAACTATTGTCTAACATTTACGTTGACCACACTCGTAATGTTCATGAGTGATTATCATGTGTTTGACGGGATATATTTGTTGTTTATTTCTATTCTGCAGTCAGGAATGCTGAACATTGTTGAAGCTTTGGAGCTTCCTCCTGAACTTGTTTATCCTATTTATATTGCTGCTTGTGCAGACAGGTGCAACGTAGTTTACGTTATGCAGTTTAGCTTTTGAATGTCTTTAAACTTTTTATATTTTGTATGTTTGTTGGCTTTTTGTTCTCCACAGTCGTGAATCTGTTCTCAAAAAGGGGGAGGAGCTCTTGAAGAAGAACACTTCTCGTGTGAATTTAGATGACCTGAACCTGATCAGCAAACTATTTCTATTATTTAATGGTATGGAACTTGTATTTTTCTACTCTTATACGACCTACATTTGAATGTGATTCTATTTGTTGATTTAATGCTTATTGAAGATTACATTTATCCAAATTGTATACTAATAGTTGGAAAGAACAGTTGTTTTACTTCTGGAAACATGTGGGAGTGACATTTTCTGGTGGAGTCTTTTAATTTGTTATTTGTAAAGCAGCATTTGGTTGCGTCCTCCAATTTGTAAATGTCAAACTGTTGTAATATAGACGCGAGGCTTTATTTCACAATATGTAGGCACTGCTGGCTCTGAAACTATTGCTCCAGAATCCAAAGTTAATCCTGGCAATCTAGCTCTGAGAGTGAGGCTGATGTCTATTTTCTGCCGATCAATTACTGCGGCGAACAGTTTCCCATCAACTTTGCAGTGCATTTTTGGGTGCATATTTGGTAAGCTGAAAACTCTGCATGTATTAAATTTTCTTTGAATCGTGAGGGTTTTTCCTGCTCTTGAGATCAATGACAATTTTTCATTACCAAGAGTGTTCTGATACCTTTCTCCCCATAAAGGAATGTTTCCATTCTTGGATGTTAAATGTATGGAACTTGTTGTAGATCTATATCAGTTGCTCCTTATCTCATAGTCTACATGCAGAAGTTTTGGGATGCATTGCATCTTACTGCACTTAAAGAACAGATGTAATCCTAGGGTCTCTAAGCAATTCAAGCTGATCGAAAAAATTAATGTGAGTTTTACAATGATAAGGGTAGGACATACCTTAATGTGATTACATATATTTAATGTATCACTTACGAATGTTATCTGTTTGAAACTAAATGAGGGAGTTCCAATTCCTGCTTAATACATTGTCTCTGAGAGCTTAATTTTGAGTTACCAGATCATCTGAGTAGACATCATAAATGGTGTGATGCTCTTTGCATGTTATTTACATTATCGATGTTCCTTGTAGATCAACTGATATTACAGAAGTTAGTTAAGGATATCAGAGTCTCTTTTTTTTATTTTCTGGAAGAGGTGTTTGAAGTTGTAGAAATCTGCATTATTATATGACCTGCTGAGCCTTTGATGGGCTTCTTTATATGTTACTTTTTTTCTGTAACCCTTTGCCCTTAATTTTCCTTTCCTAAAGTTTCAGGGAAGCTGGTAAGTTGATATGGTTGCTATTGTTGCAATAATAGCGTATGCATTGAGGAAGAAATTCCCTTCGTAACCAGTTAATTATGGATGCTAAAGCATAGTAGGTGCTATTATTGCAAAGCCAATAACAAGAAGTCTCACATGCCCTTTTGATTTTGCCTTTATTCCCAACCAGGACATCACTATTTTTTAGTGTCACAATATCTTGATTTTATTGTGATAAATAGTAGTTCAAAGTACTAGGATGAAATACTGAATATCTGATCTAACTGCTGCCATTTAATTCAGAACACAGAAATATGAGCTCTCAACATTATTTCACTAGAGACCTCTGGACTTTCTTTTGTGAAATACGCTTTCAGCCTCCAGTGGAGTAACCTTCAAATTAGATAATCAGACTTTGCTGCCCCCTGGAACGAGGTGTGTGAAGTTACCTCGTAGACCAGTTTGTTTCTTTGTCATGGTTGGCAATCCGCAATCGTACACATTTTGGCAAACATTGGTGTAGAAATGCTAATTGTAAATCCAATGGAGGGATCTTATTGGTGCTAGCCTCAGGAACGCTTGAATCTAGTAACATAAAAACAATGAATTAGCATACAGGCTTTATGCCCAGAACAAAAGTGTGATCATGTGTTCTACTTTCTAAAGATGACTGCAAATCAATATACTCATAAACTCTTATAAGATGTCAGACCTAAGGCCTCTTTTGGTTCCTTAAACTTATTCACTTGCCATCTTAATGCTTATACTATTGCTTATTCAGGAATTGATGCCACCTCCAGGTTGAAGCAGTTGGGTATGGAGTTTTCAGTCTGGGTCTTCAAGCATGTAAGTTGATTGTAGTTTGTCTCACTGACTGTAATTCTTCTCATATGCACATTCGCCCATTAAGAATCTCCATTGAGAAGTCACATATGTGTCAAGAGAATTTGTTTTTAGTTAACAAAAAATGGATTAGTGACATAGCAGCACATAAATTGTAATGGTTAATAGTGATATTCCCTGTCTTGTGA